>OZ010571.1:123863680-123901180 GCA_963932145.1 Acanthosepion lycidas
AAATGAAGAAAGGGCATCAGTAATGAGAAATGCACTTTAACATTTCGAAAGTTTGAAATCTAGCAGCCGAAAGGGAATGTAGGCATTTGATTAAAAAATACTCTCGCACCAAATAACCTGAGTTTACGGACGTCATTAGTTCTTAATTAACGTGTTTAACTCAACACTCACAAATATTTTTTTTATATAAGTAAAATTTGCTACTTTTACATTTGTCTAAAATATATTGTCTGCAATAAAATTCAAGTCTCTTGCAATACACACACCGAGAGAAGAAATATATAGCCTGAATGCACAAAGCTTCAACTATTGAAACGAACATGTTCATAAAAGGTTTCGGATAATTGCTAATATAATATTTGCATCTAATATTGACAGGATTAATTCTCGTCATTTTTTCTCGGTGAAGTGTTGGGAAGGTTTGTTTACGATGATAAAAAGGAAGGCAATTATTTTGGTTATAAACTTTAAATGCCAGCGGGTGTTTGCAATTACAGATTTATTACTCTTCAGAAAACTTCACAATCCTTTCTTTCTGAATCGATATTCAAATTAATTCCATCTATGTGAGGATCGTATATATATATATATATATATATATATATATATATATATATATATATATATATATATATATATATATATATGTATTTGTGTCTGTTTTCTTTCTTTTCTTGACATTAATTTAAGTGAAAATTATCTCTTTCATGCACATTACTGGGAATTCATAATTTATTCCGCTTATATTTTTGTAAGAAAGGAAAAAGTTGTTAAAAGTTGTTAACATTTTTATGTAGTCTGTTGATTGAAAGTTAAAGAAAATTTAAAGTTTCTATTTATTCCTAGGAATCGAAACATCTGACGAAAATGCCTGAGACGAAAGATTTTATAGGCTGGGAAACCTGAAAAATATATTTTTTATTATTGTAGAAAGAATTATTTCAGATATTAGACTGAACGGCGTTTTTTTGTTATTTTTAAACGATTTTGTGAATTTAATTTATCAGCCATTTGCCATGCGTAATACACGCATAGGCGATCATGTATCTTTCCATACATGACTGACGAGGCAGATATTTTTCCCGCAGTAAGTTGCCATTTTTTTCTGCGGTAGACCAGTTGCTATCTACGGGTATAGAAGCCGGTGTATTCTACTATTTACTCATATCTAGAAGAAGACGATTTATACATTTCCCAAGGGTTTTAACACGTAAGTATATTTTAATGGATTCGAGTGGAATTCCAATTCGTCTCTTCAGCGTTCAACAACAAAAAAAGAAAAAAGAAAGAAAGAAAGAAAAGGACAAAACGTATTCCATTCTAATTTTAAAAGAAATATCTCATCCCAGGACACATTTATTAAAATACTTAATTACATTTTTATGAAATCACTAGAATTTGAATTCGTGGAAATTTTCCATTCAAAATTTGAATACACATATGAGTCATAACCTTCGGATGGATCGCAATTTTTCTCAATGTCCAAAAAGCGAGGATATCAATAATCGGGCGATCGGGCTTCTTTTCAATGATCAATCAATTCGAGCAAGGGAATAAAATCATTAAAGACATAATGAGTTACTGATTGTGAAAGAATAAAACAAAGAAACACATTATTAATGAGCGAGAACAATAAAAGGAGAAGTATCATGACGACAGTAGATAATGATTGACATTGGATTTACATGTTTGAAGATCAAAATTAGATGGGAAACAAAAAGCCCGGAAAAGAGTTCCATAGACGAGAAAAGAAACTGTTACAGCTAGCCTAATAAACTGTAAAATGTTTTAACCTTGTTGCCAATCTAGTTCTGCGGTTAAATTCATTATATCTAGGTACCATAGAGCAAAAATCATATCTATAGAAAAGGTACAGGAAATCAACATTACAGCCGTGGAAAAGTTACTGAGCTGGGATACCAGGTCAGGACCAATAATATCGCAGCTTTTTTTTCTGGATTTTATCAAGAATCTCTAAATATCTAGAAAGAGCACAAGACCATATGTTGCACTATTATTCGAAACATGGACGAATGGTAGACTATGATGTCATTTAATCATCTGAGAAACCTCCTTCTGACTTCCATCAAAATGGCTGATGCTAAACCTAGACTTATGTACGATTGATTATGGAGAGAACAATTGTCTAGTCTCGGCACATTGAACTAATTTTTCTAGTAGTAGATCTAACAAGAAATTCAATATCATATTTCAACTTCATGTCAGCAGAGAATGTTAGCTCAAGAATACGCAAGGAGTGACTCACTTGGGGGTAAGTATCAGACATGTTGATGGACGAAAGAAAGAAATCTCTCAGATTATTAAATGCAATAAATGTAGGAGTTTTCATGAACGGAGATTCGTAATAAGAGGGTAGTAGAAAAAGAATCTGAACGGTTAAAAGGGGGAAATAATAAACAGGTTACTCTAGATAATCTTGGATCATCGGAAAATATCTAAAAATTAATCCTACCCAAGTCTATAAAGCAACAATGTTTTGGTTGACTGATTTGCTATTTACGGCCTATCAATCATTTTCTAGTTATGTAAAGCTAGAAACAAATTAGATTGGAAAAACCTTTTTGCGACAGTAATTATTTACTGATACATATACTACTAATTATTCACCAAGCTGTGCAGAATAGGTGGATACATATCTATTCCAATGGTATTTGCGTAACGGTATATAACTAACTCGACGAGAATTCATTTCTCCGATCTTCAATTCTGAGCTGTTATACATTACTCCATACGCACATCCGAGTTTATTGGAATTGGTATTCTCAAAAGGTTACCCATCTAGATATTGATCAGACTTGACATTGCTTAATTTTGGTGATCTTACGAAAACCAGTGTTTCAACGGGATATGACCGTATTAAACTTGTTTCCATGTACAGGGTTCGATGGAAAAATTGTCGTCTAAATTTACACAAAAATTAAAATAACGCTGGCATCTCATTTTAATAGATATATTTATCAAAATTACACAAAAATATCCTGACATACAAAAGAGTAAATTTATTCAATAAAATTGCCATTGGCTTCAACCACGGCTTCCAGACGACTTCGGAATCTCCTGCAACTCTTCTGAGCGGTCTCCTTGTTTAAGTTGGTGAATTATGCCATAATCCTTGTCTTCAGTTCATGCTTGGCGTTAAAAGGATTTTTGTTGGACTCTCGCTCGACTGCGCCATATGCATAATAATCAAGAGTGTTGCAGTCTTGGGAGGTAAGTAGTCAGAAGTAAGCGGTGATATTATCTGACAGCGATAACTCGGTTCTTCTGCTTGTGTGGCATGGTGCAGAGTCCTGTTGTCAGCAGCCACCCTCTTGACCCAGGACAACACTTCCTCATCAAGGCACTTGATGCAGGCCTCTCTACTGAGTCTGGCGCCATCACCGACACATTCAGGAGTTATTTTCTTATTAGGACAATCAGAGTGAGTTTTCCGTGCTGACGTACGTTCGAAATCACAATTAGAATCACCCAATTCTTTTCGATTCCTCTGCAGTATCCTCAGATACACGCCCAAAGACTCTGAGATGTTCGTATTGGAAATTCCGGCGCGAATGCAGTAGATCCTGCCGTTTTAAAATTTCTGGGGCAGTGAATTGCGTTATACTGGTCTTTTTCTTACAGACGGTGCCAAACTGATTCCACTATACTGTAATAAAAAGTTAAGAAAACGAACTCTGAGATTAAACCTTCTCCTTGCTAGACATTCGAAGAAGATGGAATTTAGTAGAGGAGAATGAAGATAAGAAAGAATTTCAAACAAGAAACACGAAATTAGAAACATTAAGGATTCGAAAACTCTTTATCCATTGACTTATTAACTATGTTTATTTTATCACCTCTTTCTATATTATTTTTCTGTATTGAGATTTTTTTTCGAAAGGCTGTTTATTTCTTTTTATTCAGAAAAATGACCTGAGCATCAAAATGCTTTATGGATGCTTCGATGCACAGGCGATTTTCGTATACGCGGACTTCACTGTTGATGAATGACACATTCAATAATGTCCCTGACTTTCCTGATAGTGCCTGGGCTAAAATCCTCCTTTTGGTTACATTAACTTTCATAGCAATGGTTACACGATCGACAGTAAGCATCTGAAAATTGCTTAATGTTCACTCTGAAACTTAAGACAATAATTTGTCGCTAGCATACTATAATTCATACATAACAAATTCTTCAGATTTTCCTTGTGATTGACGTCATCTGGGGTTTAATATATCTCCACCGAAGCATTCTATTTAGACAGTATCATATTGTTGTGCATCAGCTGTTTTTAACATCACTGCAAGATACAGGAAAAAAGATTAGTGGTTTGATAACAAAGAATGGAAAGAGGGTTATCTAAACAACACTTTTTGTAACGTTTGAACAATGTCTATAACTAGTGTGGAATATACTGAACGTAAGACGATATTCAAAAGAGCGGTTCTTGGAACTGTCGAATGTATCTTTTAGGTTGTTTTGGGGCACAGGTAGGAATACTGTGGTCAGTTAATCCTGCGTTTGTCACAGATAAGATCAATGTGATAAGTTGATCCAGTGCTAGACACAAGCAAGACCAATGTGGTCACTTGATCCTTTGCTTGTCACAGATAAGAAAATGTTGTCAGTTGATCCTTTGTTGATTTTGTCACAGATAAGAACAATGTGATCAGTTGATCCACTGTTGGGCACAAGTAAGAGCAATAGAGTCAGTTAATCCAGTGCTTGTCACAGATTAGAGTACTGTGATCAGTTGATCCAGGGTTGGGCACAATTAAGAGCAATATAGTCAGTTGATCCAGCGTTTGTCACAGATTAGAGCAATGTAATCAGTTGATATAGTGTTGGGCACATGCAAGAGCAATGTAGTCAGTTGATATAGTTTTGAATATACGAAAGTACAATGGGTTCAGCTTCAGTTTTTTTTACCAAGAAGTAAGTGGTAAGGCCCAGTTTATATAAGATATCGTCGGCTGTGTTGAGAAGAGTACCTTAGGATTCTCGTCATGACGAGACGGAGTTTGACAAGGGAGGTAAGGATTTCGATCTATTTGAAAAATAATTTCTGTTATTATCTATCAGTTCTGGATATTTTCTATCTTTGTACATGCATCTTTAAGCTCCCTGTATCGTGACATCTTCTAAAACCGTCCATTTTCGCTACACGTCAAAATAACGTATTTTTCATTTCTCTGCAATGAGCTATTCTATTTTCCGGTCGCCTTCGCCGAAACAATCCTGGTAGCAACGTTTGGCATATCCTAGTTCTTTTTCCGTTCCTTTGAAGAATGAATCTCTAAGCATATTTTACTCACAGAGTTGTTAGATGTAGTATTGTTATCGTGAACAACACCCCAGCAGGCCTCAGCTGCCTGTACCTCATGGAATCAATTGATGTTAATTTGTCCTCAGTCAGTAATCTCATGAATGTTAGGTTAAGCTTTACACTGTATACATAATAGTGACCTGCTACTTTTTCCGAGTGCATCTATCTGCTACAGTAGTTAGCCAATGCGCACTGCAGCTAATGCACATTTACATTTTTGTTTTCTCAGCGAACGTTATGCTGAGAGAACCCAAGTTACAATTTCTTGGAGAGAGATCACCATCAATATTTTGAAAAGTTCTTTCAAAAACACGTTTACGAGGACTTGCTACCGACGGCTACCCAATTTCATCCAAAAGGGTTTTCATACAATTTTGAATTGTGCCACACACTGAAATGAACCACCTATCAATAGGATAAAGAGGTCATCAATGTGAAATCGATCATGGTAATATTCAAACCGGGCATTATTATATATCTTTTAGGAGAATATCTACATGTGTGATGAACGAATATGGGTCTTTACCCCAGCAAGGGACCTACATGCTTGGACAAAATCAGGGCACTTAAGAGGTGCAATAGCGGGAGTTACCGTACCATGCAATTTAAAATATCGCATGAAACCTATTCTGGACTCGTATGTCTTAGTGAAAATATTAAATTTCAGTTGATGGATGTCTACGTATTTATATTCAATTGCTATCTTCAGTCGCTGTGTTCTCAAGTGACTCTTTAGACTAGCCATCTACAAACACTCTACCACAATCTGTGCACGTCAGAGGGTGTATTCAGGAATTTCAACGGGGACGCCTTTACGCACATCTGCTTAAAGGACTTTTACACACACACACACACACACACACACACACATATATATATATATATATATATATATATATATATATATATATATATATATATATATATATATGATATACGTTTGTGACTGGTAGGAGTAATTTAAAGGAGGATATTAATCCAAATATGGCCCAATGGATATTTAAATAACGGAACATTTTAATAATAAGTCAATAAAAAAACGTTGAAGATCTTTTTCGGTTATAATTTATTTCGTGAATATTTTTTTTCTATTCATCTCTTCAAACAGTTATTTTTCTTTCTTCCTTTTCCGCATTTTTCTCCTCCTGTTAATCTAGTATATCTATCCGGACGAGTTATACCCATTTATTAAGAACTTTCGGTCTGAAGAAATGAATGACAAAATAAACACGAAATAAATGACTAAAATCTATCTTTAAGGGGTTAGTATACAGTATATATATATATATATATATATATATATATATATATATATATATATATATATATATATATATATATATATTGTAGAGAATCTAAAAAGAAGCAACGCGGTTATTAATAAGAAGACTTTACAGTGGTAGAGAGCAACGTAATTGAAGGCTAACAGGTTTTATATAGAGGTAGAAGGAACGGGTTCTGGTTCATTAGCAGGCATTGGATTGATAACACTGACTTAATTAGTGGGTTGCCAAGAAGTATATAGAAAAAAGAAGTTGAATAAGAGGTGCTTTAAATTACACCATATTACTTACACACACACACACACACACACACACATATATATATATATATATATATATATATATAACAATGAATTTAATTTATTTTTAAGTTAATTTGTTTTTATTTAATAAAACACTTGTCTTACGTCTGCTTATATAAATATGCTCATACTTACTCAACCTCATTCCATTGCCTTTGCTTATTCGACATTCACAAATTAAATGTTTCGCCTTTTCTAATGTATGTTGGCTCTGTTTCTAAAATTTTTCATTTGATGAGGCGTTTTACTCACCTGACTCTCTATATATCTATATCTCACTCTTTCTCTCTCTCTCCCCATATATATATATATATATATATATATATATATATATATATATATGTATATATATATATATATATAATCCGCACAAAAATTATATACATTCCAGGAAAGGAAAAAATACAGATATTTTAATACTAAATTTATTCAGACATCACGCGAATAATACAAGTTACCTTTGAACTTTATAATCAAAAAAGATGCTCAAAATGGTAGCCTTCAGCTTTCAGACATTTACTAGTACGACGAACTACTGCCTTGGGAATGTTGTCGAAATTGTTTAAGTTCTGCACATCACTTGTTTATGCTACAGCCATGAGGGTAATGCCATCTGTCGAGAAAATATCGTACTACAGATAATAGTGTATCATCGGAATTAGATAACTCTACGAAAGACATTTTTTGCTTTCCTGAAATGTGTATATATTTTTTGACGGACTGCAAATACTTGAAGCTATCTATATTAAAAAAAAAAATGAAACCAGCCTTTAATATAATTAATTATGAATACTGCAGAAATGTTTTAAAATGTTTACAGTAGATAGTTTAAAATATCTAGGAGTTAACTTACAGTTTTAAATAGATTTACTTTTTAAAAGATTTAGGCATTTCAATAACTTATTTGCCTTCCTTGAAGTTTGCACGTGTGTTCACATAATACATTTTTAAAATTTTCCAGTACATAACCGTAATGTTTTTGACTTCATACGTAAAAGTTTAATTTTCTAACGAACACAACCATTTTGTTTTCGTTCAGTATTGATCTTTCTAGTTCCTGCGAATATCATATATTTTCTTTGCATAATTACATTGAAATTTCTACCATAAAACTAATTCCCATCCTTATTTTTAATCATTTCACTCTAAAGAAGACAATAAAAGTCACTAAGGCGCTAAAACTGTGAGTAAAAGAAGTAGACAAGACAATAAATGAACAGGTGACGATAACGATTGACATTGTATTTCAATTTTTGTAGATTGTAGTGCATGAGAAGAAACTATTAACATAGAACTTAGCAAATTAAACAGTGAAATGATACTTTGCTCTCAATCTAGAACTGTGCTTACATTCATGAGATAGAAGTATCAACAATGAAATCTCATCAGAACAAATACCGCGGATTATTTATGGAAATGTCAAAGGGGTGTTAGTTAGGGTGAGGGAAGAATGACTGAAGTCAACTTGTGAGGCCAGGTTTTTATAACATTGCAGATTCTTCTTCGGTTTTTGTGATGTTTGCACAAATTGTTATACACCTGTAGTTCATACAGCAAGTTAAGATGTCTAAATCAGTCTCATTGGAGAAATTGAGGGTAGCACTTTGTCGAAAGAAATCAGGACGTTTGCGTAAGAATTTCCTCCAAATGCACGTCACCATCACCATATATTTGAACATGTTGACAAGGGCTTCAGCTATGCATAATATATAGAAGCTTTAATATATTTGCTTTATACCATGACACTGTCCCTTCAACTATCTGTGTCGCTCAAATGACATTTATCTTGGAAGCGATTTCATACAGATGGTATTATTTGCAGAAATATAGAAAGGGAGTCACTCGCTTGACGCTATGTTTTTTAACGATTGGAGACATGCATAAATCTCGAAGTCGAATATGTAGAAGTGGAATAAAGTCGTATTGATAAACTATGTACAATTTTTTATTTGTATAATAGTAAATATGTTGCTATATTTAAAAAAAATACGTGTAAGCTATATTTTAGGCATCTTCCTTCAAAACTCTTGTGAAGAATATATTGGTGTCGTCAAAACTCGGCACAATACTATTTTAACGGCTTACGGCCAACCTCTGTTGAAACATCGGTTTTCGTACAATTACAGAAGTTAAGCAACATCGAGCCTGTTTAGTATCTAAGATGGGTGGCCACTTTAGAATAACAGGTGTGATAAGCTCGGATGTGTGGATGGTATAATGTATAATGGCTGGAAATTCTTATTCTAAGAACCGAGTTCTAATTCCAATAGGGTTCGTTATATTCAATTATATTAACGCAAATACCACTGGAAAAGTTATGGATCAAGTCATATCTTCCTAGTTAATTAGTAACACTTGTATAACTAGATTATTATCTAAAAAATTCTTAGAATCTAAAAATATTTTATGGTTTTAAAATAACTTCCAAAGTGTGGGTAAATCTTAGAGAATGAAGCAAATAACACGTCATGATAACGATTGACATTCTATTTCAATTTTTGTAAATCGTAGTTCATGTGAAGAAACTATTAACATAGAACTTAGCAAAGAATTTAAACGGAATGTTACTATTTCAGCAAGAAACTTGGGAACTTGTTTTTGAAGTAGCTTCGAAACACTGCAAGTCTAGAAAATAAACATAAAATGCATTTTACTTTGGCTTGAACACCAAAATCTCTCGGACGTAATAAGTACGCAACTATTTCAATAACGAGGCGACGTCATCAGTTTCATCTATCAATTTTTGATGCACACTGTACGTTAAAAGAAGTGAGAAATGTTGAAAGCTAAAAATGTTCATTCCCCGTAAAATATTCAAGTTAACCCGAAATACATAAATTGCTTTCACAAAACATTAAGAAATTAACTGACGTCTTAAATTTTAATTCAGTTATGTCCTACTCAGTGAAGACTTCAACGTTTATTTACTTTCGAAAATGCATTTCTGTGCAACATTGTTGTTGCCTTTAGTAATAGCGGCACCATAAAATATATTGCATTCTCATTCAATACATATACAATTTATCTTGACGTCAGTTCTTTCAAGAGACAATATGTTTGATTTATCAAAGGAATATAAAACATCATTAAGAATCTACATTTGAGGAATTCCAAGAATTTATGTTTACGCTGGCATCAATGTTAAATCTATAGTGACGACGAAACACATATGAGAAAGAAATCCTTTGGAAAAGATATAAGTATATATAATAACCGAAAACGATGTCCGTTGAAATGTATTTCTTAAATATTAAGGTCAGCATTACTCGGGTATAAGAAATTGTTTTGATTAAAACACCGCTTCTCGAGCGGGCATATATGTCCGAGAGTGTATATGTGTGCTTAAATGTAAGCGTATGGATTGTATGAATTTACAAAATATCGATCTTTAACTCCGACATATATGAACACGAAGAAGCTGTACATAGATACACAATGTCATTATGTGTTTTTAACATGTGAAATATATTTTGGATGACAGAAGTGCTGATTGTACACACATTCATGCAAGTATTCGTAATCGTATGCGAAAATATATTAATATATGTTTCTTTGACGCTATAAATTAGATTCCTGTGCTGGTATGACTACGTATTTTACAGTAACGTAATTTTAACTGTAAATAAATTTCCATATTAATTTACACACATTTAGTATGAGGCACCTCGATGCTGTGTAATGGTTAGCAAGCTTGTCTCGCTAGAACAATTACGAGTGAGTAGTGAGGTCGATACATCCTGGGTGCCCCATACTTTAGGCCTTGTGCCACATCTAAACTACGCTTAGAAGATCATTACACAAATTTAGTGTTTAAATGAGGACGGAAACTTATTTACAGTTATATTGTTTAACGTAAAATATTCGTGTTGTATATTAAGTAAATCAAAGCGAAAATATTTCCGTTTAAAACATTTAGATCTTTGAAAAAAATAGAGTTACCTTTATCTTAAGATAGTTTTCAGAAAATGTTACGATTCCATTCTCTTAGAAAATCTGATCAAAGTGTCTTTTGCTGTTTCTCTCTGTGAAATCAAATATTTTTAGAATGAGAATTTCGGTACAACTAGAATAAATGTTAATCTGAAGGTGTGGCTACATTTGATAAGCCAGAACTTCGCATACAAACACTAGCAATATTTAAACTTTCTCCCATACATTCACTCTATCATTATTTTTATGATTATTACAATCATTATGGAATATTAGACACTTTATCTTAAATAATCTAGGACGCTTTTGTCAATTTCTGCTTTTAATGCTTTTATTTCACAAAGGAAAATTAAGACGCAATTGGGTTACTGAAAGTAAAGACTATGAGTAAAAGAAAACATTATTATGATAACTATTGACAATTCAATTAAACATTTGAAAATCGACGTTGACTAGAAAGCAAGAAATCTGAAGAGAGTTCCACAAGCAAGAAGCCGGAAGACAGTTTCACAAGCGAGAAGAACGAGGAGAAGAAGCGGTTAGCATCGAACTTACGATTAATTCACGCCATTTCAACTTTAATTTAACATTATGAGGCCTTGTACTGAGCTTGAATTAGTAAAGTTGAAAAACCAAAGTGTATAGCTAATAAGAACAATTACCTTAAAAATATTGATAAAGAAGTAACAGGAAAGCTTCGTTGCAGACAGTAGGAAGTGACTGAAGACGAGGTGCTAGGTCAAGACAGATAACATTGTATATTCTTCTTTGGCTTCAATAAAGACAATTTCAAAACTTTGTAGAAGCACCAGACCAGATGTGGCAGAAATATTCTATAACTGGATGAAATAAAATTGGGAAAAATAGATGATTGATTTCTTTGTTACTCTTTAAGGAATGTATAGTCGCCAGTATGTCCATCATTACCTTGGAAAGAACTTTTCTACGATAAGGAAGATACCTTTTGTTGGCTAACGATTTTTTCGTATTGCACTTTCTTGTAAAATCTTCATTTTAATGGTACGTCAATGTTCATTGCAAAAAGCCCTCCCCCCCAAAAAAAAGAAAAGAAAAAATTTTGTGTTTAAGTAGTGTGCCGGTAGTATACTTGACATCAATACAAAAAGTAAAATTATTTAATTTCAAATACTTCCTTAACCTCGTAAAAAGGTATGAACCCGTTTAGTTTCTCTCACCCAACAATGGATTAAAAAGGCGGTTCAGCTGCGATCCAATAGATTTGGGCGGTGACCAGTGTCAGAGAAATAGAATGTGAATCCCAAAACGTGGAGAATGTGGAGGGAAACTATTCACAGTAATTATTGTATTTCACAGAAAATAAAGAAAAAAATAGACTGCGGAGAGATATGACCACCTACGTCCGGAGGAGGACACAACAAAAATGATTTTCGGTAAAAATACACATTATTACGATTAATGTCACTGTGACACTATTTAGGGTTGCGTGAAAAAAAGAAAAAAAAAAGGCGAGAATTAAATTAGGTGATAAGAATCTATCACGAAAAGACGATGGTATTTTTTTCTAACAAAGAAAAGTGGTAAAGATTTTATTTTCATTAGCGAAGAAAGTAAGATACTGGATTTAATCTGATTTATGTTACTGGGCGGCGAATAAGATATAGCCATCTGCCCATGGCAATAAGGAAAGTTTCAAATTTGTCCGAGTGGCCTACCGGACAGAATGCTAAGAGATAAAAATTAATTGGGTCGCGAGAGGAATATCCGCTGGACCTCTCACAGATTACTAGGAAGGAAAGATTAAGCCTTTGACTATCTGCAGAACATCATTTGAGAAGAGCATCTGTTTTGTGTCGGAGCTGGCTATGATAAAAAGAAAAAATTATTTTATCGGGACGAATAATTGGCTGTGGATATCGCCAGATGACCACCCACTTGATGCTGGCGAAAATCTCGTTGACGAGTTCCAGATAAAATTCGGTTAAGATAGAGATTAGAGTCGTGTGAGTTCTCCTCGAAGAAAAGAAAGAAAAGAAGAAAAAATAAGGGAAGATAATTATTTTTTTTCGTTGTGCGAGATTTTTTTTAAACCGAGGGTAGTCTAGCCACACTCACGCTGCTGAGCGTCCATTGGCTGAATGGTGGCATCAGCGGTAGGTGAAGGTAATCATGTGAAGAAGGAGGGGAGGCCTGTTGATGGCCCCTAAAGGGATCGGTGTGAGATGCCACCGTGAGAGAGAGGGGAAACATGCTGACGCCCCTGAAGTGGTGGATTTTCCTGACCAAAATCAAAGAAAATTCTTAATGCGGATTTAGAATTATCAAGGAACCTCAAACCCTGACAAGCCCACCCCGGGTTTTGGTCGGCGTTCATATAAGCAGAGACGCAATGAGTTGAATTAAGCAGTTCGCAGGTGAGCAGTTGGCGTTAGACAGACAGGCAAGCAGTTGCAGTTGAGCTGTGACCTCTGAGGCCCGCCCCGCAGGAAGCTGACTTAAGATCCACACAATCACGACCTCAACTTCTAACCAAGAACAATTTATTTTTGAAGAACGACTTAGACTCACACCACCAAAACAAGTTTTACGAATATCGCCTGAAGATACACCAAAAACCAGTTTCTTAAAAAAAAAAAACAACTTAAAATGTTAAGACTCGCCTAACAAACACAAAGTGTCACGAATCCATATAAGCGGGTTGGGAGAAAGACGCAGTCCTGTATTCAGCAACCAGATATAAAATATTGTTATCTTTTTTTTAACACATTTGAACTTTTCGAGTTATTACTTTATTTTCTTTTACATATACTTGTGCGGTATTGTCCTTGTTCGAACTTGACTTGCATTACGGCGCGGCGACTGATTGATTTCGTCTACCTAATATCAAATCACAACGTAGGTAGGTTAGACTAGAAATCAAAACAGTTACTTCGGTAACCAGACGTTGGAGGCGAGCTGGGAACGACAAGGCTGATACCGAATCTAACCATTTTGCCCTCCGAATCAGAAAAGGTTAGAACGTCACATTTGGTGCCGCGACCAATATCAAGTCTCATTGGTCGTCACAGGAAAGGATAGGACGGCGACGGCGCGGAGACAGACGGGGTGACGTCACAACTGGCGCCGTGACCTGGACAGCACGGCGGGCGCAGCCAGGCAGACGTCACGATTGGCGCAGTGACATCGGAGGACGTCACATCACCATCACCGATGAGTCTTTGAAAACTATATTTAAAATAGGAAATGTATATTTTTAACCATTACACGCCTGTAATGCCATCGAAGAGTAATGTTAATGCTTGGCATCTCCTTTTAAGGAAACATTCGGCATTAATTGATTGAGGAGCCACCTTTCCTTGAAAGTCATAAAATATTTCTATTCAGATATAGTTTTAGGAAAATATATTTTCCAGTGCACTTTTATTGCTATTTATGAGGGTTTTCTCCATAACCTTTTATTTATAATCGTGTGAAGCGTCAGCTTCTTGATTATATAATTATTTTCTATTTGACTTACATGTGCTATCCATTTTAGTTGTTGCTGCTGTTGAAATTCCTGAAGTGATGTAGTTTCTGTTACTTGATACCGTACTTTGGCAATGATTCTGCAACTTCAATCCTCGTGTTTCGAAGTAGTAATGCCCTCCCCTAACAGCTACAGACTTCATTCCCTCAAATCCATTTTATACATTTATCCAGATTAATGGTTGTATACAAATAACGTTAAAGATACATTTGAAAGAGTTTTGACCGCATGCACGATATACCTGTGAAAAGCGCCATAGGACGAGGGTATGTAAGAACATGAGAGGGTTTAGGTAAATATTTTTGGGTTGGCAGTTTCCGTTTCTCTACTTGATTACTATTCCTTCGGACAGTGGATAAGAAATGTTGATTTTTAGTTCACGCTCTTTCTTATACCAGCTATAAATATCTTATATCATCGGCATAGCACCCGCCTCAACGTGAATATATTGGCCTTGAGAGGGAATGGATAAACGCAGTTTTCTATTAGTAGATTCGGTTGGGATGCGGTATAACCATTAACCATCTTTTCTCTTCTGACACAAGGGGTCAGTTAATGTGAGAGAATAAAAGAAAACAAAATATATTATCAAGTGGAGAGAGAAATAAAAAACAAGAATTGAGAAAACAGAAGATAACGATTGATAATGGATTTAAATTCTTGATGATTAAAATTGACCGGAAATCAAGAAGCCGGAAGAGAGCTCCACAAGCAAGAAGAGCAAGATAAGAAACAGTTACCATAGAACTAACGTTTATATCTATTCATTACAACTATAAAATGAAGATACATTGCTGCCAGTTTAGTACTGCGCTAAAATTCATAATATCTAGGTAAAAAATAGGAAAGTAATATTTATATTGTTTTAATACAAAAAAGGGTAGGGGAAGGCTGGTTTTCAATCTGTCTTATCTTAAACTTAGCTAGCCCCGATTACTGACCTAATCATGCAACAGTATTCTTTACACCAAAACAATGCATTCCTACTTAACATTCTTTATATTAGGTTGGTGCAAAAATAATGACGTAATAATGTCGTTTGTTTAACGTATTTCTTAACGTCAAAAACGACATTATTACGTCATTATTTTTGCACCGAACTAATAGCCACCAATATACCTCAATATCTCTATGTAGTCTTAACTAGTTCCCGTATGTACAATATGTCTGTGCGGGGGAATAAAATAACATTTTTAAAAAAGAAACCCCATTGCATATTTACGATGAATACTTATTTATATACAAGAAACTAAAATAATAGTGTTAAAAATACTCCCTCGCAGCCCTTAAATATGGCAGAAAAATCAGTTACCTGGGTAAAATCAATGCGGAACTTGGTAATTAAGAACTATAATTCGAGTAAACACTCACTCAAATACGCACTCATCCAAACATAAAAAAATACGAAATACACACTCGGATACGAAAAGCGGCCCGCATCTACTAATATCTCTGTCGTCTAACGGGGGAGGGGAGGGGAGGGGAGGGGAATTAAACTTAAGAAAATGGGCACAGAACTAAAAGAGACCAATTGACATACATAGAGAAAATTTCGTCAGAACAATTACCATGAAAATATTTATAGAAAAGGTAGAGGTAAGCTACCTAACAGCGGTGGGGAAGAACCAGTATCATTGTAGATTCATTTTTGGATTTTATCAAGAATGTCTAAATACATAGCAATAGCACCAGACGAGATATGACAGCACAGTCGAATTGTTGACTTATAAATATGCAATATAGATTCTGGCGAGAAAATTTGTCTCGCATGAAACAGGGAAACAATATTTTTATCCCGCAGACCTAGCAACTGTTTCAATATAATCCTACATTTTTTTGTAAAAATACATTTTGTTTTATATGTATATATATATATATTGTTTATGCAGTTGTTTACAATTTCTAGGAATAAATATTTGATAACATAAATAACATCTAACGAAGACGTTATTTTTCTCTATAAAAAGTTTATAACACAATAACACTTTAATCAAACGGATCTTCCTGTCTGGTAATTAAATAAAATCGTAAGAAATAATAAGAACGATATATATTTGACTTCACTAACTTTCCTGATTTTATAGTGTATCTACAAATGTTTTCAAGTTACTGTTAGGAATTAACATCAAATGGGAAAATCTCCTGAAGATTTATATAAAAGGAAATAGATAATTGTCCTTTCAAAACGAGTCATGAGTTCATGATTTCTTCCAACATTTCAACAACAACAGTTATTATTCCGCCAAGCTATCTACAGTTCTGCATTTTGTTTGTTTGTTTGGGTTTTATCGCTTATCAACCACTGTGGGTTATTTAATGCCAAATCCAGTTTATATGAATTTTAAATGCCTATTTTGTATGGAATAAAAAACGTATAGCTGGCAACATTATGGTTTCAAAAACGTACAGCTGGAATGATTTTTTTTCCAAAAAACGTATAGCTGGCAACATTATTGTTTCAAAAACGCATAGCTGGCAACATTATTTTTAACAAAAAACTTATAGCTGACATTTTTTTTACAAAAAAACGTATAGCCCGGCAACATTGTTTCAAAAAAGTATAGCTGGCAACATTATTGTTTCAAAAAAGTATAGCTGGCATTATTATTTTTCTGAAGACATTATCTGAGGCCTTGCTGTTGAATGTAGTTTATCGCCATACCCAGGACGCGGATGTAGTTTATCGCCATACCCAGGACGCGGATGTAGTTTATCGTCATACCCAGGACATGTTCTGCATTTTCTTTAAGTATTTAATAATCATTAGTGAAAAGAAAAGAAGATCTCGTCATTAAATTTAAATAGTGATTCGCAAGTTAAATCTGTAGCGTACATTAAAGAAGACCTAAATAGTTGTTTTTGTGACAACTGGATTCATGTTATGTGGTCGTTAGTGACCCATACATGTAGGGCGAGTATACACCCAGGAATGATTGACAGCGGTCAATGATAAGTTAATTTACAGAAGAGATTTTACGGCATAGAACTGAGATAAAAATTATAAGTCGAGACTTGAGTTCATTTAACGATAGTTCGTCTTCTACGTAACGCGTTACGTCAGAACGTGGCCAATCATGGCTCTCAATAACTTCCTTTACCTGTAACACTAGAGTTTCCCGGAAACCTAAGGTTCCGCAAAAGGTCCTCAAGCCTTCAGCCAGAACAGGCGAGATAAGCGAATTCACTTTTCATATACGTAATATTACTAAACACACAATATATTCTTAGTTATTGTAATATAGACACCATCTTATCGAACCTATTATATACATTTTGCCTTTTCAACATTGCCAATAAAGGATAAAAAAAAACAACAACATATGATGCAGCAATTATCTGTTTTCATTCTGTTTACATTTATATTATAGGTATATGTTAATAATAAATATTTCGTATTATAGGTATATGATAAGAATAAATATTTTGTTTATTTTTTACGTTTAAGTCTAGAATGTTTTTTTTTTTGTGAATGAAATCTCCCTGATGAAGTATTATAAGGGAACAGTATGAATTTTATTTGACATTACCAAAAAAATTGACAAAGAAATATTTTTTCCTTAAATAAGTTATTCAAAAATATATACTATGATATTTACCACGTGAACTCCGATGAAAAGAAAATGAGAAAGATATGGTATATAATTTTGATTTTGCGCAAAGCTTCCTTGAGACATGTAATTTATTTTCAGGGTTACGCAACGATAAAACTTGAGAAACGCTGCTCTAGAGTGACATTTGATTTTTGCCATCCCATCACCCAGCTTCCAGATAGGCACTCGGGATAAGAAATGGGAGTGCCGATTTGGAATTCCTCTCGGTTTCGTTATATTCATTTACCTATAGTTCATATCTGAGAAGGATTTCTGCTAAGGAACTATTCATCCTTGCTCGATCGGCGACGCCCTTCCTAGCCGAGTTGGTCAAAAGCACTTACGGATTTAAGATTTCTCCTGAAAAGGGGACCTCAGTTTCGAATCCATCTACAGGGCGCATATGTTTTCTTTAATTAGATTTCTCGAATATTCAAGCTTGTAGACAAAAATATATAAATATACTGTTTAATAAATAAACGGAGCGTCTATTCAATTATGGCTACCCAGTAGAAATAACGTTTAAAGTGATAAAATTCATTTACACGCTATTATTTTTGCAAAGGAATAACGCTATCTTCTCCTCCAAGACATGGGTTAAATAGTAGAATATCTATCTGAAAAAAAATGTTGTTTTTAAAACATTATTGCAATATTCACTCGTAAAAAGAAATTAATTAACTTAAAATCCAAAATAATATTCAGATTTAAATAACATGTAATCATTCCACCCCCTTTATTTGCTATCCATTCGTACCAGCTGCTCAGGTAGGCTCCCGTTCTCGCTATATGTCACTTTTACCTGCTATATATCTTGTGACTGTCAAATGCTTCAATCTCTCCCTTTCTCAAAAATAGCAGCTCCAAATTTCTTTGTTTATGGTTAACTATGTTCAATCTTATATATACAAGAAAACTTTAGTCGGGTGCCAGTGAATAAACTGGCTTCTTTATTACGAAATGAGACGCATATAGGATGGAAAGTAAGAATTATAAATAAACGGAAGCACCGTTGTTGTTTAAATTGCCAGCTAAGTAGAGATAGTGCCTCGATAAAATCACAGAGGAGAAGTCAACGGGAAACCATTGAACTGTAAATTTCAAGGTCATTCATAGCAATTGGTCATGTTACCGAATATTACTATTATAAAATTTGGAAATTAATAAGGGTACGTATGACTAAAACTTAAATATTAAACTGGATTTAACTGGGTACTTCCATTTCACAACCGTTACCCCAGCAAATTGGGGCGAAATTAATTTGAAACAATGAATTACATCTCCATTCGTAAAAAAGACATCAAAATTAAGATGTTTAATTGCTTCCTGTGGTTTTTTAAGCAGACTCATTTCGAAAAAAAACAAGAAACAAAAAAAAAAAATGATAAGCCAACTAAAGGGCTGCGTCTATTTTTACATAGAGACATATCAGTTTGTAGTTTTATAGGAAGAGTAATTTCTGGAAACTGGTTATCAGAACTCGAACAGATGAGGTGCTGGTCATGATATCCGGAAGAAAGTAGCCTCTTAGCATTAATGAATGGACAAATCATAGCAATAGATCATTAAGGGTTCATATTTGTGAGAGGAAACATATGTGAGATCTGGAAGCAACAGGGATACGGGTTGTAGAAATCATATTAAGAGACGTAAATAAACGAGTAAGCAAATTATCATCCCAAAATGTGAAAAGAAGGAGAATAAACAAATAGACACATACGTGTCATATGTAATCATGGCCATCGTCTTTGTTGTCAATAAACAATATATATTTGAAGCTACAGCGTACAGAATTCTAACAACAATATTGGGGCAAGAAAATCGTTAAATTTAAACATTTAAGGAACCGGCATCTAATAACATTTCCTTTAAACTTGGTGTATAATTTGAAAATGATAATGTAATTATTTTATTTCATCCGTTGATAATTATATATATATATATATATATATATATATATATATATATATATATATTATTTGTATTTTTATACACACACACGCGCACACACACACATATATATCGCACATATACTGCTGGTGTTAATAAAACAGTGATCGATGTAATATAACAGACCCATTAATTATACAGGGTGTTTCAAAAAGAATACGCCAAAATCATCACGTGATGTGTCAAAAACGAAAAAAAATTACAAACCTCTAGCATGAACACATGTATTGTATATACATTCAAGTTTCATTTCATGTTTTATAAGTGCTCAATGTGGCCACCACCGGCAGCCTTGTCATAATTAGTAAGTCCTTGGACGAGGCTTAGTTTGTATGGTTTCATGTGTAATCGTCTCTTTAACACATGCCAGACAGTGGCATGAGGGATGGCAAGCTGAAGATTTGCTCGACGTACGGACTTACGTGGGCTGCTCTCAAATGCATCATGAATCCTCTCCACTTGCTCCTCTGTAACACGTGGTCTTCCAGGACTCTGTCCTTTGCACAGGCACGCACTCTCTTTAAACTGTTTAACACACCGTCGAATGCTCTCACGATGCGGCGGATCAATGCCGAATTCTGTTCTGAAAGCACGCTGCACCGTGACAATGGTGTTTGGTTTCGCGAACTCAAGCACGCATAATGCCTTCTGCTGAGGAGTCGCCATTTTGATTGATCTTCCCACAATTCAGCTGGACCAGAAGCGGTGAAACTGACACCCAATCAAACTTTGATAACTACTCTATCAAATAACCACTGATTGAGTCCACTACAATGCTATAGACCTGAAAAAACAGCGTAACGATTTTGGCGTATTCTTTTTGAAACACCCTGTATATTGACAAAAATACATATCCTTCATCGATAGCAGGAATAAGAGTTCTATGTACAACAAAATTTTCAGCTGGTGAGTATAGACTGACCTATGTATGGATGAACTTTCTTTAATTAAATCCACTTAAAACCTTTTTAATACTAATAAAAATGATATTTTTTATTATATACCTAAGAATGTCCTATTACGTGCTGTGTGTTTTTGAAAATGTTCGTTTTTCTTGAGCAATATAGTACTCTTTTAATTTTTCAAAAGGAATATATTTCACGTTTTTCAAAAGGAGACGGAAATTTCACTTTGTCTGAGAATGATTATTAATAATTTGTAAAGTCAATCAGTAAAATTTGTTTGAAAGAATATTTGCTGCCTAAACATGCACACAAACACACATATACTTTATTTTAGGATATTACATCAAAAACATGTAAAAAACGCTAAACAAATATATTCATGTTTCGATGTGTAGGAACAGGCGTTAGTAAATAACTGTTTAGTAGACAATTTATTGAGATGTAAACAACATACAAGATCTTTTCACGAGAAAAGGAAGAATAGAAAAAATGCTAAGAAAGAAGAGGGAGGAGATAGTAGCAGGATTTCTTTTGTTTATATTTCGATCCACCAATCGAAATGGCCTAAGCTAAGTTAAAATTAAAGGGAGAAAGGTAAGTTAAGCAGAAATCATATGTAAGGGGTCGTGACGCACAGATTTAGAATCGTAGACATCCTCTAGACATCATATTCGATTCTAATGTAAATTTGCTACAATGTATTCATTAGAAACACTCCATTTCCTACGAGAGAAGAAACGTAATTTAATAAGATACTTAACAAACTACATACCCTGTGAGTTAAAAGTTAAAATTTCACATTTTTATAGTGGAAAATAATATGGCTCTTTAAGAAATAAATAGAAAGTTTAAACAAATTGATTTAACAAAATTGTTAAAAAATATATAAATCCAATAAAATTACATAAATATATAAATTAAACAAAATAATTTAAACATAGACATCTAATAAAATTAAATATTTAGATCATAGATATTATAATGCAGCTATAAAGTGTCTTATTTAAATATATAGATCAGACAAAAGATGAGGTATTATGTACACTATTTACATTATTCGGACTATTGTCCTCATCTTTGTAACCATATTTGTCACAACGTTTAGACTGTTGTACGCTCCAGCCTTTTTCAAGTGGCTGGAATTTCAAACTGGTCACTTTATTTCGCTTGCTGGTGTAGACTTTTCTAATTCCACGTGCCATGTTTAATGGATGTCACTTACCTGTTATCTCCTGTTAATTACCTGGGTAAAGCACCGGAGAACATGGAGAGGTGAATTAGGAGGAGATAACTGATAACAATGTATAATGATTTCATCTTATTTAAAGTACAATACAACTACTTTTTGTCTAATTTAAAAATTACCAGATGTCTCCTCAAAACTTTGAAATGCAGTTTATATATATTTGTAGATGTATGTATTTTTCAGAGTTACTCCTAGTAGAATACAGTAAAAAAAAGTAATTGAAATATTTCTTTAGCTTCGTTTCCGCAGATATTGTTTCCAAAGCTTAATCCCCTCATTTTCTCTTGCATAGTTTGTTTTTCTAAATTGACAAGAGAAGTTATCTCTTATAAAAATAAATGTTATATAACAACTGGTACTTCACAGGAATCGATATACATGTATAAAGTTATATATTCTGTATCTTATTTATAATTCTTTACCAACAACAAAAAAAAAATCTATCTTTTGTAGCCAGTGTCGCAGTATTTTTCTTCTCTTCTCGTATTATCAGCAAGCAAATATTAATCATTTATGAAAGACACCAAGCATTAAATAAGCGAATCCTGTTATTAAAAAAAGTTTGTGAACCTTCCCATCATTTCTTAGTTACAACGAAAATAACATAATACAGCTCAAGGCCAATTTTCTATCCATTCAATCAGCAGCTATTTAAGCGTCACCAGTTGTAACATAGGAAGACCTGATATTTCTTTCTGCGAAATAATCGAAAAAGACAAAGCTCATTATTTGCAAGCATTCATTCATGAGTCTTGGTTTATACAATTATACTATAATCTTCGGATAACTTACTGATAAATACAAAGTTGAAACGACGCTGAGAGCAGAGCAGATATTTCAGATGTTGTACTCACTAATCAAATAAACTGTAGACATCTCTAAGGAACATAGATGAAGAATTGAAAATAGCGAATGTCAGGAAAGCAATCTTATTAGAAAGGTATGTCAAGCCGGGCGAAATCATGTTAAAGCTTTGTGTAATGGGGCATCAGGTCATTAGCACGTGTCAAAACTTTTTGACTGATCAGATCAGATAGAATTTTAACTTTCCGAAGACAATTTTATTTATCCAAAATATTGTTTCTTTATTTTATTTTAAAGTTGTGTGCAAGTAAATATCTGGAAACATTATCTTAACGAATCCCCTTCATCGAAAGTAAAGTAATATATATATATATATATATATATATATATATATATATATATATATATATATATATATATATATATATATCACCCCTTACCCATCGATATCTAGAGACAAGACGCGTTGGCCTTAAACAACGTCTAGCCGACAGACAGGGGGTTAAGAATAAGAATAAGGAATTGAAATGGTACAGCTAAAACACTCACATCTTCTCTTCTCTCTCCCACCTTACTTCCCCACTTCGTTAATTTTACATATGCTTTATGAGGTCCACCAAAAACGTGTGAATTTCTTTTCATTTTTCATTTCAACCTTTGGAAGTAAAGTCTGATGATCCAGAGCCCTTTAAAAGGGTTGTGGTGAAATAACTTATTACATGGAACCTTAAAGTGGTCTGTTTTTATTCAAACATATCTGCTCTGAATCTTACATTGAGCTCTCTGGATATCATCCTCCTTGGGACTACCCATGCGGATTACCTAGTTTTGCATAAACTATATATATATATATATATATATATATATATATATATATATATATATATATATATATATATATATATATGTATGGAGATTGAAAAGTAACTTTCTATTTTATGTACGATGGACTCTCCGGTCTGACTATAATTTTTAAAAAGAAGGGAAAATTAGTCATATAAAATATGGAGTTAGGTTTCAATTACCCTGCGCCCTATATGTTCGATCCAAATATAAGTCGATCACACTAAATTATGTCCTAGAAATTGGCAAAAGGACAAACAAAAAATATAAGCCGAGATTGTTAACGGATTATTTTCAGATGGCTTTGATTTATAAATCCCCAGTGGTGCAGAATACTTATATTTCATAGGATTTAATATTTTGGTATCTAAAATCATTGGAAGTTTCATTTAGGATACAGGTTTTGTTTCACAGCGCCAGTAAATAATGTTATTTTTAGCATTTCATCTTATTTATAAAGTTTGAAAAGATTTCCCGAATTTCTGTTTACTTACTTTTAGCATACAACGATAAGAGCATCTTCGATGTGTAAAAAGATTTTATTTTGTATACAGATTGATGAGCGCGTCCATCAAAAAAGCTTCCGGAACAAATAAAGCGAAACGAAAACATCTTTATAAATACAAATCTATTAGGGAAGCTGCCATTCACATACTGGAAAAAATGAAAACAAATAATCACTGCTAGTAGTAAATGTTTTTTTTGTAAAATTCTTCTAAAATATAAGTTGAAATGTGTTTCATTGTAAAGAAATCAGTTCAGATATTTGGGCGATTTTACATTACAAAGATGTTAAATTTGGCGAAAATCGGCTAAAGATTGACCTCGAATATAAGCCTATTCACATTTTATCAAGGAGATACCTGGGCCTAATCAGTGCTGCTTACAACATGATGCCTTCCCTACAGTCAGCTGTCTATCTAAATATGTCCGCCCATGAACATTAAGATATGCACGGAAACATCCCGAGTAATCCCATTATATCTTTCTTTTTTTTCAAATCTACAAGTAATGAATGTCTCAGGAGAACAGAATTTTCATCCATTTCTTTCATTTTAATAATTCATTAATAAATTTCGGTTCAAACTCTAAAGAATAAATAAAAAGTCATGAATAGTTTTTATTCACATGAATATGGCGTTGTTTAAATTATTTTAATCGATTTCACCGTAAGTAAGGCAGTACAGTTACTATGGCACAATGGTTACTTGGTGTTGAATTAGAAGCAGAAAACATTACTAAGGAGTTCGAACAACAACAAAAAAAAACAAAAAAAACAAAACAAAAAAAAACAGTGATCAACAGGAGAATTAGTAGCGATTGACATTGCATTTAAATTTCTGGAAATTTGAACCAGAATGGAGCTGCACAAGCGAGAAGTACGCGGAAAGAAACTGTTATCATACAACTTATGGTTACATCTAGCAATTATAGGTGTAAATTGATGAAACCTCAACGTCAGTCGAATAGTGCGCTTACGTACGATAGCGGAGAACCTATCCAAACAATTACTATGAAAGTATTTATAGAAGAGACATAGGGAGGCAACCTTACATCGGTGGAAAAGTGACTGAAACCGGGACGCCAGCTCATGAACTCCTTGTGCCATAGTGGCTGTACTGCCTTACTTAGGGCGAAAAGATTAAAAAAAATTAAACAACACCATATTTCTGTAAATTAAAACTATCCATGACTTTTTTATTTATTCTTTAGAGTTTGAACTGAAATTTATTAATGAATTATTAAAATAAAAGAATATAACCAAAATATGTTGGTAAAAAATAATTATTACGAAAACAACATCCTCTTTTGGAATTAAAAATGAACACTTTCGTTCATAATAAATAAATAATTTAAAAGAAATACTAAAATGTTAAGATCTTACTTTTTCCATTATGAAATAAATTAAAATATTTGATACGTTAATTTTTTCAGCAACTTTTATTTCATCATAAAAAATAAAAAAATAAAAGGGAAAAGAAAACATTCGAGACATGATCAGGAAAAAAAATTATGCTGATTCTTCTTTCAATTTTATAAACGAGACCTAGATAAATACCACGGGCACTAGACCATATGTGACAGCAATATTCTTAACATAGACGAATGATGGACATATAGATATGTAATATGGATTCTGAAGAGAAAATTTGTCATGCCCGACACTGAGAATAATGTTATTTTGCAGCTGACCTATGAATGGATTTCATAACTTAAGAGAATTTGCTTTTCATAATCACATTATGAACAAAACTGTTAGAGCTCTAAGTGACACTAAGGGACAAATTATCCTCTGTCGTTCTAATAACATCAGTAGAGTTAACAAAATTCTAACAAAATCAAGAATAATATTAAAAATTCTAATGGTTTTGACTTACTATGTTCAGATATATATCATGGTGTTAAAACGGTATAAATAAGATATTTTGAGGCTGGTGACGCTTATCTCCGGAATACACCCATCCATTTGACAACCGCCAGTCCCATCAAGAGTCGCCCTGTTCTCGTCCGTGAATAGAACACATGTCCAACGTCATGTACTTCCGAGCCCACTGAATTCTTGTGACGCAGCGTTAAAGGAGGCAGTTTCAAGGGAGGTTGCACGGAAGCCATGGACCCGTGTATGGAATTTCTGGTGGTTTTCGGTACATGAGAAAGTCCAACAGCGGTGAAAATCGTTTTGCCTCTCCAGATTTCCAACGTCAATCTCGGATAATATTCCTTAAATCCCTAGCTGTCACACTCTTAGAGGTTCCACAATCGGATCGTTTCTTCCCTGGCGAATGATTCTACATGACGACCTAACCTCTCCGCAATGACATGAAGAGAGATGCCTTTATCACTTTCCTTTTCTTCATAGTTTCCACGACCCATTATTCTTAGAAAGGATGGCCGAATAAAAAATTCTTGTTTTAATATTTAAAAGCAATTTTAATGAACACTAAAAGATATAGATTATAATTTACCTTGGAAATTTTATTGAATATATTTCATTATTATTCTATTAAGATTACGAATAAAGAACACTATTGTTGTAGTAATTATGATATAGCCGTTTGCATATAGGAAACATTCGGCATTCCTTGACTGAACAGGTAGCGGTACCATCGGTGGAGTTTTATGAAAGTTTTTTCTTCAAGCAACTGTTCAGTTATTAGACTTGTCAGTCTATAATTGTTATCGGTATTTCCACTGTTGATAAGGTTTCCTCCTTAATAGTTTGTTTAAGATAATGGAGATAAGATAATATTTTTCATTGCAGCAACTCATTTATGTTGTTGCTTCTGTTGGACATTTATGAAGGGTTGTCTTCTTTCTTCTAGAGGCTTCATTTATGAACGATTTATAGTCCATGCATAAAATCCATATTCGAGTCTAGATCTTGACACAAGTTCTCAGATTAAACTTTTTGTTTTGTAGCACCTACAAATGTTGGACGAATCTAACCCGAGTGCAACCGATTCTGCGTTCAATTTCCTATACTAAATATCAGGGTACTTGAAGCGTTTAGAATTTATTGATTTCACTTTCTGAAGATGGATTCTTTTATGAGCTATTTATACACTCTATGTTGCATATGTTAGTATTATTAATTTCTATTTTATCATTATTAGGTTGGTGCAAAAATAATGACGTAATAATGTCGTTTTTTACGTTAAAAATACGTCAAAAAACGACATTACGTCATTATTTCTGCACCAAACTAATATTTTAGCATTATTAATTTTATAACAATTTGTAAGTAATAGCTAAATACACTATTTTTATTAAAAGTGGTCGCCAGTAATATATATATATATATATATATATATATATATATATATATATATATATATATATATATATATATATACCGGTAACTTAAAAGATGAACATTTTGGGCTGTCATCTATCTTTGATGTCTTGCAGCCAATAGAAAATTATTAGTGCTATGAACGTAACAAATATGTCTTTAATTTTATGTTTCTATGTAACTTTAAATACTTTCAGCAGTTATAGGAATTTATATTTTATTCAGAAGAGACATTTTTATGAAAGGATTTAGTCAAATTAAAATTTGAAATGTCAACGATAATATTTCTTTCACACCTGTAGATTACATCCTGCGGGAATTCATTTTTTGGTGTTATTATGTTGCTTCAAAAATGTCTACGCCGATTTCATTTACGCAAAAAGAAATGCACCAATAATTTTCAGATGTTTTCATCTAAAGACAGAGAACATTAAAAAAAATATATATTTTAAAAGCTTTGTGTGTTTTAATTAAAAACGTCACCACGTTGTGAAATACATAGTATATTGATGAAATATACACACACTTATATATAACGGATAAGAACTTGTATCTAATGGAGAATACAAAGACATATATAACGGAGAAGAATGTTCCATTAAATCTTAAAGAAAAATCCTTTGGAAATGGGGAATATTGCAGAGAAAAGAGGTAAAGCATGAAATCAGGAAAACCTTGACCTCTATTTAGAACTACAGTAGGCGCATGTTCGTTTCAGATTAGAAAATAGAACAGATTGATTGGTTAAGTGTATGTGCATCGGAAAAATTACTGTTGATTATGCTTGTGTTTTTAGCCCAAATTAGGTTAAGTAAGCACAGATGATAGGTAAACACATTCCGAGTGATTAGAAACAGTTTTTTTTTTAACAGTATGAATATTATAAATAATTACACACGTTTAAAAGGGGTTGTAACTTATTACCAGCTAGTGTGTAAAGGTTGAAAATTAATGGTATAAAGTATCATATAGGAAGAAAACTACCAACATCGAGGTTTGAGCGTGACACACTGAACTTATGAATATATATTTTCCACCAGGTGTATAAATAGCGGTGTCAGGCTACTGACTGAAGTGATTATTGAGTGGCTATTGAATGGAAATATCCAGTCGAATTAGTGTGAATTATGTTGCGTCGATTATTTTGGTTTTGATTTAGCACTTACCGGACGTTAATCCGAACCCCGCTACTAACATGCTATTCACTGAAATTATTATTTTTGCTTGACTTTTAATTCTTTGTTCTTGTTAAGTATTTATTTGCGGTTGTAATTAAATAGTGATTTATTTTAACATTGAAGCCTTGATTTATATTTAATTATTAATAGCCACCGTAAGTCAGCAAATAAAATGTAATTAATTGAAGGAGACATATGACTTTTTTTAAAAAAAAATAATAGACATCGAAATCCGAGGGCGCATTGTGATAGCAAATGTTCTAAGCATAGTATTAAGAAATAGGAATATCTTGTTAGATACAAGGCGAATCGTACTTAAATATGAGAATCGTTCTTCTTATATTGCAGATGATGAAGAATTCTGAAGCAACATAAGTGTGTTTCTACAGAAGGGTGTTGAGAATTCCATGAACTGAACATGTGAGTAACGACGAAGTTTTTCGAGAAAATGGAAACAAAAAGGACACTTATGCTTAACATCAGAAAGAGTAAATTGGAATTTCAAGGGCAGGGAAAAACAGGGCTTTGGAAATGTAACACTGACAGAGCATATTGATGGTAAGAGGGAAAGAAAAAAAGGCAGCGTATAACGTCTCTAAGGAGTTTGGCAAAGCAAAGAATAGGAGAGATGACGAAAGACGAAAGTTACAATGTGCTACAATGGACAGGATATTGTGTAGTGCCATGGTTGCCAAAGTTCTGAAAGAACATGGAACAAAGAAGAAGAAGAAGAAGTGGACATGAAAGAAACGATTGCTGTGACAAAGACAATTATTGACAGTTATGGACTCGTTTTGCTGAAAAAACTAAATAATATTTACTTTCAAATAAGCCTGTAATTATTATTCAACAATTTCAAGTACATTACAATTTACGATGTAGGGAGAGACAATTTTTATCTTCAGAATCTATTTTAATTATCTATAACTCTAGCTTTCAACCATTGCTGCCACATGTGGTCCGGTGCCTTGGTACTTACATTGAGCTTCTTGAGCATATCTAAAGGAGATTCTGCAATATTATTGGCCCTGATCTGGCGGCTCAGCTCCAGTCACTTTCCCACTCCCGTAACGTTGCATATTTTTTCTATAAATACTTTCATGGTAACTGTTCGAATGAGCTCTTCGCTATGCTACCTAAAATTTATGAATTTAAGCGCAGTACTAGACTGGCGTCGAGATCTCATCAATTCACGCTTGAGCTAGCTAGATGTAACCGTAAGTTCTATGCTACCAGTTTCTTCTCTGGCACTGCTCGAAGTCCCTTCAGATTCCATGCTTTCCAGTCAACCTTAATCTGCAAAAAATTAAAAGCAAGGTCAATCGTTATCTGCTATCCTGTTGATTACTCTCATCTCTTTCTAATCATTATTGTTTCTGCTCCTAATTCTTCCCCGCCCTGTAACCATTTGTGCTTTAGTGGGTATTACTGCCTTTTAAAAAAATCAATTGATAGCATAATAACTAATATTATTCGAACTGGATTCGAAAGTTCACCGTTCATTTCAGTTCAAGCAGTTGAAACTACTGACTGAACTATGCCTTACAAACTTTCGTTATCAGATAGGTAAATGGATGTAAAATAAATCAGGGATTTTTAGGATTATATGATGTAAGTAATAATAAAAGTGTATTGGAATCAGCGATAGAAACGTAAGCTTGTTTCAGGTTCAAAAAACTAAATTCATTAGGCAAATGAACGTTGGAGAAGTTGTATTGACAGGTGAACGAAATGGATTAGAAACTCAGTAAAAGAAGAAGGGTTTTAGATTCGGCTGTTTTATTCATTGTGTTTCCCATAAACTTAATTATTTCAGTTGAAATGCTGTGAAAGATAATGCAGGTAAAATATCTATTCACATTTAAGCATATGTTGCGAATTTGCATTTTCCAGTACAACGCGAAAATTATCTTCAACGATTTTAATATAAATATTCCATTACTGTGCAACAGAAGGTGAAACTATATATCCGGTAAAATATTGGTCGTAAAGCAGTCGCTTGAAAAGATGTAACATTCTTGAAAAAGAATTAGCGGATTTTTCTCAGTTTGGAACAAGAAGGTTGAATTGTAGCGATATCTGGGATGGAGCTTCTCCGTCTTCAAAGTCCATTTTTTTTGTTCGATTTAAAAATCTTTTACGCATTCTTTTGAGTGAAGACTTTATTTTCTCTGCAGACGCGATGTCGCAAAACTCTCGATATTCTGTCGCTATTACCATGGCAAATGTTGAGATGACGCCCATTCTTTAGTTCTACCAGTTCCAGGAATTTTGCGCTAGTCATTTCCACCAAACAACGTTTTACCTAAGAACAGACAGTTTGTAGAACAGAATCTTTTCTTCTTCGTGTAATGGGCTAATCTCTGTCTGACCTCATTATCATCGTAATTTTGATATCTTACCATCTCTTCTTTCCTTAATATCACACATCTCCTTCATTAATTTAACAATAATACTCAATGAATCTCTAGAATTCTACTTGGAAAACATTAGTATAACGATACAAAACACTTCGCAATCATTAGATATTGTACAGTCTAAGCCGTTTGAATTGAAGCATACACAAGATAAAATAAGCCAACAAACTTTTCAGCGTGTTGACAGTTTTTGTAATGATGAACATTATAAAAACATGATTGAAGAATCAAAGATGAGCATTGAACAGTTACATAACAAGTACGTTCTCTTACATGAAGAACCAGCTAAAGAAAAGTAAAGCGATATATTTCAAATCTTTTTAATGTCAATGAAGATGTTATTTGCTCACATTGATGAATTTTCATATTTCGAATTACTTGATGTAAAGAGGTATAGAATGTTAATCAATACATTAACTAAGCAGTATATAGATGCTTTGCAGCATAAATACGCCAACGTGTCTTATTACAAAACTTTAGTATACGACATCAAATATTTATATAACTTAATGAATTTAAAAATTGAAATAAAAGTAATGCCATTTTAGGGCTTCATTAACTGGATTCTTGACCAATATCTGAAAATATAAAACTCATACAACTTTTCCTGGCATTGCCTGCAACTTTAGATGTACAGAAAATTGGCTTCTCAATTTTGGACAAAATTCGAGAATTCAATGGATGCATAATAGTTCAAGTTGATGCCTTCAATGTTTTAACATCCCATCGAGAAACAGATACCTTTTGATTAAGAACAAAAGAATAAAAAATATATGACGACATACAGGGATGTCCTATAAAAGCGAAGCAATTTGAATTAATGTTAAAATGAAAACGTATATTTCATATAAATAATTACACATATTTAATTTTAATGTACGAGTTTAGTGGCCGGTTCTTCTAAAAGATGGCTGATATTAATGTAGTGATGATTTTATATAATTTTGTGATGGAAATGCATAGAAAACTAAACAAAGTCATGTGTCTTGGCGTGTTTTTTAAATGTAGATAAATTATGGATCATGAACGATAGTCGAAATTTTTGAAATATTGCAAATTATTTCACAAATTGTCTTTCCTTTAAGGTAATTTTAATAAATCAGCTTAAATGCATATGTAAGAAATTTTGTCAATCCATTGTCTTGGCCTATCATGTTAGATTTGTTTAAAAAGAAATTTTACAGATGAAAAGAAATAATAGCGCTGATCGATATAAAATAATCTGTTGTCGAATAATCTCTGTACATTGTCGCAGTCAAATTTCTATAAATATTTCTGTAATATAAGTTTGTGTAGATTGTAATGAAATGTATTAATTCTTCTATTGAATATATTCCCCAAAATTATTTGAGAGATGAAACTCAGTCCGAGTAACATTAATGGACTAATCTCCAGTGAAGTAGACAGAATAAGTTTTAAAATCTTGACAATTATTGCATTTTTCTTACTCAAGAAATGTTGCAATGACCGGAAAAAATGTTCAGTGGGGCAAGGTGGATCAGGCGGAAGTCCAAATTTAATGACGTAATTTATTCCTGACTTGAGAAGTATTTGCTCTTGAATTATTGCGTAAAATAATATTACGCTTAACCAATAATATCAAACGTTTGTCCAATTTACGATATTACCTCACTGTATTAAACGTTGCTTTATCGTTTATCCCTTCATAATAGACAAAAGCCTCCGTGTCCAACCAAACATATAGTATAGTATTTTATTCAGTAGTGACTAGGGAATGGATTCTCTTTTTTTACTGGGTGCTAGCCATTGACATTTTAGTTGAATAGATTTATAGAAAATCTATTTTTACTCACTGCTGATGATTATGTCAGGAAATATTCAGTATAACTCCTAATTTCTACTGAAGAGCAGAGAGCAAAACATTGATTGATGAGATGTATTTAAATTATGCGGGATCAATAACTATATTTAGACAAATTTATGAGTTCGTGAAGGGGTATTGCAATCGAAGTGAGGATTTTATTGAAATGTTTTGCTAATTCTAGCTTAGATTGTTTAGAATATTCCGCCTCTATGGTTTGCTTTAGCCCAACTTTGAGAAAACTTGTTAGCACATACTGAAGAATCTTTCGATCGAAACGGGTCAAGCGATCATTTGTATATTACGTGCAGAACTCTTTGCCGAAGAGTCCGTTTTGAATTCATACAGGATATAGTGTCAGATATGGGTTTGATCTAATTGCATGTTACAAGAGTTAAATTAATACCGTACCTGATATTAAGTAATCTAAGAAAGAAAAAAACAACATTAAAATGTTAAAACTAATTGGTATTTTAACATAAGTACCGGAAAACTACCCTCAAAAAGATGATGGCTAAAATTCGACAGTGTTTTTTTTCAAGTTAATATATCTATATCTATATCTATACATACATATATATATATATATATATATATATATATATATATATATATATATATATATATATATATATGTATGTGCGTGTGGATGTGTGTTTGTGGTATATATATATATATATATATATATATATATATAGGTGCGATGGTTAAATTGTCATCTTAATGACACGAAAGTGAATATAACATTGACATCTCATTTTAACAGATCTATTTAACAAAATTACACAATAATAATGAAATACTAAAGAGTAAAAATATTCAAGAAAATCGCCATTGGATTCAACCACGGCCTCCAGACTACTTCGGAATCTTCTGTAACTGTTCTGGATGGTCTCCTTGATTAAGTTGTTGAATGCTACCATAATACTTGACTTCACTTCCTATTTGGCGTTACAAGGAGTTTTGTTTGTCTCTCGCTCAACTGTGACCCACACATAATAATCAAGAGGTTTGCAATCTGAAGAGTTAAGTGGCAAGATGTAAGGCGTGATGTGGTCACAGAAATTGTCTGACAACCATAACCGGATTCCCCTGTTTTTGTGACATGTTACAGAGGCCTGTTTTCAGATATTGGTTCTTCACACCCTGGCGCTCAGGACAGCACTACCTCCTCAAGCCTCTTTATGTAGGCCCGAGGTGCCGTAGGACGATGAATGGAGGCATAATGTTGACATCACTAGTGATCACTCCAAATACTTTGCAATCAATATTAGCCTCATCTAACTATTTCCGAATGGTCTGCACTGTTCTCACATTGACACTCAGACACTCCGAAATGTCCATATTGAAGCTTCCGATGCGTATGCCAAACAGTACAGCACTTCGTTTGCAAATTTCTGGCGGACTGAATTGCATCATAATAATTTCTTTCTCACAGACGGTGCTCAACCGATCCTACTATATCGCGCAGTCGATAAAATCAAACACCAAAAATGCACCTGCGCGAAATTAAAAATATAAAATGACGGCAAATATCTATCGCCCCTCTGTATTCATATATGCATGTCTATATGTACAAACTCAAGTATTGATAAAAGAAAAAGAAATACTGAGAGTTGACCAAAGAAAAAATAATGAAAAGAAAATATAACAAGTAATAAATAAAAAAAATAAGCAAAGAAAACCGAGAGAAAAAATGAAAATTAAATGATGAATAAAATCAGTAAAAATATACCAAATGACATACTACTACCTAAATATTAATAAAAAAATATTCTATGTGTAAGTTATCAAGACTTTAATTACACTTCTCAGTTTCATGACTCAATAATAGAAGAAGGTCGGACCGCTATTGAAATTTGATTCCACAGTCTGATGATCTCGGTAGCTATCTGAAATTTGTATATATATATTTTGTAGATATCTTTATTTATACGGGCATTCTTATGCATATATGTACATACGTCAATTCACCTGTATTTTATTATATAAAGACTGATTTTACAGAAAAAAAAATTTCAACATGATCTGTTGGTGTGTCTTTATCTGAATCTTGTCCCATAAAAACATTTCAAATAAAATATTCAGATAATAACGCTTGCTATGGTTCCTTCAAAACGTCACAGTTCTCCACAGCTTTTGATGCTTTAATAACTATTAATTGTAATGATTTATTCTTTACGGTTTTAACTTCCTCTATATTTTTCTAGACAGGCCGAACACCAAATCTATAGAACCTATTTATACTGTTTTTTAACCTTCTACTATGAATAATTGTAGCATGTTAATATATATATATATATATATATATATATATATATATATATATATATATATATATATGTGTGTGTGTGTGTGTGTGTGTGTGTGTGTGTGTGTGTGTGTGTGTGTGTGAGGAAAAGGTTATAGTAGTTCCAATGAGAGAACAGTGTGTATATTAAAAAGAAGAGAGAAACCGCAAATGTTTTTGGTTGTAATGTGGATTTTAAAAAAAATATTATGCTTTATTTTCAATGATACATACATATATGTATGTATATATATATATATATATATATATATATATATATATATATATATATATATATATGTATGTGTGTATATATATATATATATATATATATTGCTGCATATATATATATATATAAATATATATATATATGTATATGTATGTATGTGTGTGTATATATATATATATTGCTGCATATATATGTATATGCATGTATGTGTGTATATATATATATATTGCTGCATATATATATATATATGTATATGTATGTATATATGTGTATATATATGTATATATTGCTGCATATATATATATATATGTATGTGTATATATATATATTGCTGCATATATATATACACACACACACACACACATATATATATATATGTATATGCAGGAAAATTTTATAGATATGTTATCTTCTTCATCATCATCACCACCACCATCATCATCATATCATCATTATATCCGTTGACTTTTGTAATCGTGTGGTGGATCCGAATACAGAAAACACAGTCGCTTTTTAACAACGGTATATTACCGGAAGCCATCCGCAATTCTAATAGTCATACATGTCCAATCTTTGGCATTGTCTAACCAGATTTTGCGTTGGTTCCCTCTCCTACGTTCACCTTAAGCGGTGCCTTGTGTGATGGTCTTCAACAGCTTGTCGAGTCTTGTAATGTGTCCAAACCATGCCATTTGTTCTCCGTTTGACAGTTGTGAGAAGTGGTCCCTAGTGTCCCACAAAACCTTCAACCCTTTTCCGCACAAACGCATTGGGTTTTTGTTCCCAATAGAAAATGTCAAGGCGTTTTCTCATGCATCATAAATATTTCATAGAATAATAAAAGCATAATTAAACAGGAAACATGATTATTCGGCCGCTCCGATATTTCCACAGGTTCTTACAAATAGATATTCCTCTCAGGAACGATCTAAAACCCATTTATCACAAACATATTTCGGCTTGTTACAAGTTAAATAGATCATATATGAACCATATCACCGGATAGGCTATATATTCATAATATTTAGACGATAATACCAATATTAAACCACGTCAAGTGGAATTCGTAGTAGCTGAGATATTATGAGGGTTCCTCTTCTGACATTAATCGTGTAAAATATAATATTCCAAATACAAAACATGACCATTTTCCCTTATCCTTCATCGGATAGATATCTCTAAGATTGCTCCCTATAATATCTGGTTTATGATATTTGTAATTCAGGGTCATATCCCTTCTTTTTATGAAATCTGACTTGTAGAAAACTAGCCGATTTATGCAATATACGAGTGCCATTCGCATTATTAATAATTTTTGATCATTTTGGTGTTCCATAATTGGGAAATCGCTTTTTGTACGACCACAAAAGAAACGACACCTAGAAATATCTCTATTGAAATAAAAGTCGCCGATAGCTCTCTCAACAGCAACCCTAGCTTATTTTCGTGCTTGCGCTTTTTATGCGTAGCGAAAGTTGGCTGATTGCTTGTCAAAAACTACAAATACGGTAATGTTCCCGGCAGTGTAGACACGCGATCCGTGGTCACATTCTTAAAGAAGGTAATGTCAGTTTGATCCTCCACTATACTACACTAATATATTGGATATTCAAAAATTTAAAAAAAGGAAATGATTTCGATTGAACTAGAATCAATATAGTCTTTACAAAGAGAACCAAATCATTGATTATTTCCAATCGTTCAGAGAACATACGTCCCAAATGATGTTCTGAAAGCAATGAGGTTTTTGTTTCTTTATCTCTTCATTAACATTTGCAATAAGTTTTTAAAAATTTATGAATGACACACGAAATGTTTGGTAAATTCACATAAAATTTTCTTAAATATTTAAGTAACATTTTTAATAAAAATCGGGCCATGTCTTATTTTTATAAGTTACTCACTTGATATTTGATATTAATAAATAAGTTTTTTCCTGGAAAATGCTCAGATATATAGCAATAATTAAAACATTACCTATATCGGACAATGCCGTCTTAGCCTTCTTCAGTAATCTACATCTAGGAACTTATTTGTTTTCTTAATCTTGTCCACATAATTTCAAAGGCAATTTGATATTTGC
>OZ010571.1:123906180-123938680 GCA_963932145.1 Acanthosepion lycidas
TTCAATTTTAACTGCCACCTCCCACCTACCTACTATATTTTTCCGTTCTGCCACCTATGATTTCCCTCATGACGCCCTATTCAATAATGGAAGTATTGCCCTGTACATTGAGGGTTACTTTCCAGTCGCTCTCTTTTATATTCTCATTGATCCTATCACTATGGCTCCTTTACATATAAGCTTATGTAAGGTGTGGGGAAAGTTAGTGTAGATACATATTAATCTTATACATGTATTTATATCTTTACGTGTACTGAGATTCATATGTTTGTGGGTGGCTTGTATATATTTACACACTGTTATATGCACTTACATGTGCATCTATATATGTACACACTTTTCTTCTCAGTTTTTCATTTATTTTCTGTACCCATTTTTTTGTTAACAATAGTGATGTTAGACCAAAGTCGGGACCACAGAAGTAAAACACGGAACACGGATTAGACGTAAGAAAGATATATTAACAACAGGTTACAGAGATAGTTTAAGCGGAGCTTACTATATGTTAGGGTCCAATACTGGTAGTCTTACGCGGCTCTCTCTGTCTCTGTCTGGAGAGTGTTGTGTCGCATACTTAATACAGACCTGGAAGAGTCCATTGTGTTGGTAGTTCCGGTCTCACAATAAATACTTTTCCAAACATTTTATCCAAATTTTTAATCATTTTTTGTTCCTTCACTCTTTTCTTTTCATTTCATTTTATTTAATAATATTTTTTTTATATGTTCCATGTTTTTTTTTTCATCACATCATATTCGAAACCGCAGCCCGTCTTTCTAAACTTGACAACTTAGTCTGACAATTTTCCCCTTCCCAATATATGACTCTTTTCATCTATGTTTGCAATCTCAATCCCCTCACGATACACACAAGTAATAATAGACCTGCCTTACACCGATCAAAATTTTAAATTTAAGTTTATTTTCATAAAGAATATTTCTAAATCAAGGAATCATACAGAGATCGGGCTTTGCTAAAAAGACGATTTTCACTGGAAAATACACCATCAACAAAAACATCTGCCGGTGAGTAATTTCCATTTCTTTGTTCATTCCTCGGTCCGTTGATAAAGGACACAGACCTGTCCGAAAATTCCGAACTTAAAACCTTTCACTACGTGATTCCTTTCTGTCATATGGTTAATAATTAATATATAAGAAATATTTATCGTACTGATTATTTCGTTTACCATTGTTTTATTAACTACTCTATCTATCTATCTATCTATCTATCTATCTATCTATCTATCTATCTATCTATCTATCTATCTATCTCATCATGTTCATTATCTATCTATCTATCTATAGACAAAATATTTCAGATTAAAAATAAAATCGATTAATTGTTTTGAATATATATATATATATATATAAATCGATTTTATTTTTAAACCGATATATATATATATATATATATATATATATATATATATATATATATATGTGTGTGTGTGTGTGTGTGTGTATATATATATATTAATCAATTTTATTTTTAATCCGACATAATTTTTATTATTCCAAACGTTAGTTTTAGTGGATACCCGTATTTGATAAGAAACTCTCTTTATTTTGAAAGTATTTTATTTCCTCTAATTTTAGAAATTCTCATCTTCTTTCTCTCTTGCGCATGCGTAGTAAACATAAACTTAGTCTGATGAGTTTCTAAAGAATGAAACGCGTCACACGAAAATCATTTCCCCTTTGTCATATTTCTTTCACCTAAAATTTTCTTGATAGAAAAAAATTTCTATATCATTGTCCCCTAAACACACAGACACACACATACACACACACATACATATATATATATATATATATATATATATATATATATATTTATATATAAATTCATTCGCGTAATATATTACGTGTCATGTGAGAAACGTTGGGGGAATCGTCGGTGAAAACATGGCAAAAATCATATCCGAAACAGTTAACAAACAAATCGTTTATAATTTGAAAGAGAAAAATGGCATAAAATACAAAAATGTACAGGAGGAACTATTGAAACAAATCTGTAAAATGCAAACTGAAGTGATATAATGTTGAAAGCATTTTTTGCGTTCGTTCTTGACGGCAGTCATTGATAAGGACGTAGCTCGCGTCCTAATATTCTTGTCAGGTAACGATACGAAGAATCAACTGGTCAGAACACTGTAGTTACTTGAAAAGGAAAACTAGAGAACGTGATAGATGTTTACACAAAGGAGAGTGTCCGCAGCTGCTTAAACATCAGTCATACTTCATCCGCCATGCTAAAATCCATTGCTTAGGGCAATTGAATTTACAGCGCCTCCATAGATGCCAAACATAATTGCAAGCGACACACGCGGCAATGACGAATTGGCTATGAGGTAGCACGCATATTCTCACGCGTCTTGAGAGGTCGCTATCACGTTACGATGCGTTGGTAGGGTTATGGAGGTCTGTTAGTTTGAAATCCGTGACTCTAACGCCACCGCTCTTCCAGAAGAGTTCTTTTTTCGTGGTTCTTTCGCCATTTTCTAATAAAAATTGAGGGGAGATTTTCAATTGAAGCAGGGCAGCTAATGATAAATGACTATCAGACAACGATGGGAATTCTTTTGTCCCTTAATTTTGTCACGAGCTAAATTTATACAGACAAATGACTTGCCTTTTATATTCTTTGCGGTAATAATGATTGCATTATTCATCACAATCATGATTTTAACAAACACAATCAAGCATATTCTACTGACGCCTTCTTCATCATTTGTGTGATGCATCCTTCTAGAATGTCTGCGATCATGAATGTACACTAAATTCTATCGTTTCAAGTAGTACAAAATGGCGATCCCCTTAATATCTCAACTTGTTCATGTTCTGATTTATATTTCTACAAGTTTTCTGTTTCTCTCTGACCCATCTACTTTGAGTATGTTCTATCTGTGACAAATTCTTTAAACCCTCTTTCCTCATTATGTGTCCAAAGAAATATTAGAAGGCTTTTTTTCTGATCTAAAGCGAGAAGATGTTGTTCCGATTATCTTTAAAAATTCCTCATTGTTCACATGATCCGTTCATGGTATTCTTAAGTAAAAATCCCCCCCCCCTCGTTGCCAGAAAATTCATCTTTATTTGTGAAACGTTTTTCTTTCGTATTTATCCCACTATATGGCAGCGAATGCTGGACAATTTCCTTACAAATGAACAGATTCTAAGCGGTAGAGGAGTGGTTCTATTGAATCCTGAAAATATCGTGAAATAGAAATGTGACAAGGAGGACGGTTTTTTAAAGCAAAATTAAAAGACATTTATACTTTTTTTAAGCGTTTCACCCCAAGCAAGACGGGAAGCCACTAGGACGCAAGGGGTTACAGAAGATTTGGAGCAAGATCAGATAGGAGTGATAGAGGAAAGGATGAGGAGAAGGATAGTGGATAGATCAAGGCAACTGGAGATGTCGATTGACATTACATTTGAATATTTGGAGATTATAGCTCTCAGGGAAACAGGAATAGGGAAGGGATTTCCACAGGCAAGAGGTGCGATATATGAAGCTATTGGAGTAGAAGAGACGGCTACATTTACTAGTTTGGACAGTGAAAGGGTGAGATCGGGATGCTAGCCTCGTAGGGCGCTTGAATTCATGAAGTCTGGGAACCAGCGAATGCAGCTCCTCGGAGCAATTACCATGAAAGTATTTGTAAAAAAGACAGAGAGAGGCGACGGTGCGTCTGTGAGAAAGTGACTGTAGACGAGATGCCAGAACACGGCCAATTATATTGCATATCCGCCTCTGGAGCTTATCAAGAACCCCGACGCAAACAGAAGGGGCTCCAGACCATATATGGCAGCAATACTCCACTTACAACAGAAAAAAAAATCTTATATTTCTGGAGCATATAATAATATTAGGTTAGTGCCAAAAATAATGACGTAATAATATCGTTTTTTGATGTTAAAAAATACGTCAAAAAACGACATTATTACGTCATTATTTTTGCACCAACCTAATAAATAGGTTTTAGTGTATATAAATCTCACTGGACATAGTGAAAGCAAAAAGCGTAGAAGGAAACATCGAGTAAGCTATCAGGCGAGTTTACGTGGGTGAATGGCAGGGGACTGGCAATGAGTACAACCTTGCTTAGAAGCAGAAGAAACAGAGAGGGAGTTGCAGTGAGTTATGGTTGCCCAATAAAAGTAAGGCTAACGTTTTGCAAAACATAATTACATAAATGCAGCAAAAAGGTGTTTGCAATGAGCCAATTAAAAAAAAGAGGGATTAATTATTTTACTATTATCCAATTATTTTAACCTGATTTCATATCTAAGTCATACGGTCTTCCTTAAGTATCTTTTGGAATTTTATCGTCCCTCTTTGTATCAGTTATCCTGACACATGAACTCGTCAAATAACCTACTCCTCGTCTCTCCTGCTTCTCTAGACTTCAAATGAATGTTTAAATTTCTTGAACCCCTTTTCCTCACTAAGTGTCCCAGAATATTCTAACAATATATTAGGTTGGTGCAAAAATAATGACGTAATAATGTCGTTTTTTGACGTATTTTTTAACGTCAAAAAACGACATTATTATGTCATTATTTTTGCACCAACCTAATATTTCCATTCTATCCCTTATCGAATATTTCTTTAGAACCACGTTTCTGTCGCGTCAAGTTCGTTTTCCACCTGTTCGGAAGTGATTTAATTCTTCTCTCAAAGGGTCTATGTTTAAATCGGAATTGGGCGTTAGGTGTTCATTGCTTAGTGATTTTATATGGCATTAATTACAGAATATGAGCGGGTTTTTTTAATCAGATATTATTAATCAGTAATTTCTTCTTCTCGTTCTTCTTCTACCTAGAAACCTGAAAGAAGGCAGGTCAATCCATATGGCCCGACCTTTCCTATTTCGCTATCTATATTTAGGGGATATAGCGTATTAGGTAATTGTATCGGTTTACTTTGTCTTTGTGATGTTATTATTAAACCAGATTATGATTTACCTCTACGTGACAAACGAACTAAACATATGACTGCCAGGTAATTGTGTGAGCTTCAGCAATAATTATATTTATTAGGCAGGAAAATTCAGTAGGAGAAACATTGCATTTGAATTCTAATGTTGCTTGGCTAATTCTTTAACTGAACTATATGACTTTTAAAGGTTAATTAAATTGAAGTTTTATATTAATGTTTAGGCCTACTGATTTCTTAATTACAAATTCCATTATGGTACTAATTTCTAGATTTTTTCAACACATATCGGCAATACGGGATGTCATCGTCGTCACCAAAGTTTGTCTACTTTTTAATTTATGTGACAATTCTGCCATTCGACCAGGTAAATGGCGATTGTAAAGGTTTAATAAAGGAATGATTGATTTTTGTTTATTCGGAATATCTGCTGATCAAAAACGAAATAATCTTTAAAGTAGGTTTCTATTTTTTCAAAACTCTATATACCTATTTTCTCCACGTTTTTGAAGTGATATGCGTCAGCGTGCCGTTAGTTATAGAAATCTACATTCCTTTATGTGTTTTTAAAAAATTATTTCACTTTCTATAATTTTCAATTTCTCCATCATAATTATATTGAATTTTCTGCTTGTCTTCTTTTAGATATTTATTACATATTATTGCACTGATGGCCTTTTCACTATCGTTTTAAGGTCTCATATTTTAACATGGGTTTATTTTTTATAAATTATTTGAATGGTAGCAAATAGTTTGTATATCTTTTTTTAAATTTTTTCTCACTTGCTCCGAAGTAAATCTTCTCTTCCTCAGAGCTCGCCTAATTTTGTATATTTTTGCTGCTATTTAGTATTTTTCGAGTTTTTTTTTTTTAAATTTCATCATTGTTAACCACACAACTCTATTTTTATGCTGTTTGTATTAAACAGTGTGCTTATTTTGTGATTTATAGAAATTTTAGTATTCCTCTATTTTTATCAAAATCTTTATTGCAGAATGGATTAATTCGTTTTAATTTCGTTATAATTTAATGCAATCTCAGTATCCTTTTACTCCATTAAGTGTTATTTAATTTTATATCACACACACATCACCCCTATATATATATATATATATATATATATATATATATATATATATATATATATATATATATATATAATCTCATCAATAAAAATATCTCGGGACCTCAACCAACGATCTACGTGAATAGAATATTTTTGTATTCTCGTGTGTTTTTGGGAGATTACATTTACAATTAAAAATAAACATTACATTTTTAAATTGCTCACAGAAAAATGACATTCTCTCGGAGATTATCGTGTCATTATTCGAACGTAGATCAATTCGATTGTTAAATCACAAACAGCGAAAATACATGTATTATCATAAATATTAGATGCTAATGATTAAATACGTATGGAACTCAATTGAAAGAAGGACTCAAATTACACGGGTTATTCATTATATAAAGAAACGACACACATCTTTCATCGCAAGACGTATAAAATATTTATGATATTTATTTTTTTAGAGCTGTCAAACGTGCTGAAACCGATTTACGGATTTTAGCATTATACGATGCCCGGATATTTAAAATAAATATTTAAATTTCCCAAATGTTCCAGGATATAACAATTGCTTATCTCTGATACTGACAGAATTTAATTCTTACTAACAATAATGAACACGCACAAAACAACAACAAATAAAGAAGTGTGGGACAATTTATACGTAATTTTGATCTGCGTGTACAGCAATTTATCCGAAAATTGGAAAAGTAGAATCAAATAGTAGACAGACAAGTCTTATCGGTTGTATTTCATGAAAGTTATTTAAGTGAATATGTGCTTCCTAAATATGTATTAAACATATACCAGAATTAGGGGAGACAAATACAAGGTAAAAGAAGGAGCAGATAATTATCATCATATTATAAATCTACATGACATCTATTCCGTAGTCAGTGAGTTAGAACCTCATAAATAATAGACGATTCTGTTTTGATCGCTAAGAAAGACAGAAAAGACATATCAGAAACGCTCTTTGGTTGGTGTGAAAGAAAGAAAAGAAAGAGAAGATACTGTAGGTGATAAAATTCTCATATATGCTATTGAAATAGAAAAAAAAATCTTATTTTAAATCTTTTCGTTTGAACCCTTTTCCTTTTATAAATAATGATCTTCATTCATACTTATGATTGTTATTGCAATATTTTGTTAAATGTGTGAAACTCGAATATTTAACCGTGTAAGTGACGATTTTCAATCAGTATCTGTTTAGTTATGGGACTCGAAACGAGCCTATTTCTTCACTAAATATTATTATACTCATGAAAATTCAAAGAGGAAAACCGTGGAAATTTCACAGATACTGCTAGTTTTAAATTGACCTTACAAATGAAAATTTTGAAAAGAAAAATATTTTTTATTTAGATACTAATTTTCACTTGAGAGATTCTTCAGTTTTGAAAGACACAACTACCTCTGCCCAAACACTTATTCCTATGTCTATTCCTTTCACCGACGCACTCACATTATGAATCAAATAGGAAAAATCAGTACCTGTTAAAAGCAGACAGTGTAAATTTCCTTTTCTTCTGTTAAAAGACCTCACGTATTTATAAATGAAATAAATTTGTCTTGATTTTTTTTATTATTCCCTCCAGATGTCTCTTCCTTCGAAACTTTTTTTAGCCCATGACAACATTTACAGAATGTGGATAGAGTTTTAACTATTTGTGGCTGGATTGCGAGGGACAGTTTTGAATAATCATGCTTCAGTGCGTATCTGATTTAGAAAGCAACATTCTGTTGACCGATGCATGAGTTCGTTGGCGAGTTTACCGAGACATTCATGTTGGTCAGTGCACAAACGAGAACGGCTATGAGTAAAGAGACAATAAAACTAATTGCAGTCAACTTTTAAAATAGCTTTTGGTGTCTTTCTGAATTAAGAGTGCAGACAAAAAAAAGTGGCGGCTTTTGCTTATGACTATAATTTTAGTTCCCTGATACCTTATTATTAGTATATGCTAATGTCATAATTTGCCCTTTTTTCTCCGTTCAAAGGACTTGCTTAAAGACGAACACTTACATCCCAGACAGTTGAGAAAAAAAAATATTAATAAAAAAATCGTTTATAAAGAAAGGTCGAAAATGTCATTTGCTTTTATAAAAAGCCATATTTCGCATTAGATATTAGAAAACAAATTACATACACAGAGACACGTGAAAACAAATTATTGACCATATGTCAACGTTATCTAAAGTAGTTTTTGAGAGTTTAAACTGCAAAACACAATTATCCAATACTATGCAATGCTGTTGGCGCTATGGTTAATATTTTCGTAACGTATATAAATTCTCTAATGTAGTACTAGCAGCAGTAAAGCTTATAATTTGCGCTCTTTGGTAAAAATAAAAAATATTTTGGGGGTGAGTAGAGTTGAAATGATAATAGAGAAATTCCTACATATAACAGAAAAGGAAAATTGAAAAAAGAACTAAACGTCCATTTTTAAGAAGTCCTTAATATCTGTCAGCCAAACAAAGAAACTAACATGCGAATTTCAATTTGAAAATGGCAATATAAATCCAGTACAAATCTTTAAATATCTAGGAAGTGTTTTAAACAGAGGACGGAAAATGCGACACCGAAATCCGAAGGCCTATTCTGATAGTGAAAGATGCCTTCCAAATGCCAAGCAAAGTATTAGGAAAAAGGAACATCTCGTTAGAAAGGCTAGTTAATTGTTATATAATATAAATCCTCCTCTATGGCAGTGAATGCGGGACAATCAACACAGATGAAAAAGAGGCAACGGGAATAAAGTCTATAGAAGGATGCTTAGAATAACATGAACAGGACATGTGAGCAATGAAGTAGCGTTAGAGAAAATGTAAACAAAAATGACACTTTTACTTAAACTCAGAATGCGAACATTGAAATTTTTAGGGTATATAACGAGGAAAGAACGCTTAGAAAATTTGACACGGACAGGACATATGAGAGGCAATAGGGAAAGAGGAAAACAGCGCATATCCTACTTAATGGACTAGTGTAAACAGTCGTCAGAACTGTTTTTAGGAGAGATACTGAAAGGATACACTTTACTTAGAGCTAAAAAAGACAGGAAATTGTGGAGAGCCATGATAACCCACATTCAAGAGAAACACGACGAAAGAAGAAAAAACAGGTGGTAAAACTGGTGTGACCTCTCCAGGTCAGAGGTCTTAGCAATGTTTTATGTTGGTCGTGCGCTGCAGAAACCTTATATGCTCTCACTTCTCGGCCGTTCCGACAAGATCCAAAAGGAAGACAGTCTAATGTTCAAAGAGTGATTTTCGTTGAGTGTTCCTTGATTGTTGCTTTGCATTCTACTAAGATACGCTTTGTATATATTGATTTCGGAACCAAACGCTATAGTTATCAGGTAAATCTTGTGCAACTAATAGAGTGCACTGAGAGTTCGAACCACCTTGGAAATAATTATAATTTCAGATGATCCTTCTAGAAAATGGCGTATCGCACAAATGTATTGCGGTTATAGGTTGAAATATACCGACGTGCTGAATGTCCTGCTTTAACTGTATATAAAATTTTAGTGACATCATGCGTAAACGTTATTGTTCTTCTACATACCAGACTTCACGTATCACAAGCCTCAAGAGCCATTTTATACTGTTAAAATAGTAATGAGGAATGACGGGTGAGATACAAAATTCAAAGAAGGATTTGTAATATAATAGATCCTGACAAAACATTTCGATTTCAGTCGCATTCCCACAGAGCCGACGTGACTTCCCTCTGCGGTATCTGGTAAATATGGTGCTTGTCGGACTTGGGGAATATTGAGCTTGGCCAATAACTGCTTCACAAGCCATGATGGAAACTGTGTTGCGACGGCTACACTCTACACAGTATCAACAACGGAAGTGAAATAGAACATTATAACATAGTTTGCATGGGCGAGATTATTCAAGCTTAAGAGGTTTCACGCTGCGTATTTGGACACCGTAATCATAGAAACAGTTCCGATATTTTTTGATTAGATTTCATATTTAGATTTTATATAAAACGTCAAATCTCAGAAAGAGTGATATGATATGTACTTTATGCAAACATTGTAAATCAAACCCCCAATTTAGTGCCATTTTGAAATTATTTTGTTTAAAAAAGTGAAATAATTCCTAAACTAATGAATTGCATATTCACGCAAGTATATCGATTATGTGGGAAAGTTTCATTTTTCTTTGCTAAAGGGAATTTTTATTTTATTCTAAACAATATACACCCTTCTGCAAATAATTTGAAACAAGCAAATAATTCATTTATTATTTACTGCATTTTTCGGATGAAATATGACACAGTGAAGATTTTAGTACTTCGTATATCCATTCAACGAAGTCTTTCCTTGCAGATTGACTACAGATTCTCGATTGAATTTAAATCAAGAGGGTTTCCTGGTCAGTCTATAGTACTTTGATTTGCTCAATGGTAAGGCTTGCGAGTGTGTTCATGCAGCGTTACCTTATCCGTATGCTTCCTTGGAGTAACTTCCATCACAGACAATGAACATAAGACAATTAACCGACAGTCCAGACAACAGTGTCTAGGCATGATGAAAATCTGATGCAATCACGGATGTCGCAATCTTTTTCAAGGCCACACAAATTTCATCCACAAAATAGATTCATATTACTGGACACCACTACAAAATACCCAATCTGGAGAAAAATACAAATTGATTACACCCTGTCACTCCAGTGGGTTAAAACTGACGATATAGTAAAAAAAACGAAACTAAATCGGTTGTTTCAATTAATTTACATAAGAGTGTACATTTGTATTTTGATTTCTTGATTGATTTTAATTAATTGAATTTTCATTTGAAAATAAATTAAAATAATAAATATAATTAGTATTTTCCTTTCAATATCTCGTTCATTTACATGTCTCGTTCATTTTTTTCGCAAAAAATGTTTATTTTTCTTTAAATAATGCCAATAAATCTAGTAATAGAAACCTCAAATGACTTATGATGATAATCTTCATTGAAAAATCTTTAAAAGTAAAAAATTCAGAATTTTCAAAATAGAACATTAACAATGTAAGCATTGCTTACTCTTTCTTTTTTATGTGCCGTGTCCCTTGAAGACGTAGGCGATCATGATTCTCCACAACTTCCTATCCTTCGTAGCTCTAAACAGTATGTGCTCCGTTACTATCCCCCCCCCAGTACTATTCTGCTATCAGCCATCTATTTACACCAGATTGTTAGGTAGGATACTCGCTGCATCCCCTTCTTCCTCAATAAATCCTTTGAGCATCAAATTCTCCAAGGCCTCTTTTCTCTTTACAAGTCCCAGAAATATCAACTTTCGCTTCCTGATTTTAAGGACGTGTCCTTCTTGTTACCATTTTCCTTAAAACTTCGTGGTAGGTCTTAGTTCCATCTCGGGTATTCTTCTGCTTGCCTGAAGTCTTTTTATCTTTTTTTGTGAGGATGTTGTGTCGTATTCACTGTCAGGTTTGTTTTACTTTAAAAATTTCTTCATGCCCCTTCTAATTTGAGATAGAAATACTAACGTAGTTTCTACTTTCATAGCAAAAAACTGTTTGTATGGAATAAGGAAGCAATTTACTTATAAAAGGCATCATGGAGAGTGTCTCTTATTTATGAAGTTCACAAATATCGGATATGAATAACAAAGCATAATTAATCAAAAGAATAATTTTAAAACTTAATAAAATGGGATAAGTACATTCATTTCAGCCACAACCGTTAGTTTTGCAAGATATAAGACACATCCTGGTAGACTTATTTTAATAATGTACACCTTATTCAAGGTCCAAAATACTCTCAAGTCAGAGGTTTACACTATGCTGTTGCATGAACGTAATGAAATGCAAGACGTATGAATCATAAAAATCACATTTACTAATATCAATATTTTACGTAATAATCGCGTCCACACTCGCATACACATGACAACATCCAGTTTATATATATATATATATATATATATATATATATATATATATATATATATATATATATATATATATATATATATATAATTTTCTGTGAAAGATTTGAGAATAATAAATTACTGGATTTCCAAAATCTTTTTACATACTAATAAGTAGGTTTTATCGCGTAGACTGAGTGAGCGATATGATTAATTTCTAAAGAAATTCAAAGTTTTGTCTTGAAATGCTATATGCGGATTTTAATGTAATATAAACGCGGCACAAAATATCAAACCAAAGAAAAGAACGCGAAGAAAAAGACGAGGAAAACTGTTTTTTTACCATTTTATAACGAGTTCGATTCTCTCCTATAATTTTGTTTGCGTGGCTAAATTCTGTAAGTCTTCTTATAACGAATTATAGAAACATAGATTCATGCCATTTACTAGAAAATAACGTTCACGGTGCCAACGTTTTAATTTCCATGATCCTGGATTTATTTGTGTATAAAATGACAATTTTAAACATTTATAAGTAAGATTCCTGGTAATAGAAAAAATACCCCAAAGATCGAGCGAATGCTTCAGAGAATTTTCTCAATATAAGAAATATAAACTTACATCGCTAAATAAGTATGGAATATCATAATAGAAATGATCTCGACCTTAAACGATTTCGATATTAAGAAGAGCACAAACGTAAGAAACGGAAGATACGACATTACCAACATAACTTAGGACTTCCATAGCGTTACCGAAGAAAGCAGCAGAAAATGGATGCGAGCTCCATTGGACAATCAATTTAATGAGCAGCATAAAAAACCTAATGATGCGAATCCTGATATGCATAGAAAGCGAAGCAAAGTATATAGTGCAAGACACATGCAGATTTGTTAAGGGCCCTTTGACCAAGAAATGAAATATTAATCAATAGAATGATATCGAAGAGTGCAATACAAATGCTGAAAGATGTACACGTATATTTTATAGATTGCACAAAAAGCATTTGGCAAATATCTGTTGGACTCTGAGGAAAACAAGATCTATTTGGAAAGGATGTAAGAATAATCATAAACTTGTACCGGGAGCAAACCACCTACTTAAGGATAGAAAAATAAATTAAGTGTATAAGCCAAAATAGAAAGTGCCGTAAGACAAGATTATGTCTTATCAGGGGATCTCTTCTACGGCTAAAAGAGGTGGAGACCCTACCAGGACTTATTATTGGTGGGCGTTGTCTTAAGAATATACGAGACGCAGACAACACGGCATAGATGACAGACACAGAAAGAAAACTAGATGACTTCTTAGAGAAAGTAATAAAGGAAAGTGAGAAGAAATATTAATAATTAATTGAAAAAAGACAAAAAATATGATTATGAGCAAGTGAAAAATGACATTGGATTAGCAAAAGATGCATTCCAAAAGATAAAGCATTACTATGGAAAAAATATTAGTTAGAAACAAAGAAAAGAGTGCGGTATTGATATGTGTTCTCATCACTTATATGGCTGTGAATGTTGGCCAATATCTTCACAGTTGACGTGAAAACAAGGTAACTGAAATGTGCTTCTACGAAAGGGTATTGAGTAAGTAAGGAGGTAGTCTTGAAGAAAATTGGAACAAAAATAATACTAATACTCCTAATCGGGAAGAGATAGCTGAAATATTTTGCGCATAGAATGAAGAACAAGGCTTAGAAAAACTTACCGTCACAAGGAAGACTGAAATCGGGGAAAGCAGCCAGTAATGTTTTATAGACGAGGTCGATAATTACTGCTCTATGACGAGGCGACTTTACTGCGTTAATTAATTTTTGCAATTCACTAGCTTTCATTTCGCACAAGGCCACAAGTATATTGTCCCACTTAGGATCTAATTCATTATTCAATAATAATAATAATAATAATAATAATAATAATAATACCAGGGATGTAGTTATTACATCACCATGTGTTCTCATTAAATACGTGATATTTACTAATCAATAGCTTAGTTTGTTACAAGGCCACAACACAGAGATGGCATATAGTGAAGCTAGAACTCACTATTCATTGTATTGTAATGGGCACTGAAACTAGACCAGTTAACCACTGATCTACAAGTAAACACCAGTTGTGACTTAATACAGAAACAATAGAGATTCTATCTCCATAAAATGATACTTTCCTTTGCACTATTGAGAACTGCTTGATTTTGAATGGAAGCATAGAATTGCACCAACTTTGCGTTAAGATGCTAAATATATTATCTGATATATTAGTAAAATTGTTTCCGTTTCGCAATTCTAGAAAGAAGATTATGAAAACTATGGAGAATTAAATCATAGATTCAGACTGAATAAAAATGAAATATAACGATTTTTTATTCATTCCTATATACGTTCAGGAGTGTTGTATGTCTGTGCAGGGGCTTGTGTTTGTGAAAGAGAGTGGAAGATGAGTAGAAAAAAAGGGAGAGATAAGGAGGAGAGACGAGAGGGGAGAGAATGAAGAGCGATAGAGAGCAAAGAGCGAGAAGAAAAAGAGGAGATAACAAGAGAGAGAGAGAGAGAGAGAGATATGAAAATAGCTGCTCCAAAATAACTCTACAAAAAAAGATTTACACATTGTCAGCAAGTTCTATAAACGTCAACAAAGGATAAAACTACATATCATATCAATAATCGTTATCGGCACGGTATTAGTAATCTATACACGCAACATAAATGATATTTGATGCAGCGTGCAATATCTTGAATATATTGATCTGAGACACAATTAGTACCACCGACCCTGGCAAGATTGAGAGCTATTGTCTCGTAACAATTCTATGAACATTTCAAATGTAACAAAGACTATATCTGAATGGCAATATAAATAAAGGCAAAATGAAAACTGCCTTTCAAATGTCGTTTTTTTTTTACTTTAGAATCTGCGTGCCAGATTCCTTTTCTGAAAGAAATGCCCTTTCCCCAAGCCAACATACATGACTGTAATTTTTTTAAATCAAAAGAAAACAGTTACATTCCAAATCTAGTATTATTTGAAATATGTAAATTAATCAAAAACTGAAATAATATAAAGAAAAACTACATTACTCACTTTTAGGCATTAAAATACCTTAATATCTTCCATAATTTACAATGACTTTCAGTTAACTTTTTATATATTTATGACAATCCTAACAAAAAAAAAAAAACAGAAAAAGAAAAAAGAAACGACATTTTCTTTGTTATATAGTAAGTACACACTGTACATGGCACGAGGGCCACTCGAGGTAGAGTATTGTGTTAGGAGAAAATTTATGCGGATAGGGGTGGCAGATAACGGATAACCCTAGACTTGAACAGGTTAAGATTGTAGTGATCAGGAAAATATCCTCTTGGGTCACAGGTTAACAGGGCTGTTGTTCGCAAGAAGGACAGCCTTTTGTATTTGGGAATATTTTATGAGCCTTTCATTTGAATTGATTATGAAATAGATAGGGTATTGAAGTGTCTTGAAGGTATTTTCAATATATTTTTCCTATTCGTGCAAATATTGAGTGCAATAAATTCTGAGTGCTCTTAAATAGAATCAAATGATCATTCCGGATTTTTTTTTCCAGTGGAGTGATGGAATGTATTTTCTTGGAATTTCTCCAATCTGAGTCTTTCCAAAACATTTTACCAAAACAACCAAGGTAATAGCTATTTTTTCATCCAGACAGTTTTAAAAATTTGGATTTATCGTTGTAGGCCGACACTATTTTTGTTATCTTTTATGATTATCTTTGTGTAATTGTTTTTTTGCTTTTCATTTTCCATATATATTAAGAAAGCTGTTCACGTATTTACTATTCGTAAAGGATGTTTTGTATGCCAAATGTCTATGATTCCAGAGCCATACAGGCTTTTTCAAATATATATATATATATATATATATATATATATATATATATATATATATATATATAAAGTTAGACATTGAGGGTGTGCAGAAGTATATAATATACAATGTTGTAAGATAAGCATCAATTCGTTCTTTTAAAATCCTCATACTCAGCGGTAATAAATATTCAAGAATATCATAAGAATTTAGAATATCATATAGAACATTTTTTCCTTCAAGCATGGATCTTTTATTGAAAGGTTTTGTATCATAGCCCGATCACTGTATTTATAGACGTTTTGTATTGAGATTGCTGTTCACTATGGATTTCATATTTGAAACCTTGTGCTTAAACTAAGCTTCACCCCTTCTCCTATATGGAATTGAATACTGGAAAAAAAACTCCTTACATTTGAAGAAGGGATTATAAAGAAACAGCATTATGGTTCTACAATAGGATGCTGAGAATTATGGAACATGGACAGTACATGATGAGTCATGATGAAGTTTTAGAGAAAATGGAAACTAAAAGGAAAATTATACTTAACATAAGAAAGTTTAAATTTCTAGATTACCTAATAAGGAAAAGGGCTTAAATAGTATAACATAAGCCTGTAGTTTTGGTATATTTCTACAATAATTAATTTTCCTGAAGAGAAAATTATTTTTAAAAAATATAAGTAGTGTTCCGTAAGAAATAAGCACAGTACCGGAAGGAAAATGAAGGAACTACATTAATCGTGTCAGCACTTGCATTTGCTATACAAACATGTTCAAAATTTCTTGCAGTTACACATTTGCTGAAGCTGATATTTGCTTAATCAAAATGATGGATATGTTATATATTGAAATAAATCATTAACTATATTAATACGTTTCAGCATTGGCATTGTTAGGTTTATTTCAAGAGACATGATAAAATCTAAAGAACATGTATGCATTAGTCTTTCCATCAAAATAGTTCAACAGAAAAAAATACATTAGTAAGGTTTTATATCATCTCGTCTAAATCAGCATTATTACTTTAGCTTCTTGATTCTTTTGTTTCTTGATTCTTTTGTTTCTTGATTCTTTTTTGATTTCAAGCTAGACAAAAAAAAAAGCTCTTAAAATCTAATCTACGATTTGACCTCACAACGAGAACCCACAGTTAACTGATAATGCTGATTTCATTCAGCTGACCACTTTGATTATTTATGGTTAAAACGTAAAGGAAAGTAGCGACGAAAATAGAGCATTTTAAGTCGGTTTAAAGTAAGTGTAGAAACCGTAGTCGATGGCAGGATTCCAGTTGTGTGAACTCATAAGTCATTTTCTTCTGAGCTGTTGCCAATATCTGTGTTTGAGTGTGGCACAGGCTCAAAACGTGTGACAGACAGGTTTCAGAATATTGTTACATTCTGAATATGAATGTACTTTATGATTCACTTGACTGAGTTTATTTCGTTTTACTTTCTCAGTAAATAGGAGGCGTAGCTAACTGCAGCATATCAATTTATGCCTGTTCTTCCAGTCAAAGAAAAATTAGTTATGTGGTAACATGAGTAAATTCCATGACACCCAGTGACGCTCAACATCTGCCAATATAGCCGTCCATTCTTGTTGATTTTTCAATTAGATTTCGTATGTCTGAAACAATATGAGTTGGAATCACGAAAGCAGATAAATCCTTTCGGAACTGAAGCAGAAATCAGAAGATCTCTTTTCATTAAACGGTCAAGAAGTGGGTGGCAGTCCGATTTTTCAGTAGATATTATAAAAAATTAAAGGTAATAATAATAAACAAAACAAAATTTATTTAAATTTTTAATTTTTTTAAAAATCTATCTCTTTATATATTCATATGTAATGGTGAGCCGACGCCTGATGTGAAATTGACAGTTAAAGATCTTTATGTCGACACTGTGTATATCTATAAAATGTTTATCTATCTTGGCCCACAAATATAAAAAGTTTTATATATATATATATATATATATATATATATATATATATATATATTAGAGAGAGAGAGAGAGAGAGAGAGAGAGAGATAGATAGATAGATAATATTAGTGGTAAATATACACATACATATGCAAAATATATAAATATATATACATCGGTGCATACACATACATGTATATTTTTTGAATAAAATATTCCAAGAGAATAGAATCCAGGTAGAACTCAATGTCCATCCTTTTTATAATATATATATATATATATATATATATATATATATATATATATATATATATATACATGAAAAGAGAGAGAGAGAGAGAGAGAGAGAGGGATATTTAAGACGTGCTTGGCTCTGAAGGCCGCTGTAACCGAACGGTCTATTCCGAACAGTTAGTGTATTTTCCTGAAAACTGTTTTAAATGAAAGGGTTTATAAAGTGTAATTAATATTATCAATAACTGTTTGGTAAATGTATGTCAAATCTTTCCTCTAGGGCGCCGGATATTATCAGCTTGCCATTACTATTAAACCGGATGAAAATAAAAGTTTTATATTTGTAAACCTTTTCATGTTTTAAAATATCTGTCCAAATTTCTTCAGTATTTGTGTATTGGACACAATTGACAAAATTATAACACTTCTTTCAACAAAACGCAATTTGGTGTTAGTATCAAGCAGAGATAAACTTAGTGGAAGTATTCTATTTTTTCAACAAATTCCGCGTATTTGAGATTTAATGAAATTAATCTCTTATTGGTCAAACTAATTTAATTGAAGCCATTTGCATTATTACGAAAGTTTCTTTCAAACAAATTTTTTTCATAATGCCGAAGTTTGTTTTCCAAAATGTATTCACACTCCTAGCCTTACTATAACACTGTAATAATATAACATAATATCACATTGATTATCTTATAACATGAAAAATAATAATTAATTCAATATCTGCGAATTTAATATTGAGAATTTCACAGCGCCAAAAAATGTATGAATAATTTCAACTTCGTGTTGATGATTGATTTATAAATTTGCATGAAATTAATTTTATTTTAAAAAATTCAAAGAAAAGATGTAATTATTCTTCCTGTATTTTAATGTCCAGCATTACTCTTTCAATTCCGGAGAATTTCTCATATTTCCACTAATTTTAATTGCCAATCGGTTAATTTAGTAATAAGGTTTATTCATTAGAAATTCTGTCGATGGACAAATATTTTGATATCAAAGAACTTTTGCGATATGAAATTCTTAGAAAATCCTGTTAATGAACAACATATTTAAAATTTAGATATATCTTGGGGGAAAATTGTAAATCTATTGTTTGCATTTTCTTTCCATTGTTAATAATAAATTTACAACTAATTGTGTCCGGTATCGAATTAATTTGAAGACACATTCTCATCATTTAGGATGGTAGTTTTATTGGTTTAGTCCGTGCTCTAGTAAATAAGGAATATAATGCGGATTGTGGTGTAATGGATAAAACTCAATTTCCAGTCACCATTGGAAAAAGTACGGATACATCTTTTCTACACCTAGCTACGGACTGGAGAGCAGGACTGACTGGGTCCTATATCCATGAGTGCCCACCAGTCTACCACAGAAAGTAACGGTAAAATCTTCTGCTTAGTCACCTAGGAATCGAAAGAGACATTATCAACCAATCGTGTATCACGTTTGGCGCTTAACTGAATAGCTGAATGAATGTCACAGTTTCATGATTAGTATCAGAAAAATGTGTAATTTTTGTTTTGCCTGAAATACTGAATATGCACATTACATTATTATTTTTGCGTTGGGATATGCCGTCATTTAACCAATGTATCATGAAATGAAATGATTTAGAATTTAAGGAAACTATAAGCCAGTTAATCAAAATGGCACACATACAAAGACATCTAAAATATTCACGTCCATAAAAATACTGACAAATAGTAGTATTAACTCGTTTTTATGAAATACCAAAATTGTAAAGCAACGGACTCGCTCTCAATTCAGCAGTAACGGTTTTTGTATCTATTAGGTTGGTGCAAAAATAATTTCGTTTTCTAACATATGTTACTATGTGAGAAAACGAAATTATTTTTGCACCAACCTAATAAATTCCAAAACATTACATAAAGGCGAGGCAACCTGTCCAAGGCTAAAAGACTGGGTTATAAATGGTGAATTAGGGTTCATTTCAAAGACAATCGCTACTACATTATTTTGGGCGTGTCCCATCAGGACGTAGGCAAAAATCGCTCTCCACAATTTTCAGTCTATTGCAGCTCTTTTTTTAATATTTATTATCGCCCCTAAACACTGTTCTGCCATCCATTCACTCAAGTTCACTAGATAGGTTATGCGTTGTTTTCTCTGTCTTTCTTGCCTTCCATATGTCCTGTGAATATCAAATTTTCCAAGGCTACTTTCCTCATTATATACTCCAGAAATTTCAACTGTCTCAACATGTTGCTTCAGATATCGTCCTCATTTAGGACTTATCGCTAAACTAAATTAGTTAACCTCTTAGAGAAAAATATAGTATTTGCTATGACAAAAGTGGCTGAGCAAGTTATGATTTTGTCAGATATTGATGTTACAACCAGGCTAAAGTGATTAGGGTACAATTAGCAAATTGGGATTCAGCAGTGATCAAAATTAACTCAGTTATACTTTATAGAGTACAAACTATATAGTAAAAAATTGGGGGAACTATTCAAAACTGGATTTTAAATAAAAATCATTCCAAACTCAATCATGAATTGTTTGTTAATTAAATATTCATGATTTGGTTGCAAGTTAGAGAAGTAGACTTCATTTGAAAAAAAAAACAAAAAAATCTTTTTTATGAAAAAAACGAGACTCATGAGACTATAATGGGTAGAAAATGTGAGCAACGTGAGAATTATATGGAAAGAAAGATAATAAGAACTACAAGCAAAATGCTGCTAACAATCAGATAGAGGACCCGACACAATGAAAACAGGGTTTTTGAGTATTTAACACTCGCATATAATGCTGAAGTCGAGAGAAGCGGAATGAAAAAGCAAGTAAACAAACTTCTCTAAATAAATGTAGGAGAGAACAAAGACGACAAAGAGGTAAAAGGAAAAGTGCTACTGAGAGGAACAAAAGACAGAACATTGTGGAGAGCCATGTTTTCCCATGACCTGAAAGAAAATGACACATGAAAATAGCGTTTTATATTCATTATATAAAATTAGGATATTCCGAGAAACAAATGCAGGAACTTGTAGAGAGCTATCAACATCGACAGACATGATGTAACCGAGAACATTTTAGTGCGATCTCATATTTCATTAACAACGATTTAAAAAATAATACCTTTTTTCCTCTTTTAATCTCTCTCTCTCTATACTAAAAGAACCCAAGATTGTCATGTAATTTCGTTTGTCTAATGACAGCAGCATTTTGATTTCCAAGTGTCTCGTTAGGTGAAAAATGTCTCCCCGAGAAGGAAATTTAAATGTAAATCTAGCTCTATTCTACTACTTCCTAAAATAAAATATGAATTATGCGCCGTGGAAATATATAAAATATCATGAAACCTTAATTTCTCAGTATAGATATTTATGGGTGCTCCCACTACACAACAGATACGACATAAGATCTGTTTACAGTGGTTTTATCGACAGTACCGTGGAAAATGCCCCAAACCCCCCACAGTACTCCCTCTTTTGGAGGGGCCTTAGGTGCGGAGCAATAAACTCACACCCTCCCGAAAGGTAGAGAGAGAGAGAGAGAGAGAGAGATAGAGAAAGATAAAGACAGAGAGATAGAGAAATAGATAGATAGATAGAGAGAGATAGAGACAGAGATAGAGACAGAGAGACGTAAAATTACTCAATATATATTAGGATACTTTGAGAAAAAGACTCATAATTACAAACTTGCTTTCCATAGTCTGTTCTGTATTCGTCTAGATTGTACTTTTTCTTTTCTATTTGGTAAATCATAAATATTATATATAGTTTCGCAATGGACTTTGGGTAAATAAACCTATATTGCACCGATAACTGCAATGTTGCTATCAAATTTAATGTTTTTGTGCTTTTATCTAGAAATTGTTTCAAGTTGTTCGCACGTAACATTCTTTCTCAGAATTATGTAATATAATGGGAGACAACACTTTGTTTTTCGATGTCAGTTTGAGCCGATTTCTTTTGTTGCGAAAAAGTAACCAAAAAAACAAAACAAAAACAAAAACCAAAAGAAAAAAACAAAACAAAACAAAACAAAACAAAACAAAAAACAAAACAAAACAAAACAAAACAAAACAAAAAACAAACTTATCTCTTAGAACAAAAGAAATCTAACGTGTATTCTACTGAGTATCCTAGGAGTGTCTGAAATATGGCAAATAAAATTTGGTATTTGAATTAGTGTAATCGTAAGCAGAAAACTAAAGACAGATAGTGATAATCGTTTCAAACGGTTTCTCCACACAAAACATGGCTTCCATGGCATAAATTACTTCATGTCAAAAATGGAAAACGTTTTCAAAATGTGATGATCAAAAAGGAAAACATCAAATGTCTACCGTGTTATTCGAGGTAAGCACGATCTTAATCTTTGTAGACTGATTTACAAAGACTACACAAAATATAGTGGCGAAAAAAGATTCTGACATTTCCACTTCAGTTACTTTCTCCCCATCCCAAGAATGCTTCCTTATGTCTTTTCTATAAATAAATTCATGGCAGTTCTTCTCCTCCTTGGTACCTCTTATGTGCGAATTTAAACGTACTACTCGATTGGCTATTAGGTCTCATCGTTTAACTGTTGAAATAGATAGATGTAGCCGTAAGTCCTATTCTAATAATAGTTTGATTTCTCTGACTTCTCACCTGTGAAAATATTTTACGATGTCTTACGTCCCTTCCACTTAAAATCTTCAAAGATTTAAATGCAACGTCAAACGTCATATTATATCTTGTTGAATCCTGCGCTTTTATTTAATTTTCTCTTTACTAAGGTCTTCTCATTCTATTCCACTCCCAATTACCCGTTGCGTCTAAATAGAATATCGCATTTCTTGGGGTGAAATGATTAAAATTTTCCTCGTCGTGTAAGCAGAAACAAAAAAAAATGTCTCTCAGAAACAAATAATTAAAATATGGGAAATTTTCATTAGAAATAAAAACATTGAGTGCTGAACTACTCTTTGTTATCTATCCTACTCTATGGCAGGGCACGAAGGATAATTTCTTCACCTACAAAGACGTACCTTGGATCGACAGATAAGTGGTTATACATGTGGATACAGGAAATACTATCGTCTAAAATACGTAAAATAACTTACCTAATGAATATGTATGAGTGGACAGTTAATTGGGAACAATGGTGGATGATAATGCAATGTTCCTTAAAGAAACAAGGTATAGGAAGTCATGGAGGGCCATGGTAAACCACGTCCTGTAGTAACCCATTCCATAAAAGAAGAAGCAGTATACTATACACAGATAATAGCTGGAGTAAATGTATCACATGAAGATAAATGAATGTCGTGGATTTACTTTGTATCTATAGAGTGCACATTTATATACCAGGCAAAAAAAAAAAAAAAGTTGATGTCGCTCATGGAGAGAGACAAAACACGGGAAAAGTAGAAACGAATATCAAAGTTGAAGGCAGACTAAAAACTCTGCACCAGTGTATCCTACAGAGCAATGGCCTTGCAGATAAAACGTTTTCTTTGTGGTTCGGTTCGTTTCCTCTTTGAAGATATGAAATCGATCCCAAGGCTTGCTAGATCTCTTCCTCATTGATTATATACAATGCAAATTCTAGGAGGCATTGATAGAGAAGACCGTCACTTGGAGAGACCGTAGCGGCCACAAATAGTGAATTGCAACATACTAGCAATGGGGAGTGGCATATCGATTTCAGCCATCAAGAAACGAGTAGACGGAGACAAAATAAAACATTCGAACAGTACAAACATTTGGCGATATAAAGATTATTTAATCGTACGATGAATGTTATTGTAATATGTCTTTCCACGTGCGGAAAGCGTAGAAACCAATATGTAAGCTTGAAAGTTCTGAACGGTTAATCTAAATAGAAGAGAAAATTATAGAGTTTATTATTGGCGCTGATTTCTTTACTGAAAACCATATTACAAGTGACAATACAACATTATATCCTTCAATATGACTCACGTGACTCATATTTTTAGGTCACGATTATTTTAAAAAAATAATTTTCTTCGCAGCAAGACGATTTTGATACAGATATATATATAAAAAAATATCCTGCTAATTTTATGTTTAAAAATTCTCGCCGACATGATTATTAAGAACGGCACATGTATTTGATACACAAGAGTGCATAGCTTAAGTTAGTTTCGCTGAAGTCGAATTATAAAGCACACAGTGATGTCTAATCAGGACATGTATGTTTGCAAGCGAAGCTCGCTAATAATTCCCCCAAGAGGAAACACCGATATTGAAGCAGTTGCCAAATTACTGTAAATATGATGTATTTTTTTTTTTAATTAGGGAACGTAAGTTAATCATTTTTTTCCTGTTATGTATTGATATGTGTGCTTATAATGTAAGTAGGTTGATAGGTATATTTACAAATTAAATAGTCCACTTCTACGGGGAACTAAAAAATAAAAGAGGTTAAAAATAAAAAAGTAGTCACTGACAACCATAAGATTAAAACTGATCCTGATAATGCATTTTCAGTAGACAAATGATTAATTGTAAAAAACTGAGACAATCTGATGACCTAACATGGGAAATGGAAAACTTGTGAAAATAAGTGGCAGTTATTTATATTGTTTGGTTTAGTTTGATTTGTTTTACGATATATCAACCTCAATGGGTTATTTAATGCCGACGATATTTTTCCCAACATTTATTGCTGTTATTATTTTTTCCTTCAAAAATGTATTGCTGGTAATTTTTTTTCTTCAGCAATGTCTTGTTGGCAATATTTTTTTCTTCCAAAATGTATTGCCAGTAATAATTTTTTTCTTCAAAAATATATTGCTGGTAATACTGTATTGCTGGTAATAATTATTTAACAAGAAGTATTTTTTCCTTCAAAAATGTATTGCTGGTAATATTATTTCTTCAAAAATGTATTGCTTGTAATAATTCCTCCTAAAAAAATATATAGCAAGTATTAAAATTTATTTTTTCACTTTCATAGTATTTTGACCCCAGTTTCAGGGTTAACTATTTGCCCATATTTGGGACACTAAACAGGTGCTACCACCTCGGATCAGGGTGAACGTGGGGACACCAGCACTTAAGAGGTGTTATAACGCTCCTCAAAACCTCCTGATCAGAGCCCTTGTTGTTGGACGTAGTTTATCGTCTTGCCCAGGACGCGGATGTAGTTAATCGTCTTGCCCAGGACGCGGATGTAGTTAATCGTCTTACCCAGGACGCGGACGTAGTTTATCGTCTTACCCAGGACGCGGACGTAGTTTATCGTCTTACCCAGGACGCGGACGTAGTTTATCGTCATACCCAGGACGCGGACGTAGTTTATCGTCATACCCAGGACGCGGACGTAGTTTATCGTCTTACCCAGGACGCGGACGTAGTTTATCGTCATACCCAAGACGGTTATATTTATGATTATTTCATTAGAGCAGCTTTTTTGTTATAAGTCAATGTTTTTACACCTTTTTCATGAATGACCCTGTTGGTGAAAATTTCAGGATGTAATTCTACTTATATGAGTAATAGTATCGTATTACTTCCAAATAATAAATCTATACTAATTCCAGATATTAATAGGCATTTGTTTTCAATATGCCATATTATATTATGCCAACAAATATGTGTAATACAATATTTCTGTTTTTAAGAATATACTTAATCAAACTCAGCTATGAACCTAGAATTCACAACTCCCTTATTTTTTCTTAGTGGATTAAGATTAGCTAAAATAAATATCCTGTTCAGTACAATTCATCTGTTTGTCACTCACTTGATATTCACCAGTCGGGAATGTCCCATAGGGGATGACACAATGTGCATCTTTAATAATGATCTTTTGTAGTGGAGAACCGTCATTGCTGGGAGTCAGTATTTATTTTTTAAATATTCAATATTGAGACAGTCATAGTGACTTTAGTGTCACATCGAGATACTTAGGATATCGTCAATTGGAGTCCGGATAAGCGAACTGAGTTACCGGACTTTGATTGTATTTCTAAATGTGCATCCACTTATATATGTTTGATATCAAAACCGGTCCACATATCGAGCACATTTGGCTGGGATGCATACCTAATACACTCTTATTAGAATGAGTGTCATGATGGGCATAAGGGGCATCGTATATTCGTGTCCGTTTGTTGACATTCTGATTTCTCATTTAATATTAATCTGCCCAGGATCAATGTCTTCTATGTAGGAGCTAAAAATGTAATGTCCTGAAAGCTAAACAAACGGCCATTCTGCCACGGATACGGAGGACAAATCGGAGAAAATTAGCCACATAATATCTGGAATAATTAGGCACTGTGTAAATGAAACAAACGTATTAATATATTTTATGTTGTGCAGACCGAGCATAAAACAAGATGGAGACGGAGTTGTTAAGTCGTATATATACAAATCGGATATACATTGCAGATTTATTTACACAAATTGAAAATCACCTTGCAGAACAAAAACATACGTTTTAATTTTCTAAATGTTCTAAAGTACAGATAATATAACACTTCTTCTTCTTCTTCTTCTTCTTCTTCTTCTTCTTCTATAAACTTTCTTCCTTCATGACGTGAGCGATCATGTCTCTCCACAGTTTCATGTTCTTTACTTCTCTTAATAATTTTTTTTATTCCTACCACTCCTAATACAATAATGCCACTTATACACAAGGTCATGTGCTGCTTTAATCTGCTCCTGTTTTCTCTCATTTATTTTTAAGAAAGGAAATAATGCCACTAATACGCAAGGTTATGCATTTCTTTAATATTTTCCTATTTTCTATCATTTAATCTCAAGAAGGGCGATAATTCCACTAATACACAAGGTTATACGCTGCTTTAATCTGTCCCTATTTTGTATTATTTATTTTCAAGAAGGGCGATAATATCACTAATACGCAAGGTTATGCGCTGCGTTAATCTATTCCTATTTTCTATCATTTAATTTCAAGAAGGGTGATAATTCCACTAATACGCAAGGGGTTACTTAGAGGTAATGTGAATGTGAAGACTTTACTTAGAGAAAATGACAACACAAGAACAGTTTCCGGAAGACAATATGACGATTGTCGTTGTATTTAAGTTTTGAATGTCGTGTGTGGCATGGAAGTAAGAAAACCAAATCAGGGCATCTATCGTGTAATGGCGATTTTATTACCACCAGGTAAGATGCAGATCAAGTTTTACGTAAGACTACTAGAAAAAACCATAGAATATAATGGACGCTATTTCATGCATTAACCGATTGTGTTGAAATGCCATATGACCCTATTTTATGGGGGTACAGTCATTACTAAAGTCAGTTTCTTGGAAGTTTGCAAATTGTAACTAGAAGATGTAATTTCTCAATTATCAAGAGGTTCTGGGCGAATGGATTTAGGAACTTCTATAAAAATGCAAGAATTTACACCAGTAACGATGTTGTTCAATAATATTAACGCATGCCATCGTAAAGTCATATAAAAAATCGTCAAATAATAAATCACAAACTGTCAACTTCTCGAGGTTTTTCTTGGACAAAATCAGCAAGGGTAGATTAAGGCTATATGAATTCGGGAGAAAAATGCGAAGCAGGTAATATGTGTAGCACTCACAAGAAATCATTGCATTTTTATGAGACAACAAGTTTTCTAAAGACCATTTGCTATTCACTTCTAGGCAATTCTTTATTTTATTAAAAACATTATCTAAAGAATCTGTCTATATTTCTGAGGTGAGGTATTATGTACATTATTTACATTATTCGTACTATTGTCCTCATCTTTGACGCCATATTTATTACAACGTTTCGGTCGTTGTACGCTCCTGCCTTCTTCAGGTGGTTGGAATGTCGAACTTAATCCTCAAGGACACATGGCACAGTGGATAAAGGCGCTGGTTAGATCCAGAGACAGGACCCAAAGAGTGTGAGTTCAATACCCAATTAAGGCAGTGGAGAGCTTTCAGAGGGAAATTAACAGGAGATAACTGATAACTGACATCCATTAAACATGGCACGTGGAACTAGGACAGTCTACCCTAGTGAGCGAAATAAAGGTTTAAGTTCGACAGTTCAACCACCTGAAGAAGGCTGGGGCGTACAACGGCCGAAACGTTGTAATAAATATGGCGACAAAGATGAGGACAATAGTCTTAATAATGTAAATAATGTATTATCTAAAAAGCAGACTAAATGATAATTTAAAGTTGCTATAGCTGATTAACAGGGAAGATGAGTGGGACTTTCCAAGGATAACTGTAGCAAAGTTTTTAGAGTATCCTAGAAACATTACCGCGGAATATTTATTGCTGGATTTGTTCAGTCGCTTTGTGTTGGTCTGCGTAGAAATACTCCTTAATACTCGCTTGTATTTTTTCACATCTTCCACATAAGAATATCGCATAGGGGACTGCAGGCGAGTAATGGTTAGCAAGATTGTCTCGCTAGAACAATTACGACTGGGTAGTGAGTTCAAACCTCACTGGGTCACCCCTACTGTTGGCCTTTTGCCACATCTAAGCTACACTTAGAAAATCATCATTGGGAACTTCGACGTGGTGCAATGGGTAGCAAGCTTGTCTCGCTAAAAGAGCTACGGCTGAATAGGGAGTTCAATCCTCACTGGGTACCCCATAATTTCGGCTTTGTGGTAACATCTAAGCTACGCTTAGAAAATCATATGGGGCACCTCGGCGTGGAGCAATGGTTAGCAAGCTTGTATAGTTAAATCAGTTACGACTGAATAGTGAGTTCAATCCTCACTGGGTGCCCTATACATTCGGTCCGGTGCCACATCTAAGCTACGATTAGAAAATCAATATACAATATCGCATTTTTTTCATTAAATCCATCATTTTGTAAGGCTTTATGTAATTTTTAATCTTCCCTAAAATGTCTTACGTTCCAGATTGTAGTAACATATCCTCATTCATCACTGGTGGCAACTTGTTTTAAAAACTGCATTTTTAAAAAAAGTAAATAAATGAACGCACCCGGCAATATGGTGTATTGTAATTTTTTCCCTTAACCTACGTGGAAGCTACAAATCAAGGGAACTAACTGTGGGCACAAATTTATTTTCAATTCGTGACTTACATTTTAAGTATTATTTTTTTCTGATGCAGCAGTAGACAAAATACGTTTAGCGCTTCAAAGTTTGAAAAATGGAAAAGTGACAGGTGAAAATCGTAGAGTAACCAACCTTTTGAAAAAGGCAGTAGAAGACTTTCACCGAGTAATAGCCCATCTATTTATCCAGTGAATACGGAATGAAACAGCTCAAAACATTATTTTACGAAAAGCAGTTCTTCATCATAAAAAGGAAGAGAAAATGACATTGGCTACTATCGCTCTGTTACATTATTATCAAGAATATATAAACTAGTATTGTACTGTTAAACAAAAGACGTCGATGAAAATCTGCAAAGTAGACTGGCAATGTTTTAGAAGAGTCTATTGAAGAATAAACCAATTATAAACCATATACAAACTCAATTATGAAAGAAAAGAATGCAACAAACTTATTTGTTTACGTTTTCTTTGAACATAGAATTGTATTTAATACAGTAGAACACAAAATTGTCTCTAACTCACAATGAGAGAATTTATTATGAAGTATATTGATAATAGATTGAGAATATATTCATTGCAATATTTAGATTATTTATAAAATATATAAGATTTGAAAAGGAGTGAACCAAGAGGACAAGCGTTCGTGGAAATTATTTACAAAATGATTTCAATCATCTTCCGAAAAATAAACTCTTCACGGTTGATATATTATTACCATCACAATTTTTCGTTCAATTACCAGAAAGAAGATAGTAACAGCCTACTTATTTCAGCCCACATCGAGTTCACAACGCTGCACTGCAATTCATTTTGACCCCCATAATCATTTCAGTAGCAAAATAATGCAAGGTTGCATACCACTTACGAACTGACAGTTGTACTTCTCCTCGTCTGTTAGTTAATCATTGTTAGCCGTGTCTGTACTGCTTTCTAACCTATAGACGTAAAGAAAAGGAGAGACATTGTACAGAATGCATGTATAGTGGGTCTATTAAAGAGATTAGAAAAAAACACTAATAATAATAATAATAATAATAATAATAATGACAATAACAATAATAAGAACAACAACAACAACAACAACCACAATAATAATAATAATAATAATAATAATCCCCCCACACACTTCTAGGGGAACGTACCATCAATTTTTGTTTCCTTCTCAGCATAATTTATCTCTGCCGATGTGTGTATATATGTAATGTGTGTGTGTGTGTGTGGATATATATATATATATATATATATATATATATATATATATATATATATATATATATATATATATATATATATATGTGTGTGTGTGTGTGTGTGTCGGGGTAGGTCGGTTTTGGTGATGTGTGTGTGTGTATGTGCACGCGTGTGTATTCGCATGGGCAGGGATCATATTTCTTTTTTTCTCACTTTGCATATGATTATAGGTGTACTAATCTAACAATGTTCTGATTTTTGACTGACTTCTTTTTGAGTGAAAATTTAAAATTTATCTTTTATTGCCTAGCAGGTTGCGAAATCACCCGAAATGTATTTTCCTTTTACTTGTCTCTATATCTTTGTTTTTCTTGATAGCTTTTCAACCAAACTGTAGTGGGGGGAAGAGTCTACCCTATAAAACTTGATAACTATCACTCTCCTTGGCGTCGGAAAGTTTGGTGGAATGACACTTTGTGCTTTCCTCTTAACAAGTAAGGAATCGTAAATTTTATACTATTTTAAATTATATTTTCCTTTTCTTTGATTTCAGTTTAATTGTGTTTGATCTTATATAACTTTAATTCTTTCATTTTATTTTTTTTTCATTTCCCTTCTCTTGTTTTTGTTGTGGAATAACCCTCAGTATTAAAGTATGATTTTCCACCTGGTAGTGATCACTGCGATTATTTCTATGTTAAAACAATATAGTCAGTGCCATGTCTATACGCATATGTTACCCATTGAATGCAATACTCAATAATGAACTCTTTAATCGTGGATATATGAATATAATCACCATCCGTACTATCTCATGGGTTGGACGATCTCTCTGGACTTCTTCGATTGTCTTCCGAGAGCTGGTAACTTGAACAATATTACCTGTTGGCGGTCAAGGATAAAACTAGAAACCCAAATATCTCCACACGAAAGTACAACAAGCTCAAGCGGAAATATCAAATTAAATCCCTAATTGAAATTCCATCAATCAAGGAAATGCTGAAACAGAAACTGCAGTTAAAGGCACAGAGAACAAGACGGTACGATAAATATTGTAGATTTTATTGCCGAAATAAAGTCTTCCAAACGGACTTAAAAAGAATTTACAGGGAATTTGGAAAAGCACCTATACATGTCGAAAAGCCACCATCTATTGACAAGGTGCAGAATTTTGGAAGAATATTTGGAGCAGCCAAAAGAACATAACTCAAATGCATAATAGATTCAACGTGAAGAAGAATGAATGCTGGATAAACCTCTCCAAGAGTGGGAAAATATAACCACAAATAATGTTAGGCAAGCTCTAACGAAATCCCCAAAATAGAAATCCCAAGAAAATGACAAGCTTCCAAATTTCTAGCTCTGTCATCTCTCATCAATCCATAAACCCTTGAAAAAACTCTATCAATGCTTGTAAATAACCCCAATGAAATCCCGGAATGGATAACCGAAATTTATCCATTCCGGGATTTCCAGAAACGAGTGAAACAGAAGATCATGCCAGAAACGAATGAAACAGATCCTCCGAAAAATTAAAGTGTTTCTCTACCACGTATAAATTAATCAAGTCTGTTCTGACGAGCTGTACATTTTTACGAAGCAAGCAACATTCTTCCACTGGAACAGAAGGGATGAAGGAGGGGTTTCATATGGGTGCAAAAGTCAACTACTGATAAAAAATATGACCATGCAAGATTGCAGGAGACAATGTAGAAATCTTAGCGCAGCCTGGGTTTATTATCGTAAAGCCTTTGATAGTGTGCCACACTTTTGGATCCTTGTGGTAGTAAATTTCTTTAAGCACAGCTTATGGGAATGCGGAACACCACACTACACTTAAAGCACGTCAGAGGGACTGCCATCTTCAACCATCTGAATATCCGACTTGAAATCTTTGAAGGAAACTCCCTTCTTTTTCCTTCTGTTTTCTTTGTCCTTAGTCTCCTTGACGCATGGACTAAACTACAGTAGCTATGTTTACAAACTAAACAGGACAGTATTCTATCACCTTCTCTATATGTATGACCTCAAACACTTTGCCAAAGACGACAATGAGTTGAAAGGCCTCGTCAATATTGTAAAATGGATTTTGGATCAGATAAGTGTGCAAACGTAACATTCAAGAAAAGGAGAATTACAGAAACTGGAACAAGATGAAGCCTCTAAGTACCTAGGAATTAGCGAAGAGTTGGTATAGAGCATATCAAATGGAGGGGAAGGTAAGAAAGGAGTATTACAGGCGTTTACTGAATTGAAAAAAAAAACAGTATATCAGCCATAAACACCTTGGCTGTCTTTGTGATGCAATACAACTTTAACATCCTTAACTCGACCATAGCTGACATTAAGCGAATGGAATC
>OZ010571.1:123943680-123948680 GCA_963932145.1 Acanthosepion lycidas
TGCCTTTGTGAGCTTCCGGGTGGGAGTCTGTCGAACTCTCTGCATTACGGAGAGGAACTCGGAGGAAGCTTTGCCGAAGGGCAATGTTTCCTTCGGGGAGGTTGACAGGGCCTGAACCCGTCTAGGCGGGTTCAAAGGCTATATTTTTGGCCGAGCCTACGGGCTCGGAGAGACCCACATTAAACCGGCCTTGTGCCACATTCGGTCCTCGTGGGTGGATTGATAAATACCAAGCAGTGACAGTACTACAACTGCCTAGCTGAGTTGTACCCGTTTCCTACCTTTGTATCTGTGATGTTAAATACACTTGTTCCTTAAACCAACCTCGACTCGATTTTCTTATTTTTACTATTGTGCCACGACACAACAGATTGGCGACGTCGGAATCAAAACGATATCACTGCGGACAATCACCTAAAGTGATTGAAATACAAGGATTCGCAAGATATTTTACGGCAAAACACCTTCGTCATTTCAAACAGATATTTGGATACGAAAGGATTAATAGCAAATTAATTACTACAATAGTAATTTGGCGACGTAAAAAAAAAAAAAAAAAAAAAATTTGCTACCAAAAGTCTACAGCGGGAGAACGCGAATAATATTGTCAATTATTAAAATAATTGAAAATACTTACACCAAGTGTTTCGACAAAAAAAAAGAAGGTTCACTTTTTTTTGTTTCTTTACAAGAAACCGGAGTTTTTTATGTCACGGTAAGATTTTTTTTTTTTTCCTCCTCTTCAAAGTTAAATGATTTGTCGAGTGAAAAATATATATTCGCGTAAGTCATTTGTGCTTAACAAAGACTGTTAAATATTCGAGTCATATTTGTGCAAAACCACAACGAGATTGAAAAAAAAAAAAAAAAAAAAAATTGTGACTTTCCCATTAGTCGACACTCCTTAAAGCGACGGATTTTTTTTTTGTTTACGAGAAATACCGCATGCAACAAATGACATTTGCAAAATGATTTTTTTTTTTTTTTTTTTGTAACAAAGAAAAACTTGAATTGACTTTTTGGCTAAGAAATAATATATTTCTTGTTTGTGTATTAGTTGAGCAAACTAATTTTATTAAGCAAGCCTTGGGAAAACTGATTTGTTTAATACAAGTGTAAACTGTATGGTGCGTAAATTGAATTCGTACCATGGACGCAGAATTAAGAGTCTTCTTCAATTGTTCAAATTTCAAACGGAACAAAGTCTCGCGTTGCAAAAGCAACAACTTCAACGACAACTTGAAAGTGAGGAGAAATTTTAAAGAGTTGTTGGAACAACAGAAACTCGTCGAAGAAATCTTTATTAAAACACAGGAGGAACAGAGGAAACTTCTGGAGACAACGCAGTTAACGAATGCAAGCAAGAATCATAACGCATTCTCCTAGACGGCTGTGTGGAACGCTATTGAAAGTTTCAATTATAATCCAGAAGATGATGTCACGTTTGCTCATTTCTATAGAAGATATGAGGATATTTCTGTATCGGATTGCGGTACATGGACAGACGCTAAAAAAGTTAGGTTTCTGCTAAGAAAATTGGGAACTGCCGAGCATACAAAGTTCGTGAATTTTATCCTTTCAAAAAAGACCAGTGAGTTGAACTTCCAAGAGACAGTTAATCTACTAACAGAACTGTTTTCTACAAAAAATTCTCTTTTTCACAGGAGATATAAGTGTATGAATGTCACTAGAAGAGAGGAAGATGATTACACTACTTATGCAAGTATTGTAAACAAGCATTGCGACGACTTTAAACTGAAGGAATTATCATCAGATAATTTTAGATGTTTAATATTTGTGCAAGGGCTGGTTTTAGGTAAAGACGCTGAGATCAGGCGTCGTGTTTTAAATGAACTCGAAAACGAGCCGAATTTAAAACTACAAAGCTTAGCGGAAGACTGTGAGCGGTTTGTTGCGTTGAAACAGGACAGTGGTGAGATAGAAGAAAGCTGAGTGTCGCACATTAAAAAGGTCCATCAGAAGAAAAATTTAACTTCAAAAAATAACCAGAGGAAAAAACAGGGAAAAGATCCACCTGGACCGTGTTGGAGGTGTGGAGATAAACATTGGTACAATGAGTGTCCCTACAAATTCAAACAATGTGACAACTGCTACCAGAAGGTGCATAAGGCATCACATTGTAGGAAAAAATCTGGTAGAAAGAAGACATCCATTAAACTAACGAAAATTGAACCTGAGGAACGAAATATCCGGAAATTTGTACAGGTCAAAATGTTTAAAAAGAAAGTAAGACTACAGCTTGATTGTGGGTCTGATATTTCCATCATTAATGTACAGACATGGTAGAAGCTTGGGAGACCCACTATGATTAAATCACATTAAACGGCGAGAAGCGTCAGTGGTGAAAAAATCACCTTCGAAGGAGAATTATTGACGAATATTTATTTTCAGAATAAGACCGAAAAAGCGAAAATTTTTGTCATGCGAAAATCAAATAACCTCTTTGGAACTGATCTGTTCGAAAAATTTAGACTATGGGATCTGCCTTTAAGCTCTTTTTGTCAAAAAGTTGAGGATTCGAATGTGGAGGCAGAAAAACTTAAGAGGGAGTTAAAAGAGAATTTTCCAGACGTATTTACAGGCGGTCTTGGAAGGTGTACAAAAGCGGTAGCAAAATTTGAAGTCAAAGAAAATGAACAGCCAGTGTTCAAAAAGGAAAGAAAGGTTCCATACGCCGCTATAGAACAAATAGACGGTGAATTAGAAAGACTCAAAAACATGGGTGTCCTCGAAAAAATTGATCACAGTGAGTGGGCTACGCCAACAGTTTACATCAAAAAGAGCAAGGAGATTAGGGTTTGTGCTGATTTCTCAACAGGTTTGAACAATGCATTAAAGGATCACCATTATCCCCTTCCGAGCCCTGAAGAAATATTCGCGAAACTGAGTGGAGGGAAATATTTTTCTAAAATCGACCTCAGTGACGCGTATTTACAAATCCCAGTCGATCAGGAGTGTTCAAAGCTGCTATGCATCAATACCCATAAGGGATTGTACAAGTTTAACAGACTTCCTTTTGGGGTCAAAGTCGCCCCTGCGATTTTTCAGCAAAGAACACAAAGCTCATGTAAACCAAGTATTCAAAAGGATCCAGGATTATGGATTTAAACTGAAACAGGAAAAATGTACCTTTTCATGGAAAAAATAAAATACTTGGGGCAAATCATCGATGAACATGGAAGAAGGCCGGATCCAGATAGATCGAGTGCAATAAGGGACATGCCTGCTCCAGAAAATATTGCGTCTCTACAAAGTTTCTTAGATTTGGCGAATTATTACAATGTATTTGTGCCAAATATGCATAAACTAAGATCACCCTTAAATGAATTGTTAAGGAAGGACCAAAAATGGGTCTCGGACGCAAGAGTGCGAAGAAGCATTTCAGGAAATTAAAGATATATTAACGTCTGACTTGTTTCTGGCACATTATAATCCCAAGCGTGATATTATAGTTGCAAGCGATGCCAGTGCCTATGGCATAGGAGCATGCATACTACACAAAATGGATGATGGAAAAATAAAACCCATAGCCCATGCATCCCGTTCACCTTTACCAGCCGAAAAGAATTACTCGCAAATCGAGAAAGAGGCGCTAAGCATTATATTCTCAGTCAAGAAATTTCATCGTTTCTTGCACGGTAGACAATTTCTGTTACAAACAGATCACAAACCTTTACTAACGATTTTTGGATCGAAAAAGGGACTACCACAACATACGGCGAATAGACTCCAAAGCTGGGGTATCAGTCTTCTGAATTATAATTTTCAAATGTAGTATGTACCATCTAAAAAACTTGGTCATGCTTATCAAGGTTAATACCTAAGCACACAGAACCATTGGAGGATATGGTAATAGCAGCCATTCAAGCGGAAGTTGAAGTAAAAAAATACTTTGTGACACGATAAGAGAACTTCCAGTAACGCTTGATGAGATTAAGAGTAAGGCAGAGGTGGACGAATTTATTATAAGCACGAAAGAAAAAATCAACAGTAACCAACTGGATGAGGAAATTTATTCAATTTGTGATAACGTCCTGTTATATAGCGACAGGGTCGTAATTCCTACGACATTACAGAAAAGAATGCTCAAGGAATTCCATGTAGGACATCCAGGCATATCAAGAATGAAAAGCCTTATGCGCTCTTTCGTTTTCAGGCCAAACATGGATAAGGATATAGAAGGAAAAGTCGGAGTGTAGAGGATGCGCATTAGCTATGAAAGCTCCTCCGACTCAATTCGGATCGTGGGCAAAACCGGACCGACCTTGGTCGAGAATTCACTTGGATTTTGCTGGACCGTTAGATGGTTTCTACTATCTCATTGTTATAGACAGTCTAAGTGGCCGGAAGTACTGAAATGCAAGAACCTCACATCCGAGGCAACTATTAACTTCCTGTGTGAACTATTCGCTAGGTTTGGAGTTGTAGACTGCATTGTCACAGACAATGGAACGCAATTCACGTCTACCGAATTTAAACATCTCTGCGAGGATTATCTAATCGAGCATATAACCATTCCACCATACCACCCAAGAAGTAATGGGCAAGCGGAGAGATTCGTAGATACGTTCAAGAGAGCCCTGAGAAAAGCTAGTGGATCACCGACGGATAAGTCAATCCAACAGTTCTTACAAGTGTACAGGGTCACTCCGAATGCAAACATCGAAACGTCGAAGACACCTGCTGAGTTCATGTTCGGACGCAAGGTTAGATCAATTTTCCACAAGTTGTTACCAAACCAGGATAGGCCAAACCTCAAAAAACCGATAACAAAAAAACGGTATAAAGTAGGCGAAAGAGTTTTCTACAAGATTCATAGAAGTGATAGGACCTTTTGGGAGTGCGGCACTATTGAGAAACAAATAGGCAACATGGTCTATATGATTAAGGGACCAGATTTCGTGCACAAACGTCACACTAACCAAATCCGGAAAAGATACTCGAACAGTGAGGTAACCAGATCGCCTGAGGAGGACATC
>OZ010571.1:123953680-124073680 GCA_963932145.1 Acanthosepion lycidas
TACAATTACGCGCCCATGTACAAAACAAGTTTGTTTACAACGAATCCTAGCAGATATGAGCAGCATCTTTTCTTTTGTCTAATTACATTGATATTCAAGTGAGCATAGTGCGGGAGAATACCACTTAGAGAAAAGTAGTATGATTGTAATGCTTAGTAATTTGAAATCAGGAAGACTTGCTGGTCATTACATACAGCATTTGAAATATTGGCTTTTATATACATTCGAACTGTAAACTTTGGCGCTGGACTGAATGATATCGTTATCTCGGCCACGAGAAAAGCTCCCTTTCATTTCGTATGATGGATGAGATTAGGATAAGGTAAAATAAAACAAAGATTATAGATTTAAATGAAAGTAGTGTTTTGTTCAGAAAATTATTGATTTGTCTATGTAAAACTTTATAATACACTTTTAGAATTTTTCATTAAAAGCAAAAATCGGCTCTTGTATTGGACCATATCATGTTTCATCGTCATTTTGTCTTCAGTGCAAAAGATAATTCCTACTTCTGTCTTTTTACTTATAAATCCGAATATTAGACAGTTGTACTTGCCACCTCTCTCTTTGGTCGCCGCCGCCTTTTATGATGATTTGCTAAAGTTTCAACAGAAGGCCTTTATATATGTCGGTTTTCCAAAGTCATAAAACCAGGGAGAAGTCATCCACTTTGAAGATCTCGTAGTGAAGAATTTAATGTTCGTATCTATACGCGTAGTTGCAGGCTTTGGCCTCCTAATGTTGTGAACTTGGGTTTCATTTTATGGTCTTATCTGCAGGTGTAACGTCAAGTCAGATTATATGACATGCAAAATCTTTCTCCTTTCTTCATTTTCAGGCAGGCACGGAGACGTCAGGATTAAACATTCTTCGCTGCCAATATTGATTATTCTTTTTCTTAATATCTTGCCTGATTCTACGCTTTCACAGTCTCATAGCTTATAAAATAAAGGGAAAAGGTAAATGGAATATCTGAATGTACAATCCAGGAAGAAATAAAGTTAATTCTATTTACAGATAAAACGTCTTATCGACACGCTGTCGATTCAACCAAAGTTCGATAAAACCAAGTTGTATACTGTGAAAATGTTGATAGGAGAGTATATTGTTTTCTTTAGGAGTTTTTTTTATATGTTTCTTTTACGTGAGTTCTAATGATTGTACTGTACGATACCAGTTTTAACAAATACTAACATCCCACATCCAATAATATCAAATCGATACAAATGCAAATATTAGTACTTGCCAGTTTAGTGTTAATTCCAAAGTTAAAAATACAAGTATCGAAACTCACTCAATCATTGATAGTGTTAACATAATGCTAATGATGAATGAGATGTGCGATATGAATGAAAGTGAATTTGGAAAATAACCTCGTAACACGATGAAGGTCTTAATTGACTAGCAGTCATACCCCAGCTGGTCGATTAGAAAAAGCGTTCAATTAGAATGGAGCAAAAAAACAGCGTTATGATGTTTAGATGTAACAAGGTCTATCTTCTTTAAATGCTTCAAATTACTTTCATTAAAAAAAGTTTTGAATTAATGCAGTTACTGATATAAAAGAAGTAGTCTGTATTTATTTAATCGAAGTTAACCGACGACATGAAGTGGTAAAACAGGCAACATGAAGACTCACATCAGAACACATTTATTTTGGAGTTTTTGAAATTCAATTTACGAGGGATGTAAAAGAGGATACAATTATAAAGAAAGGGTTAAGTTTGAAGAGAATCGTTGAAAGGTCAACGAAAAATAAAAAATAAACCAGTAAAAATTAAAATTTTTCGCTATTTTCGCAGGTTTTCAATATATGGCTGGACAATGACTGCGAAACAATAAACTTATGGTTAGCTACACTTGAGTGAAGTTTGTATTAGATTGCTTGAAAATTGAGGGAGTTTTATTTTAAAATTTGTGTTGGAATCGATTTGTGTTGAAATTTCAAACTGGTGTCAAAAAAATGAAACTATAAATATAATTATGGAAAGTTACCAGCAATACATTTTGATAGTATATATATATATATATATATATATATATATATATATATATATATATATATATATATATATAAAATGCCAGCAATACAGTATTGGAAAAAATAACAAAGCTCACAAAAAAAAAGAAGATATTTGGGCATTAAATGACATATGAAAAGTTGATATACCGGTAAATAAACCAAACCAAACCAAACCAACTTTAGAAATATTGCTTTAGATACGTTGGCAAGAAGTGAGTCTCAACAGACGCAGCCAAGGTCTAACGTATTAAAATGTTGGTTCGTCAATTTGATGACATACTAATATGGTGTTCAATCACTTCGCTAGTCATTGTGTACTTGGACTCGGTGGAAATAGCGGAAGCAATAATGTCTAGTACTAAATAAGGACTAGACGAGATATTCCTATACCTTTGTTTAAATTAATTGAAACAGCCTCTTTAGTTTCCTTTTTTTCACCACACGGTCAGTTTTAGACTGGGTGTAATCGATATGTATTATGTAAGATGAGGTCATTTCCAGTGTTGTGCAGTAATATGAATATTTTGGGGGTGTATGATGAAATTTGTTTGGCATTGCTTATACTGCGTCATCCGTGAATGTATCAGATTTTATCACCCCCAGGCACTATTGTCTCGACTGTCGATTAGTTGTCATACGATCATTGTGTGCATTGGACGTTGCTTCTAGGAAGTGTACGAAAATCGTAACGCTGCAGGAACACACATGCAAGCCTTACTAGGGAGAAAATCAAAGTACTATATAGTGTCCCATAAACTCTCCCGATATAAATCTAATCAAGAATCTGAGGTCAATCTGTAAGGAAAGACTCCGTGGAATAAATGTGCCCTGGGTCATGTTCCATTGGAAAAATATGAAAAAAAAAGTAAACAATAATGGAAATTTTCGTTCTGTTTCAATGAATTTTCATAAAGGTGTAGATATTGCGACTGAAACTAGAACAATCTACAGTTTAAATAAATGATTCAGTTCGACATTCCCTGATGGTTACCTGAATCGACAAGCAATTGCTGAAGACCGGCTTGAACAACAACCAGAATATTGTGATAGTGAAAGTTGATGATACTAGTCCACATATAAAGCTAAATAATGGAGGGTGGGTTGTCGAAAAATAAATAATTGTTATTAAATAAAATATTCGTTATTATTCTGAGACCCCAGATTATTGATTCACATGTTTGAATGTTTGATTGAAATAAGAAGAATTAAAATTAAATCCATTATGCGAGATTTAAAGGACCCTGAAATGATTCAGAAAAATACAAGCGAGTGTTAAAATAAATGTTTTTAATTTTTTACGAGAGTTTCCAACATATAATCACACGAATAATACCAAATTGAATAGTCGCATGATTTCGAATTGCAAATTTCCCTTTCCACATACCAAGACAGAAACATTTCTACAGGTATGTATCATAGGTTAAAATAGAACATGGCATCAATCTCCCACATACTGTTCTATTAGGTTGGTGCAAAAATAATGACGTAATAATGTCGTTTTTTGACGTTAAAAAATACGTCAAAAAACGCCATTATTACGTCATTATTTTTGCAGCAACCTAATAGTTATCAATATATTTGTCTTGCGTATTATTCGATAATTTCATTTTTGAACGAGAGCCTACTGGTTGCTTTCTTAGACATCTGCAAGTTATCTCTTTTATCTAATCGTCACTATAGAACTACTGTTCTCTGGGTGTCAATTTTATGGATCCCTTGGGACGAATCTCTCAGATCACCATATAAGAACAATAGGACTGTCTCTGTGTCGTGCTTTTCGTTGTTTTTGTTTTTTAGCAGGTGGATTTGTGCAGATCACTGAGGAGCCAAATTACTGCAGTAATCTTCTGAAGTATTAATAGAGCTTTGAAATATCGATGGTTCTGTCAAATTTTAATGAGAATATTAACCTGTTTGGACTCATGCCCAACAGTAGCAGGCGTTCTACTGCGGAACCTTTCACTAAAGTTATTTTCTCCTTTGATATTCTTTCAGTACTTCTACTGAGCATTTATTTCAGTCTGTTTATAGTAAGAGCAGCCCTTCATTGCCAGTCATTGCCACTTTCTTAAAAGCGAATTTATATGACATCTCCCATGCTTTTCATATGTATTCAGAAGTTGAATGAGGAATATTGGTAATTAAAGAAAAAGAATATCCACAGATATTTTCCTGGGAATCGCGACAATTTTCCTGGGATACGCGACAATTTAAATATAAATTTAATAATGTTAATGCTTAAAATTAGAAAGTTACCCTTATAAATATCTTGAATAACAAATGGAACACATTTAATAATTAAAATGTTTCCGAAAAAAACAAACAAAAAAAACAACAAAAAAATACCCATTTAATAACTCCTTGCTTGATATTGTTAATCATAGAATAGCTGCAATTGACTGAGAGTTTAAAAAAATGTTTGTTTGAATCTTAAATTGATTAAAAGTATTTAAAATATTGTTGAATAAAATGAATCTCGACCGTAGTTCATAATTCTTAATTGGAACGATTTTTTTCTAACAAATCAAAGACAGAAAACATAAAAGGAAACAAGAAAATCAATTTTACTCTAGTTCAAGAAATTTAACCTGGTTGAGAACGGATATTTTATTACAATAATATTCACCTAATACAAGTCTCAATGATCAAACAATGTAGAAGGTTACTCTGTGGTGTTGTAGGAGCGTAAGAATAACAATCAGTGAAGTTTATGCTGTTGTACAGAAAAGATATCAGTTAACCTTCGGCTTGAAGAGGTCAAGATTACAGTGATTGGGAAAACACCCAACCAAGAGTCTGTGGGAAAGGAATTTACTATTTACTAATGGGATAAGAAAGGAATGAAGATGATTCACACTTGTGTACATTACATAGCGGGTCCCAGTTGTAATCCTCGGTAGTGGGATGTGGTTCGTAAGATTGTATGACATGGAAATATCGTTACAGCAGAGAGAGGCTCGCGACATTGCATCTGTTGGAAAGGTGTAGTAATGTGGAAACTAATCCATCACCCACAGAGCGGCGTTGACGTTTTTGAACCCTTTCAAGTTAGGTAAGTGAGGACTGTACGGCTACAGACAAGATATAGTAAAAAATATTACGTTTTAATGTAATCTGGTTTTTGTAATGTAGCATAGCATGGGTGGGGAGTTATGACCTGGACTGGTACAAGGAATCGATAATTTTTCCAGCATTTTAACAATAGATCGGATATATCGCTTTCACCTGAGGTCTGAATAGAGATTAGACGTCCAGGTCTAGGAGCATCTTTGAGAGAAGACACATCCATCGAAGACAGCTTAAAGCCCAGGGTCTGCTTCGTTGTGATGAAATGTTGCAAGTAAATATCAAAGTTTTATTATCCATAAAAGTAAGGATAGTTTTGCATTTGATAATAATGTATAAAACAATTTATTTTCATAAACTGTTTCATTAATAATGGGCATTATTCCTAAAGTCTTTGAATAATATAGGAATGAGTGTTAAATCAGTTTTGTGATGCATAAAAATAAGATTTATTTTTGCATTTGGTTTAATTGATATATTTATTTATTTTCATGAATTGTTTTACTTATTATTATCATATTTTTATTTTAAAGCAGGTAGGCATTTAAAAAAAAAATCTATTAGTGCTTTCTATGCCAGAGACGCCTAACTAGAATTTTTAATCGAAATCCAGTCGAATCCATTATATTCACTTACATGCTAATACCATTGGGGAAGGTATGAATCCTCTTCTTCTCCCCCCAGCTATGGGTAAATAGCAGGACAGACTGGGTTCTATAGCCTTGGATGGTAACTGGACTACCGCAGAAAGTAACGGCAACCTAGTGCGGGAAAAATCTGTCTCGTCAGTCATGTATCGAAAGATATATGATTGTCTAAGCATGCATCACGCATAGCACTTAACTGATTATTATTATAAAAATATAATAGGGATATATGAGTTCTAACTGCAAAGATAGGGCGGAACTGAAAAATCCTAGGTTTGTAAGAAAAGGAATCTGATTTGTTTTTTCGTAAATTATTGGGATAGAGAAAACCAAGATATACACAAAAGATGCTGAGACAATGAAACCACAAGTTGATCGAATGGAAACATTATGGGATTGCAATGTTTTTAAAAAGGTATGTTACAAGAAATCCATAAATAAATGATTAGATTAATTCGTTTTCTACAGTTTATCGAATCATTGCTGGTTATTTAAAGCCAGAATGTATTTTTAGATTGCAAGAATTTCATTTTTTGGGGAGATAATAAAGGTTTAGTGAAACAAATCTTACTAATTAACTCATAGCTGGGGGAGAAGTGGTGGATTCTTACCTTTCTAATGAATGCATGTAAATGAAACACAAGAAGAATTGGAATTCCACTCTCCGCTTAATAATCCCGAGCCATTATCCATTATATCACTCGCACATACTAGCTAACAGCACCTGTTATTCTTAAGCGGTCACCAATATAGGCACTTAGCAGACTTAACGTTGCTTAACTTCGGAGGTCTTACGGGAACTAGTGTATCAACATGATGTGTCTCGAACTGTGAATAAATAAATGATAAATACCAAATGGCAAATATAGAGGAATTTACAAAGAGGAATAGAATATTATATACACATTTAATTTGAGATGAGAAAGTATAAATGTCAAGAAGTTATGTTTGAATATTTGTATAAATTTGAAATCCTGTTTAGGGATGCAAGAGGTGATTATCTCCTTTTGGGAGAGACGAATTTATGACGGTGATGGTGGGGGTGCTGTAAGTTAGGTTAGTTCGTTCAGTGTCGATCTCCACTTGATATTTAGCACGCATAGAGGCAAGATGATTTTGATCTCGCAAAGTGCGATGTAGACCGCAGAGAAATCAGACGTCACAAGCCCACAGCACTTGGCCGAACATGGTTTCACTAGAAACATAGACGACGCCACATATTCCTTCGGAAAATGTAACAAGTAAAATAGTCTCGCTTTGTGTCCTTTCATACTGCTTGTTAAATTAATATGTTATAATTTATCTATGTGGGACAAATAGCGATAGTTATAAATATATATGTATACAATTTTTTTATGACTTAACGGTATAAAAATATCCTTGAGAACAATGCAATCATATCGTTCAGTTATTCCTTTACGCCCGGGTATTAAGGTGTTACTATACAATTATACAGTAAGGTGTTACTATACAATTATACAGTAAGGTGTTACTATACAATTATACAGTAAGGTGTTACTATACAATTATACAGTAAGGTGTTACTATACAATTATACAGTAAGGTGTTACTATACAATTATACAGTAAGGTGTTACTATACAATTATACAGTAAGGTGTTACTATACAATTATACAGTAAGGTGTTACTATACAATTATACAGTAATGCATATGATAGGGAAATTAAAACTGGAAATGTTCATTTCTGTCAAGCACTTCCTCATTACCTGGTTTGAATTTCTGTATTTGATGAGATGAACCTATTCAAAATAATGTTTGTTTTAATTATCGAAGAAATATGCGGAAGCAATTAAACAACCAAAAAGTACTTTAAACAAATAATCATATGTTTGTTTGTCAGGTGATGAGAAAATTGCTAATTCTTCCTGTCTTCATATTTTGCTAACAATGCGACAATTGCGCAACTGTAATTTGACAGAAGTAATCATTCTCCGGAATCTTATTGAATTAGCCTTAAGGCAAGTAAGCATCGCTTCCAATGTTATGACTATGAATTCACTATTATCAAACGCGAATTGCCCTTAGAGTATTACAAAACAAGCTAAATTAAGATCGTGATAATTTGTGATCCTTGTCCCTTCAGGACGTAAGCAATTTGGCTACCACTATTTCCTGCCCATTGTAAGACTAAACAACTTTGAGCTCCCGTCCTTCTACGCTGTCATTCTTATCACAAATGGGGTAATTTAATCACTGATTTTCTATATCCATATGCCCTGTGAGTTTTAGGTTTTCAATGACATCCTCCATCATAATGTTTCACAGAAATTTTCACTGACTTTTTACTGATTTTAATATGAATGCCTTCCTTGTTCTTAGTCTCTCTGTTCTGTCAGCAGTATTCTCAGCATTCGTCTTTCGAATCATACATCTGTTGCTTCAAGTCACTTTATGTGTAAGGAAACTGCACACCGCTGACTGGGATACAAGATGATAGATATGACATAGCTGTCCAGCATTTTTTGTTCTAACGAAATACGCGTAAGTCATAAGACTTTAAGTAATTTATGAGATGACTCATTCGTTATATTGACATACCTCTGAATCTCTTTTGTTGTCTGATACGACACTACTCAGTTAAAATTCAGTTATTTTTTAATTCTGATTCGGAGATCATCCATTTGCCTGCTATATCTACTCACGACCATATATTCTCTATTATTATTAACAGTTATTCCTCTCTTCAGCCTTTCTTTGCTACTTTCACTGTGAGATTTTGGTCACCACTGGTACATTGTGAATAGCGTATCATATATTGCTCTCACGATAATCATCGATATAAAATCCTGCAAAATGTTTAAATTTTCTAAACCCTGCTGGGTATGACGATAAACCACATCAAACAATAAGGCCTCAGATGGGGTGAGTGGAAGTTTTATGGAGCATCGAACCACCTATTAATTGTGAACCGAGGTAGTAGCACCTGTTAGGGTCCAATTTATGGGCAAACAGTTAACCCCTAAACTCTGGTCGAAGCACTAGTAAAGTTTAAAAATATTTTTTTTTATATAAAAATACCAATAATATATATTCATACCAAAAAAGAAACAAACACAGCAACTCTTTTTTGAAAAAAATAAAACAATAGCAGAAATAAATTTTTGTAAAGAAAATTACTAACACTCCCAAGAACATTAAATTTCGGCATTAAATGACGCATAAAGAGGTGATAAGCAACTAAACAAACATACAATAATATTTCTCCAAGGATTGACTCGCTGTAACGATTTCAATAAATCCGTTAAGGAAAAGTGTATTTGATCATTTTTTGTGTACTTGCTTTAACACTTTCTATATAGGCATACATTTCTTTTCAGTAAATATTGCATATTATCTTAATACCTTTCCCATAAATGTCAGGTCTACCGAGAATTTCAAACAGGTTTAACCATCGTGCTTTATTTATAGAATAAAATAACAGCACTATTAAAACGGCGATATTTGATCGTTGTCTGTATTCAAATATTTTCCTCAAGTCTAAAACATGGTCATAATAATAATGACAGAAAAGTAACACTCTCAATTTATATCCGCCAGCTTGTTTATCTCATGAACACTTGAAGAATTAATACCTCAAATGTCACACAGTTTGCCAAGAGCAATGAATGTTTGCGAATCTTATTTTCTCTTAATGTCAAAACGATCTTGCACTTGTAAACAGATGTTTACTCTCGATTGCTTGAGAGAAATATGGTATGCACTTCAAAGGCTTTACGATATGAAGCGATAGATGAAATACAAAATCGAAAGATACCTATTTCCATTTCATGACATAACATAGATGATTTCGAGGTCATTCTAAATTCGAGTGTCTTCTCATAATCTTCTGAAAAAAATAGATTAAAATTTGTTCAGTATTGGCTGTTATCCGCCTAATTATTTCCAATTATATATATATATATATATATATATATATATATATATATATATATATATATATATATATATAGTCTTAAGGTGTGGTATATTTATCGGCTAAAGTGCTCAATATCAGAGATAGAGCGTGTGTAAATATAAACGTGTACATTGAAGTCAACACTTAGAAGCGACAGTCTGTTTCATGCTAGACGCAATCGTAAAGCCACGATTGCATCTAGCAAGAAACAGCCTATTGCCTCTAAGTGTTGACTTCAATGTACACTTTATATATATATATATATATATATATATATATATATATATATATATATATATATATATATATATATATATATATATACCCAAGTATAGGATTGGTGTATGCGGAATAAATTCCAATAACCAACAATTACTATTCTTAAAAGAGTGCTCAATACAGAGTATAGCGAATATAATTATTTATTCGAAAATTATAACATAAATTTGTTATAAAATCACTACAAAAATAGCCATTTTGTTTTCAACACCTCTGGTGTGTTATCAAGTGATGATGATGTAGAGTAAAAGGTTTTCATCTACTGAATCTTGCTGACATAGATGATCTGGAGCTGCTGCTATATATCTCGATTCTCTCGAGAAAAGGCAAAATATTACGTATTACTGGTTCTGACAGAACATTTCTATTTCATACAAATTTATATGCTGTGTTGTACTCACTTGAAATAATCGTTTTCATTGCAGTTTTTCAATGTCCTATTCTCTTGGTACTCCAACCATACTAATTTAAGCTCACTACTAGATTGGCAATTAGGTCTTATCCTTGTATTGATGAACTAGCTACATGTAATCATAAGTACTATTATAATAGTTTCTTTTCGCGCACTTCTTGCCCGTGGAACTCTCATCTGGTTTCTTGCTTCCATGTTACCTACAATCTGTAAAAGTTTGAATCCAGCGTCAATCGCCATTTTCTGTATTTCTCTATCCTGTCTGTTTCTTGTGCTTTCCCCTAATTAACATCTTATTTTTTCACTTCTAGTAACCGCATTGCTTAAGATGTGATTAAACAAATGCCCCCAATTAAGTGATATATTTATTTAAAACCCTTCATACTTATAATTAACTACGATATGTTAAATCTGTAGCAGATTTTGAGGAATTCATTTACTCTTGTTTATTACAAATTTATAACAAATATCTCAGGTGAGAACAATGCCAGAAATATATAAAATGAGAAATTTGACAAAAAATCATTTCACAAAAAAGGTGACGGCATAAGGCCGTTGTTCAAATTTCCCCAAATTTTTATTTTGTCAATATTCCCCCAAATTCCTCCAAATGTTTACCTATCAATATTCCCCAAATTCCCCCAAATCTTTACTTTGTCAGTATTCCCGCGAATTTTCCAAAATCTTTATCAATACATTCGCACATGTCTACACCGATACAAACATACATATTTTAAATCAGAAGTGAAACTTTAATTTTTAAATATAAAATAAAAATAATTTTTACCCTTATATTATTTGATCGTGAAATGATTGCCTATAAAACTTTCTGTTAAATTTATATGTTAAAAAGTACGTAAGACTTATTAATAATCATAAATGCTATATTTAGAAAAATAATATCGATAATTTTTCGTCTGGGCATATTTTAGAAAAGTTTTTAAAATATTGACATAATAATTGTCTTTAGGTAATCCAACTTAAAAATAGTTGTATCGCTAATATTAAAACAAAATGTATTTAAAAAATATCTTTAAGAAACAATTTTCTCCCATTTATTTTTATACTGTGATGATTCCAATTCGTTCCATTAAAACAATATTGCGAACAATTTATTTTATTTCGGCAGGGAATAATTTCAAAATGTCTTCCTTCCAGACAATGAAATAAATCACACTTCTAATCAGTATGTCTTATCGAAGCCCCGCTCTTAACTCTTTGAAAAATTGCACATTCATTTAAAGTAGAAAAACAGTTATTCTCTGTGTGTGCGCATACGCAGAAGTAGTGCCATAAACGATTTTATCTTTCGAGAATTGGTTCTGCCTAAAATGTATGAGAACGAGGCTTATAAATGGAAGTATTTGCATAGGAATTCTGTTTAGTCAATTGGAAAGTCTTTATAGACTGTAAGCGATCAGACCGTATTGATATGCTTCGTATATTTCAATAGAATGTAAAATTTATTGTGTTTCAGATTATCAGCATATATTTAACATTTTTGTATTTGGAAGTGGAACAGAATTTAAAGTCTAATTAAGGACAAAGAAGATACATTTTGAATATCCAATATTTTTCGAATTAAACCTATTTAATAATTTTACCAGAATGATTTTACAAGATAGAGCATTTTGAAAGTTTGAAAACCTTTAATAATTCTTAATGTTTGTGACATTGAAGGAGATAACATTATTCATTTTCATGAATATTACATTTATTTATAACAAAAATTGTCAGCAAGAATATTTCAAGCATAGATATTTGTAATTTCTCAAAATGAGTCTGGGTCGTAATAATTTATTCTGTCTGTTTAGGGATAATTCATCATTAAATCGATATTTTATATTTTATAGTTAAATTGTTATTGAAAATTACACGTTTTACGGTCATTTGGTAAGGATGATGGCTTCTCATTTCCGTGTATGCCCGTCTGCTAGGGTGGATCGTTAATCTCTTCTGAATGCTCCTGCTCAGCATATTTGTGCTTCTTCATCACCCACAGTGCAATGACAAGGTTTATGTTGCAGTGTTTAGTAACAGTTTTGAGCGGAAGCCGCATAATCTGATCATAATCGGTCATAATGGTTTGTAACTACTAGTTAGCACAACCATCAACGTCATACGAACATTTCCCCCTACTGAAAGGCTTCGGATATTCTCTCTTGGTATACATTTCATGTATTTTACAATGTAATCTTTCTTTTTTTTTTTTTTTTTGATATTATGAAAAGTTCACTTCGCTGAAAAATCGAGCCTGTTAACATTCGAACTCGTGGGTTAATGTTTAGACGTATACACACTATTAATCTTCATTAAGTAGGATTTTCTGAACTCATATGTAGAACACAAACTGAAATCGATATATTTGTTTGTTTGTTTGTTTGGGTTTTATGGCATATCAACCACTGTGGGTTATTTAATACCAAATCCAGTTTATATGAATTTTAAATGCCTATTTTGTATGGAATAAAAAATGTATAGCTGGCAACATTATTCCTTTTCTACAAAAAAAAACTTAGAGCTGGCAACATTATTGTTTCAAAAACTTAGAGCTGGCAACATTATTGTTTCAAAGACTTAGAGCTGGCAACATTATTTTTCTGAAAACATTATCTGAGACCTTGCTGTTGGATGCAGTCCATCGCCATACCCAGGACGCGGATACAGTTTACCAGTATACCCAGGACGTGGATGTAGTTTACCGTCATACCCAGGACGTGAAATCGATATAGATTCTGGAGCAAATAACATGATCTTTTTAGCAATAGTTATCGTTTCATGTTATTAAATTTACAATCGTTCTCCTTCATTTTAAAAGCAAATAAAATATTGTGAGATAAACATTAGTTATTTACTTATGAACTTTTAACCTGATCAGTTATTATTGTTTCCTCTATAAAGATCTATCGTCATTTTACGATGTTGTAATAATCGGAATATCGTTTTTTTTTTCTAATAATAGGAATATAGGTCTTTTTTACTAATAGTTATCGTTTCATGATATTAAACTTACAATTGTTCTCCTTCATTTTAAAAGCAAATAAAATATAGTGAGATAAACAGTAGTTATTTACTTATGAATTTCTAACATGAACATTTATTATTGTCTCCTCTATAGAGATGTAGCATCAGTTTACGGTGTTGTAATAATAAGAATATAGGGTTGACATTGTCAGTAATATCAGGTGTTGTCATTATTCTTTTTAAGGTTCTTTGTTGCCTTACCGAGATAACGTGAAGGGATGGGTCATTACCCTACCGCGCCGGCGCAATATGTGTTAGTAGTGATGTAGCCGACACGCTGACGCGGTCATATTTCATTTCGATTCATAATCGACCGGCGGTAGTTTCGCAAAAGTGAATGTAAAAATCTTAATTGGAATTTGTACTTGCATCTCGGATTTCTCATTCCGAGCAGTCATCTATTCCGCCACCCGCACATTGCACATTCGGTTTTACATCATCCGATGTTCCCAAGCGATCATCCATCTAAGGTTCGATGTTGATTAACTTCGGTGGTCGTACGAGAACCGTTTTTTAAACGTTATATGGGCCGTAAGACTGCAATACATCAAGGAGTATCTTACTGAAATAAATATTAAATGCGAGACCTACCCTTTATTTGATTTGATTTTTTCTTTGGTTTCATGACCTAAAACAATTAGAATATAATTTCTATAGTTTTCGTGCATAATTGAGAATCAACATAAAAGTATCTTTTGAATCTAATTTGTAACGTTTATTACCACTTTCTCGTGAATATGCGTATTACGTTACCCTGCTTTTTTAATTGTTAATAGTTTATGCAATTGATATATTTATTATATTTCCAGGTGAAGCGATATATATTTGAGAAAACTGAACAGTCACAGAAGGATGAACTAATCGATAACCTACCATCTACGAAGCATAAAACATTGTGCAGATTGTGTTTATGTGGATAAGATATTTTCTATTGTTTCTAAGGATTCTGACAATTAGTATTGTTAAGTCTATCAAAATGTTAGCTAACGAATGTTGAAGTTTCCTTCACCATGGAAACTTGTGAGCAGAAGCAGTCGTATTAAGGCACTACTATTTAACGGCGTTCACTTTGTTGTTTCTAGTTCATGCATCAAAACCAAAGAAGTTTTTCTTCTAAGAACATTGAGTAATATTTACTTTGATCGACTTGGGTGTCAATACGTCTTAGTAACGCTCTACCGACAGCTGTTTAGGCGGAAGTTATTTCAGGAATCAGATAAAAAGTAACTTCTCAGTGATTTGTCTAAATCGGAAACTGTTTATTGGCAGCGGAAACAAGACTAAAACGATTGCTTGCAGAGAATTATTTTTTTTCTTACTGCTTTTTGGTAGAATTTTTTTTCGTGTCTTTGCCAATAATATCTATCCGATTTCACCCCATTCTTTGTTGCTGTTCTATCTTCTGGCTTCATGAAGTTTTGCTAAGAATAGCTACCAGTAACGAATCGCATTTATAAAGAAAGCAATGTGTAAAAAAAATAAAATGAGAATCGATTTCCCTCGTTTGACTGGCCGATCGTAACTGAATTTGCTTGTCTGCTAGGATGGCTAGCCAATCCCTACTTCAAATATTTAGCTCAGGCACATTTGCGATTCCTGAATTCCAGCAGAGCTACCATTCTATGATTCATTACAGTTACTGAAGGAGTGTGCGTATCCTGGTTTTATCAATAGTTTTAAAAAGGCCAGTACATTTCAACCCTGTGTACCGATGAATTTTTGTTCACACAACATTCGAAGACTTCTCAAATAATTCGTGTAACCAATTCCACTCTCATTGTTTTGGTCAACTGGTGGTTTGTTTGTTTTTTCCCAAAGTTGAAAGACGCTTGGGTTGTATAGCCAGGATGATATTTCTAAGTAACCTGACAACTCAAACATGATGAAATTTGAACCCTTAACGTAATCTTAACATTCTAACAATTCGGACGATTTTTTTTATTGATTCCACAATTTTTACAGTAAATCAAAATTTGTTTTCATGTCGCTTTATCAGATTTTTTCGCATATTGAAAATTTTACAAAAAAATGAACGTCACTTTCTTTTTGTGATTTTATTCTCATTTATTTCCTTTTCTATTTGTTTGTTTTGTTGCTGTATTTTTTTCAGGGAATCATGATGATCAATCTTCAATTACTGTAAAAAAAATATTCTGTCATGCTATAAGTCTGCAAAACAGGAATTACATTTGAGTAAAGAATTTTTACTGAAACATATCTACGTTGTGCATTAAAGAAATAGCAAACCAAAATGGCCGAAGTCGCAAATCATCGATCATCAGGAATATCAGCAAAAGAGGCGGAAACAGATGCGAAACGCAACGCTCTCAACGGAAGTGAGTCGTTCGCATTTCTACTTGACTGCATTTGTTGTTTGACAGACGGAAATTGAGAAAACGCTCGGAATAAAAAAAATTAAATAATTAATTTTTTAATTTCATTTTAAAGAAAATATCTGCGTTAAAGTAAAGTCCATATTTTCGGATATAGAAAAAAATGATGAATTTTCTGGGAGACTGGAGTTCAGTCTAATTATCGATTATAACATGTTTTGCTCTCAAGCATTCCATGATATCTTCTGCCTACTCCCCCGTTTTTTCTTGAAATCAGTGCCGTCCAAAAGTCAAAGGTGAACTTAAATAATAATATTTTTTACTAATTTTACTGCAAAGAAGGAGATAATGTCACTATGACACAGGGGTGTGTACAAGGAGTGAAAGTGAATGAGAAATGTTTAGTGTGGATATGTGAAGAAGACGATAATAAAGGAACAGATTCAGGAAGATAGATAACGGCGATTGACGTTGCATTTCAGTTTTTAAGCTTGATACGGAGCAATAAATCGGAAGGGCGTTAAAAATGTAAGAAGTTTATGAAAAGAAAATATTAGAATAGAATTGGCGGCTGTGGCTAGCTAGTTCAACAGGGAGACCTAATTGCTAATCTAGTAGCATAAATGAATTTATCTAGTCTAGGCACGAAGCAAGACAGTTCGTAAGAACAATTGCCTTGGAAATATTAGGTTGGTGCAAAAATAATGTCGTTTTTTGACGTTAAAAATACGTCAAAAAACGACATTATTTTTGTACCAACGTAATAGTTGTAGAAAATACAGAAGGAATCCACGTCACTTTGTTGAGAATATGACTTAATTTAAGAGGCCGAGTCAAGAAGTATTAAATTGCAGATCCTTCTTTGAATTTTATCAAACGTATCGAGATATACAGTATTTGCACAAGACTAGATATGACAGCAATATTCAATACACGGGCGTATGTTACATTTATAAATGTACAAGAAGAATTCTGACTAGAAGAACTGTCTGGCAGAACAATGGGAACCAACAATCCTAGCAGAAAGCTTAGCAAAATATTCAATATAATCACTAATGTCAGTGGAATACGTGAGTAGAACAAGTCACATAGTTTTGTTTTTAAGATTTACATCAGCCATGATGGTGGCAGGAGAGAAAACGTTCTTTGATGATTAAATGAAATCAGTTATGATTTGGAGCCGTTCCTTGTCCCAATTAACCACTGACTGGAGGTCCTTTTCGACAGCATTTGCCAGTTTTACTTTGTCGGATCTGTCGGACATGCTACTAAACCAAGAATAAACAGGTGTGCCATCTTCATGAATACCTAGTTGGAAACTGATATCAGGAACGTCGTTGATCAAGATCAGAAATAGCGCGGGGTCCGAGAATAGAGCCTTTGGGGTCCCGGGTAGTAATATGAAATCAACTCGAACTATATCCATTCAACATGACTTTAATTACATGTTGAGTTAGGAAGCATTGCATTATATTTTTAATAAATTAACTACTTACAAATTAATATTTTTACACAGACGGTTGGCTCAGAAAGATTTATTTACATATGTACTTCATAATCTGTTGCAGGGTATTAAAATTTGATGGGGAAAATTTGCTTACAAAAATGAAGGTATGTAAATTTTATGCTAATTTGCATAAAATAGAAGTAAATTCAAATAACATTGAAATTTTTAAAAAATTGTGCATATTAACGAATTTATTTTTATATATGTCAGTATAATTCGCGTAAGCAAATCATTAGATTTTTTTAAACCAACAGAAATCATGACTAAAAACACAAAAATAGAAGATCGTGGACATGTCGGCGACTGTGAGCCAAAGAAAAAAAGCAAAATAGTACAAAACTTAGAACTGTATCGGATAAATCAAGAACTTTTATTGCAAGAAAAACTTGTTAAATATCATTTGGGGGTAAATTTAGGAGCTGGTGACAGTAAGGAACAGATCATGTTGGAATATTTGCTATAGATCCAGCGATAGATTAGCGTCTGTAAGAAACTGGCACTTGAGTTGAAAATAAGACATCTGTAATCAGATCGTATAAGCGTTTTAAAATCTGTTATAGTTGCAATGTAAGGAGTGAGGATCTCCAACCCAGATATGACAGCAATACTCAATATCTCTCAGATCTGCTCCTTATAAATCTAGAATATAGAGGAACGTATCAATTATATTCGGGAAGAGCACAAGAAACGATCAAAAATAATTCAGATTTATTTTTTACCATATAACAATGCTATTTAAAATTTTTATTCATTTTTCTATGGATGGAAAGATTATTTCTTAAGTTTTATAAGGAAATGTGTAATGATAAGCTAAAATATTTTCAGTCAAGAGAGCTACGCATCATTTTATGAAGGCGCATCAATCAATTTTCAGGATCGGTAAAATAGTCCACACGTGTTCCGGATTTACTTATTTAAAAGTTCTTTTCCGGGAGCATTTTGAAAACAATTTTTCAAAGTAAATCTTCCAAATCGATATTTGGCAAATGTAAAAAAAGGGAAGATGGAGGGGCGTTGGAAATATTTTCGAAAACATTTTTACAGTCGTTATAATACATCATTTCGAAGACAGAAACGATATCACGACGAAAATATTCGTCGTTCCTCAAAGTCCATAAACAATTCTTTATTCTATAATGTACTAGTAGTTTTATTTTTAGTATTTCTCCATTGATTTTATAGCATAAATAGACTTCCTCGTAAGGCCTGGAAGTAGATAGGTGCGTAGTGGTCAGATGGCTAACTGTACAGATAAAAATTCACACTTAAACACATAATATGTTTTGTTCATATCCATAATTCTTTGTACTTTTATATAAAGTCTATATCATAGTTTGAACGTGATTCAATTTTTTTATATTGTATATAGTTTTCTAACGAAAATTAATGTATGCCGATTTCATTATGTATAAATCGATCATTCTACACAGAAAATTTCTTAGTTTCCTTCATGAAATCGTTCTTGAATTTCTTATGCTAGGGCACAAAAATCTCCTGTCGGCCAAGCATAGAAATAAATACAATATAGAAACCATTAATACGGCGTGCTAGAGAAAAGCAATAATAACAACAAAATTGCAATATGAACTCTGGGAAAAAAACGATTATTGAGACATTAAGTTTATAAGTCCCAGTAATTCATACACTGATGTCCTTCAAGACACATAGCCCAATTATCACAGCGTTACGCCAAACTACCACACATATACGGTCTCCCCAAAATTCACAAAGACTGTATTCCGCTGTTGTCGATTGTTAGCTGCTAGGACTGTGTGTATCACGCTCTGAGTCGCTTTCTTGTAGATATAATTGACACATTAATAGGAAAGTCACCTTCATATGTACGAAACTCCGCCCAATCCGTGGAAATAATCAAATATACTCCCATCCAGTCCAGCCAAATGGTGAGCCTGGACGGGATGGGTTTGTTCACCAAAGTACCCACGGTGGAAGCACTCACCGTAGTCAGGAACAGGTTAGCTTCTGACTCAGAAGAACGGATCAGTATACCAATATATAACCTGATGGATTCTGACTTTCTGTACACAAACAACATATTTCGTAACGGGATCAGGCATATATCGACTGGATGAAGCCTTAGCAATTAACTTACCATTATCACAATCAATGGCAAACACATACATAGAATACATCAAAGACACGGCATTAGATTCATGACACATTCTCTATATAAATAATATTCTAACTTAAGGAATTCTAAGATACATTACGTTGAGAAATAAAAAAAAAACGAAAATATCTTTTGAGTTTCAAATATCGCTGATTATCCGACGTGAAGATAAAAATGTCACTTCTATGTGTTTTCGAATGGAATATAATACTTAAAAGATAGCTATGATATAATGTATCATAGCTTGTATTGGGAAAAGGAGAACTGGATATGAAAATATAAAATCTGATACCGAATTCACTTTAGAATTTAAAACATATTTCAGTTTTTTAGTTTTATTTATTTCACTTCATATGCCAACAAAACGAATCATAGCAAATGCCTTTTTTAATGTATGAATTAAAAAATTTATTTAAGTAAAATCAAGATACGTAATGTTTTTGTGTCTAACATTTCTCATAACATGTTTATCACCTTTTTATTACATATTTTATAAAATGCTTATGACCTTTTTATTACATATTTTATAAAATGCTTATGACCTTTTTATTACATATTTTATAAAATGCTTATCACCTTTTTATTACATATTTTATAAAATGCTTATGACCTTTTTATTACATATTTTATAAAATGCTTATGACCTTTTTATTACATATTTTATAACATGCTTATCACCTTTTTATTACATATTTTATAAAATGCTTGTGACCTTTGTATTAAATATTATATGACAGCTTTTAATGGACATAGTGTTGAATATTTTAAAGAAATTAATTTGAAGTTAAAATGTTGGATAATTTAGAGCTTATTGTCATGCATCCGGTTATTCAGTTAGCCAATAAAATGGTATGACTATTTTTTAAAATCAGGTCATTATTAGATTTTTAAGAATCTTTATACGTTACGGTTTAATCTTGTTCCAGATCTAAATATGCAATGAATCTATTACAATAACTGAAATATATATATATATATATATATATATATATATATATATATATATATATATATATATATATATATATATATATATATATATATCATAAAACTTTATTTTTAAATATATAAGATTTTTATGAAGCGGGGTTTCTTTGAATGAGATTAAATCAATTATATTTAAGTGTTATGTGATTTATATATCAGTTTTTTTTGTAAAAATGCAAACATTATTAAAAGATCTGGAAGTATAACTCTGATTGAAATTATAACTTTGATTGAAATTAAATTTGAAAAATCCAAAAAGCAAAATATACCAAGATAAAACTTCCTCATTGAAGTTGGGATTATATAACAAAAGAGAAAGAGGGAAACATGGGAAATGGATCTCAGATGTCAAGAACAGTGAAGTGAACATTCATTGAATTATACAAATTACATATATAAAACTTACTTTCTCTAGAGATACCAGTTCATCTGAAGTTGAAATAAACTCTCGTAACAAATGTTTTAATCGATTTCAACAAAACTATGTCTTATCATATATATTATTCTCTTATCTTTTCATATTCCTGCTGCCTTCAGAGCACATCATCATAATTTTACCTTTGAGAAATATAAGAAAAAACAGATGCTTTCCTATCTGCATCTGGTAAATTCCCTTCTTACAGTAGAAGAATTTTCACAAACAATCGAAATAGAGGAATTATCTTTCTGTGTTGGAAAAAAGAAGCCAAAAGAAGAAAAAAAAACAACAAGGAAAATATAATTTATTATTGTTATCAGCGTGTTTATACAAATGTAAATGTAAATAGTCAAGTAGTAACATGAATTCCAAAACCAAAATCAAACAAGTACTAGAATTATCTGGGAAATGATTGAACAGAAGACGGAATGTCTGGCACTGAAATCCGAAGGCAAATTTGGGATAGCAGAAAATGCCTTCCAAAAACTAAGTAAAATATTAAGAAACAGAATAATTTCATTAGGAAGAACGAAAAGACAAATAAATTGTTATGTGATATCAATCCTACTGTATGGCAGTAACTGCTAGATATTCTCATCATATTTGAAGAAGTGACTTTAAGCAACAAAAATAGATTCTACAGAAGGATACGAAGAATACGAATGGCGAAGTTTTAGTGAATATCGAAACACTTATTTTTAAGATCAGGAAGAGTCAGTTGAAATTTCTAAGGTACATAATGAAAGTGGAAAGAGGGTTTGAAAAAATTGATATTTACAGGACAGATTCAAGGTAAGAGAGAAAGAATAAAACAAAGCATAGCCTACCAAGAGAACTTGAGTATATGAATGGCGGAACAAAGTTTACAAGATATAACAAAGCCAACATTGAATGAGCTAAAAATGACAGGAGATTTTGAAAAGCCACGGTCGGTAACGTCCAGAAGAGACCCGGCAAATAGAAGAATTACTGAGTCAGTCCAATCAGAGAAGTGAGACAAATTTCTTTATACACAAGCTTTTCTCTTGCCGGAAATTTATTCGGATTTTTCCCAAATGTCCTATATCATAATTCATTGAAAAGTTAAAACATTTTATACAATAATTTTCACCCTGTGCAATGCCCAACAGACAGGCGATGTGCATGCTTACAAGTAGATGGTTAGAGAGTAAGATGTAGAGTTTATGGGAATACGTGGAGAAGATAACTCAAGACATGAACAGGCTAAGATTGTACTGAGCAGGGAAGTATCCTCTTGGAAGATGGGTTTGCAAAGCAGTGGTTCGTGGGAAGAAGCTGTTTGAGTGGAACATACATCTCAATAAGGGTATGCAAAATAAATGAAGGTAATTCAATACAATGTGCGTGGCTTGGAAGGCCTTAGCGGCCAAAATTAGAAGTGAAGGAATGAAGTTTGTCTGATCCCTTTCCACCGTATTAGCGATAGAGCAACGAGTGGTTTGCAACGTTTCTTCCGCCTGAAGAATTGTAAGGTGGAAAATAATACGTCACGTACAAGAACGCGGAGAGGTTTTAGGACTTTATCGAAACTGAAAAGCGAAGACTGGGCAACTCTTGCCAATATATGAAGCAGTACTTGTATTTCGGCCTGATCAGTCGTTTGTAGATTTAGAAGATAGCAGTAGGAGCCAGGAACTTGCTGGACCCGTAAATGTTAGTTCAACAGAGTCCAGAAAGTGTCAATGCATAAAGTACTTTAAAAGTAACACACAGACACACACGCACACACAAACCGGTGACCACATAAATCAGAAATAAAATGTAAATATAACAGCGATGCGAAGACGTGCGATACCAGACGTTAACTTGGGATGACGTCTTGGTATTCTGTCGTTTGTCGAGTGGAAGGGAGCAGGGAGCTAAGACGAATGGAAGCTCCACTTAGCGCTTGCAGCAACGACGATCACCGCGCAGTAAAGTGTAGAGGGAATCAAAGTTGCAGAAATACATCGCCGGATGTTGGCGCAGTATGGATCCAGCAGCATGAATCAACGAGATGTAATTTAAGGAAAGTTGACTTTCAATTTAAAATAGGCATCGCTCTGATTTTCAAATTATGTCGTGTATGGTCGACCATATATCCAACAGAATATGTTACGTAATATTTTATACACATAAAAAAATTAAAAAAAAAATATTTAAAAAAAACTTCGTGCAAATTCTTTTTTTTAAGTGTTACACCCCATGCAAGGCGGGAAGCCACTAGCACGTAAGGTGTTTCAGAGTTGGAGCCAGGACAAAGAGGAGTGAAGGAGGAAAGGATGAAGAGAAGGAGATGGGATAGATCTAGGCATCTGGAGACGTCGATTGACATTACATTTGAATAGTTGGATATTATAGTTATCAGGGAAACAGCAAAGAAAGAGGGAATTACACAGGCGAGAAGTGCGAGACATTAAGCTATTGGAGTAGAAGAGACGGTTACATTTAACAGTTTCGACAGTGAAAGGGTGAGAGCGAGATGCCAGCCTAGTTGACCGCTTTCAATTTTTGATTCGTAAATATAGTTTTTATTTAATAACATTATCACCTAAACAGATTAAAGTAATGCAGAATATTAAACGATTTATATATTATAAATAATTATAATTAAAATTAAAAAATAACAATTCTTGTAAAACTTCCTTATTTTTAGAATAGACTGTTATTAATACGACAGATTTTTGTGAATTTAATCGTCATTTTTTGTGGATACTTGTATTTGAGTAGAAGCCCCGTTAATTTATTTATGAGTATATTTATGTATTTCCGTCTACCGATCTGAATCTTCGAAATCTTATTAATAAAAAAACTTACGCTCTCTGGAGGATACAACCCTGCGTCCGTCTGTATATAGGAAACAATCGTTAAACTTTCAATTGACAGACCAATTAAGCAACAAAAAACAATCAGTCGGGAAAATAAAAGAAGTTTCACTTAAAGTTACAATTTAGGGCTTACGCAGTTCCGAATCCTGTCAGATAACGTAAATGTTTCATTTATAATATTTCCCGAACATTTAGGTCAGTAGACGGAACTAGATAAATATGATGATTAATAGATAATTGGGGCGTCTTCTCAAATAAGAGTATACACTAAAAATGATCTTTAAGGTGATGAAAATTCATTCTAAAAAAGTTTGGATATCTATCTATCTATCTATCTATCTATCTATCTATCTCTCTCTCTCTATATATATATATATATATATGAAAGTTTCAGCTATAATCTTTTACAATAGATTTTACAATAGATTTTGTAATTGGTGTGGTCATTACACTGCACATATATTTCGAGAGTATTTATTTTGATAAAAATATGAAAATGTAATTAAATATAGTGACGCTTTGCAAAGTATTAAAATTTAAGTTGAACTTAAATTCTCAAGCTTCTAAATAGGTTTATCGAACTAATCATTTTTGAAAGAGAAATAATTATCAGAGTCTCCTTTAAATTATTACAAACATTAGAAAGACTAAAAGAAATTAAGCTAATATTTCAAGGGTAATTAAAACGAATTTTTCCGTAGTAAAAGACTAGACAGCGTATTTTGTTGTCATTTACCTGCATGAAATTTCCATCAATTTATATGCATTTGTTTCTGCTAAGGTGAATGATATATATTTATTTTGTGCACCATAACAAAATGCTAGAATCTCATTCATTCATATATATATATATATATATATATATATATATATATATATATATGTATATATATATATATATATATATATATATATATATATATATATATATATATATATATATATATATATATATATACAAATATAGGTATCTATACTCGTTTTGAAAAACCCTCGAATTTTTGATTTGCCAATAATCCGCTTAGGTGAAACCTGGGTAGGTTTGTCTGGCTCACTAGATTTATATATATATATATATATATATATATATATATAGATTTATATATATAAATATATATATATATATATATATATATATATATATATATATATATGAGAGGGAAGATGATAAGACATTAGAAAATCTCAACGATGCGTGTCTTCGAGAGTGTCTGCTCACTTTGGCTTCCTTTGGTTAGAATCATGTATCATATTTGAATCATATATATGAGATAGAACAACATTTTCAATCAATGAAAAAGGTATAACCGCTGCTTCATCATTTGGTCAGATTAATTGGATGGGCTCTATTAAATTTTGACAAACAGCTTTCATATATATATATATATATATATATATATATATATATATATATATATATATATATATATATATATATATATTCAAATTTGGTATATATCAAAGAGTACCTAAAATCGGAGACAGAGCTTGTTAAATATAGACAGTGTTAACTATATTCAAGCATTCACCAGTTAGTGTTGATTCTATACCTACAAAATACCTTTCCCTCTTTCTCTCAATCACTCTCTCTCTCACTCTCTCTCTCGCACACTTTCACTCTCTCTCTCTCTCTATATATATATATATGTATTGCGTATATTTTCATTCAGACCTATCTCATTAAATAATTTAGACAAGTTTTGTCTTCTTTTATGTGCTGTGCCCCTACAGGATGTAAACGATCATGGCTCTCCACTTCTTCCTGTCTCTTGTATCTCTGAATCAATTTTGTTTTTTTATTATTTCTCCAAGACGCTGTTCTTCTAACCCATTAAGTATGTCCCGCGTTGCTTTCACTTGTCCCATATTTCCTCTATTCACCCACTGAGTATAAGTTTTTCCATGCCTTCCTTTATCGTTACGAGTCCCATAAATTTCAGATGCCCCTTCTTTAGGTTAATTATAAGTTTCTTCTTTGCTTGAATCATTTCCAAACATTTTCGGTCCAAAGTATCCTTAGCATTCTTCTGAGGAATCACACCTATATTGGCTCGAGTCTCTTCTTCATCTTTGAAGAGAACATCCAACATTCGCTGCCGTAAAAGAGGACAGGTATCACGTTGAAGTTTAATATTCTTTTCTTTCTTACCAACGAAATCCTCCTATCTAGTAATACTCTGCCTAGAGTTTGGAATGTGTCTTTGGCCATCCAAATTCGTCATCAGATCTCAACGTCGCACGCTCTCTCCTCTTTCAGAATACTTCTCAGATATTTAAACTTCTGCAAGAGCTTGATTTTAGTGTCTCCAATCGGTAAATTGCATTTTAGGTTGATCTTTTTGCTCATATCCATGCATTCTGTCTTCTTTTATTTTATGCTTAATTCCTTCTCGCTATCTTTCGTTACCTTCGCTTGGACGAATTGTAGTTTCTTTTCCGTGTCTGCTCTCAGCAATGCATCTTCTGTGTATCTTATGATTGTGGATAATAGTGATGAATCCTGTCAGGATTTCCATTTCTCTCAGAATTGCCTTGCTGAACTCATATTTTATATTTTGCAAGCAGTTTTCTGCCAGTAGAGGTTTTTGATTATTCTAATCTCTTTCCCAAATCTGTCAAGATTACTGAGCAGCTCTAACAGATCTTTGTGGCGTAATATGTCGAACATTCTTGCGTAGTTTATAAAACACAGGTGCACGTTCTTCTGCATTAGGATTGCTCTTTCTGATAACATTCTGAGTATAAATATGACGTTCCTTTCTCCGGTGTCTTTAACAAACCTGCATTGTTGTTATTCTGTCTTTGGCCTGATTCTGCTACTTGCTTTATTCATCAGAAGATTTGTCTACTTATTTGTAATAGGATCTTCTTGTAATAACGGTAAAATTTTTAGAATCCTTATTAATGGAAGAAAAACAATTACCATGTTGATTCATATTCAATTTATGTTTAGTACATTCGACATTAGCACAATAACATCATGAGGACATGTATTTAATATATATATATATATATATATATATATATATATATATATATATATATATATATATATATGCGTGTGTGTGTGTGTGTAGTGTTCCAAAAGTCACGCAAGAATAGGTAGAAAATGTTCACTTGTGAAAGAGTAAACAGGGAAAATTTAATAACATCTTCCATAATTCGCTCAATAAAATTTCTTAATTATAGATTGTCACATACAGAAACATAATTCCATTTGGTAAATAAATATAAAATTTACAAGGTTATCAATGGTAATGCAACTTTTGAAACATCCTGTATATATATATATATATATATATATATATACACAATAGCTGGCCATTCGTATTCCAGCATACACATCTACTAGGGCGACGAGACAATCCCTATTGCAGACGCTCGCACAGGCACATTGTGTCTGTGACTGTGGTTTATAATGCAACTATGCTGAGCAGACCTTAGTCACAGTTTCTGGAGGAGAGCGTGTTTATGTAGCATGATTAACATTCTGAACAGCGCCAGCACACTCAAACCCGCGGTCACGATGACTTGTGACTTCGTGCTAGGACAGCTATCGATCAATAAGGCTTGGGTTAACTCGTGGTATGGTTTTCAGGCACTTTCCAAATGTGCTGCACGCTGAGATGGTGCCCATCCAGACCGATAACTTCAAGACAAATCAACCAGGTTGAGATTCTAACACGGGTCTCATGGTCAGAACTCGAACGTTCTAACAACGCGACCATATATATATATATATATATATATATATATATATATATATATATATATATATATATATATATATATTACAATAAAATAAAAGAACACAAAACTAGAGCGTGACTTCAGGTTTCACTCAATAAAGTGCAACTGAAACAACTCAGATTCAACCTTCGGTGTTTTTTTTTTAATTGAATTTATTTCCAGATTATGGAGCAAACTTAGTCTTATTAAGTTAGTTTCTTTGATGTTACTTTTTTTCTTTGGTAGCTTAGGCTCGGTTTCATTTGTGTTCTTTCGTTCTTTTCAGATTCCCAGTATTTCAATCATAATACATGACAAATTACCATATAAAAGTGCAGTTCGAATACTCCGCGACAGTTGGTAACAATAAATTAACGTACTGTGATAAATTAGTAACGATAGGAGGTTAGTTAACTGTTACATTTCAGTCGTTTAAATTCGTATTCATTGCTCCTTTTTATGCTGTTTTAAATGCTGTACATTATTTTATTGTCCATTCGTCCAAGCACAATTTTTAGCTTATTTTTGTTTGCAAAAACCTCTAGAAATGTTTCCATTTCATTTGTTTAATGAATAGACAAAAAATCAGTTTTTAAAGCTTTGGTTGTTTTGCAATAGATGCTGGCATCATATTAAACTTCAACCAATTCAATGTCTAAGAGACAGTCATGGTAGAGGGTTACTGGATGATGATTGCGAGTTGTAAGTAATAGGAAGTGGAAAGATGTGGATCTTGTGAGGATAAGGGGGATAGATTATCTTAGTTTCCAGAGATTAAGAATATAATGTCTTAGGAACCATCCACGCCGGAGTTTGTTCGACATAGTAGAACTACTCTGTAAAACATCTCTTTGAGATAAACTCTATCCTTAAAAATGAAATGTAGAGGAACTCTGGGTGATTCCATTCCGTGGACTTAATATGGCGAGTCTTAATTTTTAAGGTCTCCTCTGGTGTAAGTGGGGCTCAGCTGACCATTTGCTATGAAAATAGCGATAGAGAAGTGACAAGATGGCAATGTGGAATCTATCGATATTTTATCTACAAATTTTCTTTGTTTAGTATATTATATTGACTAACATGATTACATGCAGTTTGAGTGAAAATGGTGTCTGAAAACTCGCTAGATCAGTCCAATTTCTACATATATATTCATATGAGAATAATCTTTACTACTTTTCTCGTTATCGATATGCTCGAAGTAAATTCGTCGTTAGGAAGATGGCCTTAATTCACGCTTTATACATCATCTTGCGTGTGCGTTTATTTTATTTTTTATTGGAAATTCTCCATTCCCAACATTTACCGTTATTAGTGATTATCTCAGATCAAGCCAAGATATTCAACTTGCAGTCTTACATATCTATACCAATTTTGTCAAATGTTTCTCTTTTCTTACTTACGCTAATAAATGACATCGGCATAATGACACCTACAACTATGATTATATGTGAGTTTGTTAACTTGAACTTGTATCCCAAATTGCAAGTTTCGTTATCCAAGTACGGCGCGTTCCGTCCGAAATGACTGTAATAAATGTTCCGCTAATGTTGGCTGATTGTACATGAAACCATTTCACTCGTTTGGCAGGGCCAGAGATATTGTGTTGTTAGCGCCGTCGATAGGCGAGACCAATACTATAATCAGGACTGAACAAGACTGGCTGCCAAAAAGTTTGAGAACTACAGAAGTTACATGTACTTGGCAAAAGTTTCGATCTTGCTAAATAATTATCTCTGTCTATTTGATGAATGCAAATATTTAATTTCTTAATACGCTTAAGATGAACGACTTACCGCACATAAAATTAACACTTTCTTTTCTTTCTGATATTTCCTTGATTACACTAAGATTAAATAAAGGATTCTACAATTTCTGAAGCTTACGGTCACTGAAGTTAAGCAATGTCGACTCTGATTAATATCTAAGATGAGTGACCGCTTGGGAATACCATGTGTGGTAAACTTAGATGTACAGGTGCTGTAATGGATATTGAAATAATTGTTAGTCAGAGAACACAGTTTAATTTGCCGTTGTGTTCATTATTGTCACATACGGACAAATACCGTTGGGAAAGGCATGGATACACCTATTCTCCCCATCAGCTACCGGTTAATTTGTAGAACTTGTATCACTAAAACATTATCTTAAAGTCTGAAAATATTCCTTGGCTTTAAGTAATCTGCAATGGGTTTTGATAAATCAAAGAAAAATAATCCTTCAAATTCTTACATACGCAGTATAGGTTAAGTAAAAAAATATTTCGGAGATGAATTATTATTTGTAAGTTAGAATTTTTATACGCTGAGTGATATTTATTTAATCTTTAAAACGTAATTAAGTAATGCATTGTCATTCCTGCCTAAGTTATGCTACAATTGGCAAATATTAGGAGATAAATGTCTGCCATTCGCTAATAAAGCGTGTTCCAATAAGTTGGGCCGATTTTAAATGTGAATTAAGTTTAAGGGTCTAATAATTTTTTTCTTTTACTCTCAGATATGGCAGATATTTGGACGATATTATTTTTCAGACATGATTGCCATGACTTAAATAATATGATCCAATAGAGAAATAAATAAGTTTTCACCAATAACACTGATTTATTTACTGCTACTTTGATTCGTCTTACTGAAACACCTTGATATATAATCCGTATTAATGAAACACACTTTATAAATTATCGATTAACTCTTCTACATAGTTTAAGAATATTATTTTCACTAAAACTTATTCGATTTGTTCTTTCGATCGATTATAAGAGAGTTATTGTTGTGAAGACGGTGGATTGTTTAAAAATTTGCATGCTCTTTTGGTTAGGTACTTTGACTTAACAAAGCTGAAACGATGGCATTTATATTAAAAATAAATGAGTGGCTAGAGTTCCAACCATAAAAACTTGATCCAAATCTTAGCATGTTTAAATTGTCAAGCGTTTGATTTCGTCATAATTATTCCACCTTTGCAAACAATCTTATAAGGAAATGACCATGCAGACATTTACTATTTTTTTTTAAAAATATATCTTTTTAAGTCCATACAAACTTGATCTTAATATATTAGATGAATAAAATATATAAGTACTATTTATTCTCAAAATGTCTCTGTTAGCGCTTGGTTTCACATTAAATCTCTAGAAAAAAGGCTAAAGAGAACGAAGGCTGAGAGCTGGATTTATGTCTCGAGTGTTTTTAGAGGATGAAACGGTTCTACAAATGTTTAGTTCTAATGTTGCAATAATTCATTTATTATTTCTGCAATTATCAAGAGCATTATATTTTGAAAAGAGACCGTGAGGAAAACGTTAAATAATTTTTTCGTGACACAGGCACTCAAACTATTGACCTATTGAGAGTGACCTGTAATATATTCAGAACTAGTTAATAACTTTTCACAAAACTCGAGGACAGCGTTGATGAGATTTATTCGTAAAGGTTCAAAAGCATTGACAGGCGAAAGCAATCAAGACTATTCCAATACTAAAAAAGAAAGAAATTAAAAGCAAATGAAGTTTTAAAGGCATATTTTTATCTCAGACTAATGAGCTAATCTCACCGATGGGATATGGCCTTCCTCTGTGATAAAGTCAGTAAAAAGCAATATTATTATTTCTCAGTGAAATAACGCATGAAAAACACTCAAATCAGTAAAGAAACTCGAAACATCGGAGAATAGAAATCATAATTGTATATATTTATTCCTGGCTTGGCCCCCTATATATACATATATATATATATATATATATATATATATATATATATATATATGTGTGTGTGTGTGTGTGTGTGTATATGTGTGTGTATATATATATATATATATATATATATATATATATATGTGTGTGTGTGTGTGTGTGTATATGTGCGTATGCGTATATATATATATATATATATATATATATATATATATATATATATATATATATAGTGAACTCTTCTGTTGTATTCGACGAATGATGGTCAAGCAGCCCAGGTCTTAGGAATCGACAGCTCAGACACCATATGATTTGAACATTGTGGTGGAGGCTTTATGCAGAACCAACCGCACTTTTTGAAGAGCCGAATGCAGATACTTGGTGCACAACGTGCCACAAGGTCCCCAAACGACACTCCGTAGGTTTTGAATTCAGAATTGTCCTGCTTCCAGACCAGTTGTCATCCATAGCTATAGAATCCTGTCTCCTGCTATTTATCCATAGATGGAAGGGGAAGAAGAGGATTAATACCTTTCCCAAGGGTATTAGCTCGTAAGTGAATGTAATCGATTCGACTGGTATAACTCAACTCTCCGATTCCTCAATCCGAGACGCTATCCACTACTTCACTGTGCCTCATATATATATATATATATATATATATATATATATATATATATATATATATATATATATATATAAAGAAATATAGTCTTAAGGTGTGCTATATTTATGGAATAAAGTGCTCAATATCAGAGATAGAGCGTGTGTAAATATAAAAGTGAACATAGAAGTCAACACTTAGAGGCGACAGTCTGTTTCATGCTATATGCAATCGTCAGGCCACGTGGTCTGACGATTGCATATAGCATGAAACAGACTGTCGCCTCTAAGTGTTGACTTCTATGTTCACTTTTATATATATATATATATATGTGTGTGTGTGTGTGTGTGTATATATATATATATATATATATATATATATATATATATATATATATATATCGGATGCAAGTTTTATCGCACAATATTTAAAGACACAGTCTTGTCCACCTTCACAATAAAATAAAATACTTGCTGACAACAGCAATATACTACACTATGAAAAACGAAAATCTTCACATTCTTGACACTCTCTATCAAAAGCAACCAACCACCACTGAATAAGATTTATTATGAGTATAGTGGCAATGTTTTAAAATGCATTTCATTTGACTAACATTAACACCTTTTTGGAAATTTATCATTTTGAAGTTTTATCATCGCCCATTACCGCCCATGAACAGGGAGAGCTTGCTTGCAAAACATCGTAGCAACAATGGTTAGTTTTAGAACAATTATAACAGAGCCCGTTCGATCATGCTTTCAAAATTGCAATCACAACAATACAGTTACATTAAGGTTGTCTTCGCAATTCAGCCCTAAGGATGATCTCGGATGAGATCTAAAGTACTTGGATTAACAAAGAACACAGATTCTTACTTGATGAATTTCAAATTAACATCAAGAAGATAATTTGAGAACTAGAAAGGATCATTATAAAAATCAATACATATACATATATACACATAATATGACTATATTATTTAATGAAACATGCATCAATGAAGATAACCTGCCTAAATACACATACACACAAACACACATACACACGCTGATTATATATATAATAAAATTAAAGAGAACTTTTTTATTTAATCAACAATATTGTCCTGTTCAATTTTTCGTATTGTATTTTTACAATTTCCGTATAAAATATTGTTAATCGAAAAGAGAATTATTGATATATTGTCTAGAAAGAGAGCACTCAAAAGGCAGTGTAATGGTTAGCAAGCTTGTCTCACTAGAACAATTACGAATGAGTAGTGAGTTCAATCCTCACTGAGTGTCCCATACTTTCGGCCTTGTGCCACATCTAAGCTGCTCTTAGCCAGTATTTGAAACTTAGAACAATATGTACATGTGTCGATCTATCCACAAAAAACAAATACAACTTGATAATGCCCAAATATTATATAGCATTTACTGTATAAGAAATATCAAAATACTTAATATTAATTTAATTGATGCACATTTTAATAATGTTCTACTAACTTCAAAGATTAATTATTTTGTTTAAACGATATTTTATTCACTATGTGTCGTTTACAAAAATAACAATACGCAAGAAATAAAATAATTTTTAAGCCCAAATTTTAAAATGAGTACAAAATCTTTAAAATGTGTATTAAATACGTAGTCATTTATATACATTCATTGTAGCTATGTGTAAGTGTTTTAGCAGTGACTGAAAATGTGTTAAATATATTGTACTGTATATAAGAAAGGGTTTATACGATATGAATTCTCGCATTCTAGAAATGATATATGTATACTAGCATTCCCCAAAAAGGAAGAACATTATAGTTTATTGCCAAATCGATTATGTTTATTATAGTGAAAGCAACTAGTTGCTTTTGTTTTTTTAATCGGTATCACCTCAAAAAGGCAGTAAAGCCATTAAGTCACAAAGGGTTATAGGGTGCGGAAGAATTAGGAACAGAAACATTAAAACTCAGCGGCAAAAGGAAAGAGTAATCAGGATAATGTTTGATAGCTATTGACATTTCATTTAATTTTTTGTAGATTAAAGTTGGTTGGAAAGCATAGAACCGGAAGGCAGTTCCACAATCGATAAGTGCGAGAAAAGTAATTGTTAGCATAGAATTTTACGGTTACACGTAGCCAGCTCCACTGTAAATACTGAGATCTTGATGCCAGTCTGGTACTGCGCTTAAATTCAAAAGGGCCAGCTACCATAGTGAAAAGATCATCTGACGAATTACCATGAAATTATTTATAGAAAAGACACAGAGACAATCTTATGGCAATGGGGAAGTCACTGAAGCCGATTTGGCAGATCAGGACTGATAATAACGCTCTTTTTCCGATTTTATCAAACAACTCAAGGTAAATAGCAGGGACACCAGAATATATGTGGCAACAATATTCTAAGCATAGGCAAATAGTAGACTTATATTTATGGAAGATAGATTCTACAGAGAAAAATAGTCATGCACGACACAGCGAACCAAATTTCTTAGCAGCTGACAAGCAATGGATTTAATATAGTCTTACCGCTTCATGTCAGCTAAGAAAGTTAGCCCTAGAGGGCGCAACGAGTCACTTTTCTGGAGGGTAGCATCAGCCATGCCGATGGAAGAGAGAGTTTCCTCAGATGATTAATGGAAAAAGGTTTAGTTTTGGATGTTTTAAAATTAATAGGGCATCTTTTGCTCCTGGTAACAACGGACTTCAAGTCATTTTGGACATCGGCTGCCATATTGAGCTTGTCGGACTGATCAGCCTTACTATCGAGACAGCAGTAAATGGTTGCGTATTATCAAATACTTGATCAATGAAATGGTCGAAATAATCGAGATAAAATTACAGAAATATCATGAACTTTTGCCAGTTTATTCGTATAATGGAAAATAGAATAAAAAAATTAAATATGTCGACCATTGTCGTTTGGATTTATTTGTGTGTGTAGGCAAATACTTTCTGAGTCAAAACCATAATCGAATGTATATTGGTTTCTCAAAATACTATAAACATGGGTCACCACGTGTGAACCGAACTAATTATTTGACCATTTTAATTGTCTTTTCGTAACAACAAGATAACCTACGTAAACCTTTAGTGAAAAAATAATAGGCGAGTTTGTTCGTTTCGTCTCTGGAATCTATCGAGAAAATAAATATTCATTGCTTAGGAGGTGACTTCTTGGAATCAAAAATAAAATCTTATAGTAAACGCAAAAGGACCATATTTATAAGAAAGACATTTCATCCTGAAATTGTTTAATAATTGAATAAGGAACAATTGTCTATTAGAATTTCGGACCACAAGGAAATTATTATTTTTTTCTTGTCATATTTTTCAGACGTTTTTGTGATGAAGATATCAATGATTTCACAGGTCTTTTCGAACAGCATTGAAGAAAATTGCCAAACAATAGATATAGCAAAATCAAGCCTAATTCAAGTTGTGAATTTTGTGTTTGCAAAAGGCAATGAGTGTTTACTTTTGAAAACTAAAGTCTGAACATACAGTAATAGAATATTTGCACCTCGTTTAATTATGTTTACTGTTTCTCTGTCTTTATATATATATATATATATATATATATATATATATATATATATATATATATATATATATATATATATATATATATATATATGTATATGTATGTATCTATATATATATGTCTATATGAATATACATATTTGAATATATATGGATATATATATATATATATATATATATATATATATATATATATATATATATATATATATATATATATATATAACTTATGTGTGTGTTTATCCTATAAATATATGGGAATGTATTTTATATTTAATATTTTAAATTAAATTTATGAAAATAGATAATAGTTAACGCTATTTTAATATATCAAACATTTTCAAAACATTTAAAAGCCGATTGGTAAAACGTTCTTTGGAATAACCGTCGGTTTCACGATAAATTAATCTTCAAAAGCCGGAATTGTAGATTATGATTCGGACAGTAAGGAGAAAGAATCTAAAAAGTATTTAAGAATAATGAATGTTTTGAAGCCAGTTTTAACATCAGCTTATATGCATTGTTTAAAATTTGTATGTATAATATATGTACGTATATAGTTGTTATACCGCTTTTATTGGAGAACAGTGCTCAAACCAGAGATATTATGTTTATAGTGTGGACACAGAAACAGCATTGATTTTTGACAGTTTCACACCTAAAGCGAATTTCAAACAGTGTTTGTTTACATCAGCTCAGAATGTAAATCCTTTAATACTAATTGCGCATATATATTTTCCATCCTTCTGCAAACAAAAGTCCATATTCCAATATACAATTATTTTCCATATCAAATAATATGAAGTGAATAAAAAATCTGTTGACCGTTTGGGGTGCGAAATTGACAGTAATCTTGCAACGCTGATTCATATGTACACACTGTTTCTCTCCCCGCATCTATCTATCTATCTATCTATCTATCTATCTATCTATCTATCTATCTATCTATCTATCTATGATGTATTGCCCAATGTGTTTAGCACCTTCAGTAATATATAGAAGTCCTGCCAATCCCTTATTTTATTATTCTGTCAGATTTATTGAATAATTTAATCTTAATCTATCAATAATTTATTATGGTTATATCTTTCATAATGTGTATGAGTTGTGTAGATTGCATGTAACTCTTATAGGAACCACTTTAAGAAATGTATTTCAATTTCCAACTTTTACGTCATTAGACGTGTAATTGAAACGAAAAAATGTGCGCATTTTTTTTTTAAATGCGAATATTTTAATATAAAGTATTATGAACAATTCTATTACAATTATGAAAACAAAATTAATGTGAAATGTATGTTCTTGGCCTAAAAGAGCATTTCGACAGATTTGAAAATTCTTAAAGATGAAGAAGCGATTTGAGGCAGCGGAGATGTGTTTCTACAGAAGGATGCTAAGGATAATATGAAGCAAGCCTTTGAGAAACAATGAGGTCTTGGAGAGGATGCAAACAAAGAGGAATCTCATACTTAACAGAGGAAATATTATACTTAGGCAGAGGAAATTTCTGAGACATTAATGAGAAAGGAGGGCCTAGGGAATTTGATGCTAATAGACGGAAAAAGAGACAAGGGAAAACAACGCATGTCATACCCGGCGGGCTTAAGCAAGTCGATTGCAGAACGTGGTCAGGGAGATTTGGCAGATGCACGAAACTTATTGAGAGCCACAAGGGTTAGGGGAAGTGGTGAGCCATGATCGCCTACATTATGAAAGGACACTTCACATAAAAAGAAATGAAGATGTAAACAAAATGTAGCTTATACCTAGAATCAGAAAGAGACAGTAGATATATTTGGGCACATAACGAGGACAAAAATGCTTGTGGAATTTGAGATTCACTGACATTCTGAAGATAAAAAAAGATGAAAGCATTGAATGACCTACCTAACGATCACGAAAAAATGGATGGAAGAACAGGTATTATAAAACACCGGGAAAAGGCTAACTATACTAAGAGTAAAAAGTAGAAGGAAGTTATTGAGTCCAGGGCAGCAGCAGCAGCAGCAGAAGAAGAAGAAGAAGAAGAAGAAGAAGAAGAAGAAGAAGAAGAAATCTAACTCTTTAAAGATTACAGCGATGACATCGGATTGGTGTTTGATATAATGAAATCTGAAATATAGATCAATCCACAAGAGTAGGCTCTCATGAATAAAGTTGCATTTAACTTGTCTGACAACGAAATATTCGCTATTTTGTCAAAATAGAACCTCTATAAATGCAAACGAGAGGCGAATACTTCACAATGAAGCAAAATGAATACAAAGAAAAGGAACTAGTAACTTTGAGAGAAGAGAATAATACTAGTAACAAAACCAAAAGCTGTAACATAACTGGTTCCAAAGGCTGAATACATTGGCAATAGTAATATTGAAATAAGCAGAAATATTTATATGATCGACAGGGGAAGAACTTAAATGACCCTCTATTCAAATTATGAAACTACATCTGAAGGACAACAAGTACACATGGAAGTGGCAGGAAAATTATCAGTATCGATCAAATAAGCCTTGGAATCGATTGGCAAAAATTTCTGATGAACTTATTGAAGATATTTATGGCAACCCATGCCTTCAAGAAATATAAAAAATATTACTCACAAGTACAGCTTACATATTACAAATAACTTTTTCTGTGTAAAATAAGTGCAATGCTTTGTTTGTTCGTTGTTTTTCTTTTTATAAAAAAAAATGATCAGAGGAAATTGTCGTGAAGTCATTTCTAACCTTGGATTTCTGGCTGGGACCAAGAAGAAAATGTGTATACAACAGAAATCCAAGGAAATAATAATAATAATAATAATAATAATAATAATAATAATAATAATAATAATAATAATAATAATAATAAAGTTAATAGTCCGGACATAATTTTCAAAAACTGAAAAGAAAAAAATGCGACAATACAACCAAGGAATTTGGAAAAAAAAATCGATATTTTCACAATTAGAAATCGAAATAGAAAAAAAAATGTGAAAATTGAAAAGTACCAGTCATAGTAGGTGCACTTGGAATGATAAAAAAAGAACACAACAACACATTGAGAAAATCCCTGGAAATCCCTGCTTAAGAGAAATAAAAAAAAAATGTCTTGGCATACTGAGAAGAACTTTGTTCATTTAATGCAATAATGTTATGGAAATGGCAATAACAAATCATGAAATCTTGCTATCACAACACACACTACCTGCTTTAAATCTCCCTGAAGAAATAGTAGGTAGTGTCACTAGAGCAGAATTCGAAGTATAATAATAATAATAATAATAATAATAATAATAATAATAATAATAATAGGAAGAAGAAGAAGCCGCCGCCGCCGCCGCTAATTGGGATTATAAAACATTCAAGTTGATTTCAACGTTGAAAGGGGAAAAAAAATTGAAAAGAAGGAAATTATCTGTTTGAAGGAAGTGGAAATAAAAAAAGTACATACAATATTATAAATATATATAACTCGTATTTTTCAATATTATTCACTTGGATTTTTTTTTAAATCAGATTAATTAAAAGATTATTTTATATTCCAAGTAATATTTTAAAATCATATTCACTTGAAAGTGTTTTTTATATATAGCAAAAAATGATTTTATTTTTTTTATTTTATTATTTTATTATTTAATGAAATCTGAAATCATCCTATCAGAGAGTGACGGAAAGAGAGAGAGAGAGAGAGAGAGAGAGAGAGAGAGAGAGAGAGAGAGAGAGAGAGAGATATGAAAAGAGAGAGGTGGAGAAAAAAACATAAATCATTATGTGCCCGACGGCCGACGTATGCACGATTCACAGACTTTTAGTATTAGATAGATAGATGGTTGGAGAAGAAAGAGAGAGAAAGAGGGATGCAATTGTAGTAGTGTTGTTAATTGTGGTAATAGTGACAATGGTGGTGGTGGTGGTGATTGTGGTGATGGTAACTTTTCGGGTATTTTTAATGTTCTTTTTTATCTATTTATTTATTTATTAGTAAATTAGATACAATATTTATTTTATAATCTATACAATGCAAACACGCTGTTCTTTAAATATTATTAGTAATTATATATTAATTGTATTTATGGGTAAAACATATTCGTGTAATAAGAGGATTAGGGAGATTTAGTTTCATATTAGTGAACTTAAGAGAAAAAGTCAAAGTAAATTCCGTTGAAAATTGATGTCGGCGTCTGGTGAAGCACGTCATATCTCCTTGGGATCTAAACGCTTATGAACGAAGATTTTACCGTTGTTGTTCATAATAGTAATCATAAAAACATTAAAAAAATAGCAGGAGGAAGCCTGGTCCTCTGAACTTGATGGCCCACTATCGTGTATGGATATGATATGGCGGGCATGAACCAGGACATCACGTATAGATAAATAACTAAAATGCAGACACAACGAAAAATATTGCTAAACCGCATCGGTCGTCAAGCGTGACACCAAAGACCGCGATATCGTGTGAGGAACCAGACTGGGGTCGAAATGTCTGCAACTGGAACAAACTCTACCCAACAAGAACTAGAGGAAAACCTCGTCTAGGACAGTTGTAACAGAGATGCTCTATGTTCATTAAAAGAAAATCCAATAATAAGGCCAATAAATGAATGGTCTAGGGAAGAGTATATTGAAGTAATGATAGATTTTTATACAGCAAGGATAAATCTGATAAAAGACAACGACGACTAAAGCTGACTATAATATCTGGCAAAAAAAACACCCTTCAGACAAAACATATATGCCAAAATAAAAAAAAATAAAAAAGAAAACTGACTGTTTGGAAAGAAATAATAGAAATCGAAATAAATAAACTACAAGGACAATTGTCACTTCTAGACAATGGCTCCTAAATGAAAGAAAATAAAGGGAGACAATTGAAACGAAGCCTTGACATACAGATTAAGACTGACGTGCCAAAATTTAAAGAGAAAATGAAGCAACAAATTCAGTTGAAGGCTCAGAGAATCAGGCTTTATAAAAAAGAAAACAGATTCTACAGGAAAAACATGGTCTTCAAAGAAGATGCCAAGAAACTATATCGAGAAGTTGGAAAAATAAAATAGAGATAAATGGCCGACTTAATATCCAGGAAGTCGATGAGTTCTGATGTATGATGTCTGAAAACTGCAAGATGCACAATGAAAGAGCTACATGGATCAAGCAACAGCAGGAACAACACGCACATATAGAGTGCCAGAAATGGAGGAATATGAATATTAAAGAAACAACTGGTGCCATCTTCAAAACCAAAAAATGGAAAGCATCAGGAATAGAACGAACAGACATTTTTTAGATAAAAATAATATATCTAGCACCCACCAAGACCTTGGACGGATATAAAATGGTATACAATGGTATATTCATAAACCCAGAAAAATGACCCAAATGGCTGACATCGGGAGTAACATACCTAGTCCCAAAAAACAGAAGAGACGAAAAACCTGAAGCACTTTATACCCATAACCTGTCTACCAACAATGTACAACATTCTCATTTCTCTCATAACTGAGAAAATACAACTTCTTTCAGAAAAAAAAAAAACAATAAATTTAGGGACCGTATTCTTATTGACATAGCAGTGCCATTTGAGAGAAACACCTGCAGAAAAATTATCGATAAATTGTCCAAATACAAAGACCACGAGATGGAGATTAACAGGATGCGGGGAATGAAGACAGAAACTGTATCAATAGTAATCGGAGCCCTTGGCCCCGTGAGAAAAAGAATGAACAATTTTAGTAACAGTGTACCATGTAACATCAACATACAGGTTGCCCAGAGGATCACCCTACTAGGAATATCCCATATACTAAGAAAAATTACAGTTCTCCTATAGGGTCTAAGTGCCTAAATTTGGACCCGGCTCTACAGGATACAAAACAGGAGATATAATACGCAAATACTACTACTACTACTACTACTACTACTACTACTACTACTACTACTAATAATAATAATCCAATCGTTAAAAAATTACGAAAGAAAGACAAACAATAAAATGCCTCGTCATCACTGTCATTGATCCTAGAGAACATAATATCATGGTGAAAGAGATCTAAGAGCATAAAAATATACTGACCTTCTGAATGAATTTGCCAAAACTATCCAGTCATTGTAACATGAAAACCTACAGAACATCGGAATAAAGCTTGGTATAGCATCAATTCAGAATTATACCTTGCTGGCCTGGGCGAATATCCTGCGAAATGTACGATCTGTTTCAGTGCTTACAAATTTTGGAGAACACCAATAATACATTGACATATAGTTGAAAACGAAGGAGAAGTGAATAATACATAACGTGATTCTACACTAGTTCTCCTTCCCATGTTATCTAATTATTAACGGACTGGGAATTGTGTCGTTTGCATGCTTTGGCTTGGCATATTAAGATCGGTTACAGAAAATATCGCTTTTAGTACAACAGTTGTGCTTGTAAGTTGACTAACCTAACCAGTTGAGATCTCCCAGATGTTGACACGCTGTGTAATCTCTGTTCACTAGTGAGTGTAGTATTAGTACATTATAACCTGATGCAAAGACGTTTTTTTTTATTTAAGTTTGAAAGATGAAACTGGTAAGGTGACTTGGTTTCCACATCGAAATATTTCTGAACACACTCATTCAGAATCCACTGAGATAATAAACGCTTTATGACTCTATTGTACATTTGGATGTGGTGCATGTGCCACATAAGACCGAATTTATGAGGGGTTTAGTGATCTTCGTGTATTTGTACCTTAGTGTCAATTTGTTGGTGTACTGCTCTCTCACTCAATAATAATAATAATAATAATAATAATAATAATAATAATAATAACAATAATACCAGTCCCTTTCTCAATGACGTAACGTGGCTTCATTCTGTCTTTTCTAGAAATAATTTCAGGGCAACTACTCTGACGAGTTGCTTTCACTGGTGCATCAACTGCATGAGATTAAGCGTACGACTAGGTTGGCATCTAAGTACCAAAATTTTAATATGGAAATGTAACAGCTTCTTCTACTCTAACAGCTTCTACTCTCGCACCTGATAACTATAATATTCAAAAATGTAAATGTAATGTTAATAGGCATCTTCTGATACCTTGATCTTGATCACCGTCCATCTCTTTATCCTTTCCTTAAACACACCTCTTTTTCCTTACTTTCACTCTCTGTAATCCCTTGAATGGTAGTGGCACACCTGCCTTGCTTGGGGCGAAATGCTTAAGAAAAATAAATATAGCACTGAGGAGATGGTAGACATCGCTATAGAAGTGGAAACAATGTGAATACAGCTACATATCATGGAAATAATTAAAAACATTCAACTGACAGCATTACATATATAAGCAAGAATACTGAGGATATTTTGTGAAACCTGAGAAGACTAACATCAATTCAATCTTACATAGATATGCAACGAGCATAATATTTGCATTTTTTTTAAAAAGAAGAATATTGAAATTTAAATGGCTATCCCTAAGAACCGGATGAATATAAAACTAGGTAACTATCGAAACCTATTCCGGGAGACGCCACAATTGTTCAGCATGAAGGTGTCATTTGTGTCCACGTTCACGAAAATGTTGGAAAATTTCCAAAGGGCATTTGCGAAGACAGTGGAACAAGAAGAAACCTAGAAAGGATAATGAGTTGAGTGCTGGAATCTGATCTAGCTTTCCAGTTAAACCTAAAATAAAAACAAATAAAATAAAATCAGAAAATGAGAAAAATGCCGAAAAATAATGGTGCACGAGGACAACGTAATTTCGCATCAAAGTAGCAACTGAGAGCAGACGTTTAAGATAGCGAGATATGTTCTGTAGCTTTGAAGAGCGTAGCCAACAGCAATTCTCCCCAGACAAATCGGATGGGAATGAATCGATAAAAGTAATGGCATATTTATTTTCCATTCGTGTGCATGAAAGACGTCTAATAACTTGCTATTTTGGTGTCCTGACTTTATGCCAAGCCAGAAGCTGCATTAAGTCAACTGTCGTGAAAATTTGAACAAATCAATACTAAATCGTTCAGAAAGTTTCTCCATATTATTTTCCGATCTCTTTTATTTAGATAGTCTATAATGATAGTTTTAAGAGAATACTGAGATAAAAGGATGAGTAAGTAGGCTTATACATTAAATTTATTTGCATTCAATATAGTATATTGCAGGTGTCTATTGTATTGGTGTTTATCAATATCAATATTTAAATATGTATTAGATTTCCCAGAACATAATAGTATTTAGTTATATTGTATTGACGTGTATTCTTAAGAGAAATACTATATTATAAATCGGCTTTTACATCTATTACTATATAGTAATCATGCATTTACGGTTTTGAGTAATTTTCAAATTCACTATTTTTTTTAGTTGGTCTCAGCCCATGAACAAAAGACAAACAATGTTTTTGCATGCTTTTCAAAATTAGTTTGAAAACAAAAGATCACAACGACATACTGTATAAAATATAACGAAACAGAAAAAAAGAACAGAAAAGAATTGTTTCCCGAATTTCTACAAAAAATGGAGGATATGAACGGTCAAAGAGATCTATGTCTGAAATCATTTTCACATTTTAATAAATTCAGGAACTGTTCTTGATGGATTGATTGGATTTTTGCAGCTTATCAGCCCTTGGCGGGTTATGTAAAACCAGCTGGAGATGACGCCTATTCACTTTACGGGTTTGGTAAATTTGAATAAGCGTCTAATGCAGTCTTTTGAGTGTTGCATTATTTTCAATGTACATACGAAACGATAAAAACCACTCGTTTATTGCTATTTCTATGGTAAATGTTTTGATGAGCTCTATTCCTTATTTTCATGAGTCCAGGCATTTCGATACCACATACAATGAAATGAATCATCACCATTCCCATTGTATTCCATTGCCGAGAAGAAATTCAATTCATATAACTTCTTGCCAAGGATTTTTACTTTGTGAAACAGATACCTGAGCGGATTCTTCTCCGAACACTACAATGATAACCTGTTAAATCTAGGGAAACAGTCATCTTCACTTTATATACTCATATTCTGCAATACATACCTTATCTTACGTTCATACAAAACATGATTCAATAAACATCTACATTGAGTGGCTTTTGGGCCTTATACTTGGGGAATAAAAAAATAAAAAGAATGAAATGTTTTTCGCTGGAAGTTGCATGTGGCGAACTATAAAGAAAATCATTCTATGTCATTGAGTAATTTAATGAAAAACTAAGTATCTGATGCGTAAAATTGGAGCACATAAAAGTGGATTTGGACAAGTTCTCGGCTGGAACTAGAGCTTCTTCCGACCAAACTTATACTTAATGTGGAGTTTGGTAGGGCTGTGAAAATTGTCATCATTCATCCATAATATACGAAGTGTTACTTTTTTTTAAATTGATATAAACGTCTCGGTATTTGATTGATTGATATTTTTTACGGCTTATCAACCATTTGCAGGTTATTTAAGGCCAGAAAATATTTTTAGATTGTAAGAATTTTTTTTAGCGATAATAATGATTTACTGATACAAGTCTCAATAATTAAGCCATAACAGCGGGGAAAAGAATTGGGTTCATATCTCACACGTATGTGGGCTGGAATTGGATCTTGTGTCTCTCATTTCCACGCTCGAGCCGTTATTGAATACACCACCCACACATCCAAGCTAACTGCACCTGGTATTCCCAAGCAATCTAGGAACTGAGGAGGCTCGAATTTGCTGAAATTTGCCGATCGTGCAGTAACCGGATGTCTCTCTTCTTAGGGTCGTACGATTTAGAATATTTTTCCCCTCAAAAAGATTTTGAGTTATCAAATCTATATTAATATGAAATACGGTACTGTAATTAAACTACATTATAAATTTTGAAATATTAATAATGAAAATATTGAAATAATATATATTAATAATATATATTAATAATTCCAATATTTCCCACCGTAAAAATAAATTTGTTAGGGAAAATTTAGAATTATAATCATATCGTACTATGCGTTCATAAATCTGTCTATTAATTGATGGCCACTGATATTACCTTATGAACTAACTGTTGTGGTATATAGTAAAGTCATTAAAAAAAATACTTCTTACATATAATTATTTTATACTGTCAGTAACGCTTTTGTTAATTTCTACTCCCTAAGAATTCTTCATTTTCAACTCACTAAGCTTTGTTGCATTTTCAATTCACATGATACAGACTGACGATCGAACATTGATAAAATAATTTCTATTCAAATTACAAAATTTCAGTGTCTTTTCGTTCATGTTTTCACAGACCTTTTAGTTTGTTAGTGAAGACAATTAACGAAGTGCATCGAGTGAGTGGAATTGTAAAGACATTTAGCAACGATTTAATCATTGCTGCCATAATTAGCCATGTCTGCATCTATGTAATCAGAAAAGCGAATGGAAATTTGAACGTTTAATGAATCCTACCCTTCATCTCACTGATTACGTATTTTGCTCGATGTTTAATTAATTTATAATAAATTCTCACCATTTGCCAAATCAGCCTACTGTTTGGAAGAAAAAGGTAAATCATTGAAATTTTTATTTAATTTTAAAGAAAACAAAACGTAACAAGTGTACTATTCTCACGGAATAATATGTGACTCGAATTTCTGCTCTGAGCGATACTATCGTTGTTCTTCAAAGGGTTCTATCCAAAGGCACATTCTCTAGATTTCTCACTGAAAGTCAAAGGTTGTTTTTCACCCGGCGAAAGGTTTGCTCGTAATAATAAATAGTATAACGTAATATAGTTTTTATTGGAAACTTTTATTGTGCTCTAAATATTTCCGACTACTCCTCAGTGACGGAGAGGATACAATGATTGTAGGGACTTCAATATACCAGTCTTTTTACAGATTATCTTTTCGCTAATATGCCAAATGTTATCAGCGAGGAATTCTGGGGTGTGATTTTTTTTTTATCCAGGAATTCCTGACTTCTACCGAGTTTATGATTCGGTGAAATAAAAAGTCACCACTGCTTCTGTCTTCGTTTTGTACTGGAATTGAGTCCCATAACTGACCGTATAAAACATCTCATCTTCTGAAATATACATATCCAACAATCTGTGGGCCTTTTTTCATTTATAACTAGGGGATCTTTTTTTTTCCTAATCCTTAACATATAATCATATCCGCTACACACACAATATTACAGGAAGTAGAAGATATAGATAGTCATAAAAATTGTTTAAAAATTACTATTTGTAAGTAAATACCCATTTTACTTTGCAATGCAAATTGCTTTAAAATTCTTCGAAAAGAAAAAAATTCTATTTCTTAAATCATATAAAAAGAAATTATATTTTTGATGATTAAATTAAAAAAATAACTTAAAATTATTCATTAGAAACTTTTATCTTTTACTAAAATATATAGAATAAAATTATTTCGTGCGCCTTTAAAGCGGTTGCAAAAAAGAAAAATACACTTGGAAGGGTGTCTTGTTTAAAAAAAACCCAAAAAACTCCACTTCTTTAGACCGAAGAGATATTTTTCACGATTTCTTTCGTTTAGAGTATAAAACATTTTGGTTCATAAATCTACGTGTCCCGTTTTCAATTTAAAACATTGTGTAAATTTAGAAAGTAACATGAAAATACTTTTCTATATTGTTCACCATTTCGAAATTCTTGAAGCGTTCATATTCTATAAACGTGTAACTTTAGTTATAAAAGGCCGAAAGGTTTTAGTGATTATTCATGCTTTTTAAATTAAATTATTATGCAGGCTTTATGCATAGAAATTATGCTTTCCCGAGAGCAAAATGATCAGGAAGTCCATGTCGTGTGTAGCATAACCCAACGCATATATAATGCAATTCACATTGGAACAAAAGTGTGTTAGCTCAAATACATATTCACCCATAATCTATTTATAAATATGCATCATATTTTAAGTTGAAAAAATCAAAAGAAATAAAACCATTAATATAAAACATAATTCAAACAGCATTTCAAACGTATAATGTCTCCCTATCTCTTTCTCTTTATATATATATATATATATAAATATATATATATATATATATATATATATATATATATATATAATTAAAAATTGCATATATATATTTTTTTGTTCCATACATATATACAATTTTTAATCGTACACACACACACGGACACACAAACACACACACACACACACACACATATATATATATATATATATATATATATATATATATATATGATTAAGAATTTCATATATGAATGGAACAAGAATACTCATTATGAGAAATGATGTGTGAATAGATAGAAACTGTGTGCATATACGAATCAACAGTGCATGTTGACTGTCATTTTCCCGCGATATATCATTTAGTCCTGTGCATCTAATTATTTGTTAATTCCAAGAATGGGTTGTACAGCAAGAAATGATATACAACACTGAAATATACAAATATATCACGCAAATATGCAATATATGAATATGAAGTTTCGTCGTAATTTGCCCCAAAAAGGTAAATTAATGCATATATTTAAAACGATTTTACTTTTTTGGCCAAGAGAGACATGTTACAACTGTCATCGGTGTGGCCTTAGTATTAATTGGATCTCGTCACCAACGGGCTTTCACATGTTTCCCAAAGGATTCTTAGAACTCTAGGCATTAAAAGGGGAGATAAGCACCTTCTACGTTCCGACAATTGGATGAACCTGACTCTAGGTTTGGCACTGTACTTAACGTAAACAATTACAAAAAGAATTGTGTTAGACAACGGCTAATGGCGTATGTAATTGGCAATAGCGTTGCGAAGGTTCTGATGACAATGCCAATACGAATCAAGAGTCCTCTTAAGATAGTAGGCTGGTCAAGTGAAACATTATTATGTGCAAGGGCCGAAACCTCTTAAATTTCTTTTTCATTTGTATTAAGTTTTTTTCTTTTTCCTAAACATGTTGCAGTACCAGATTTCAAGTTTACAAGTCTCATTGCTACCAAGACTAGAGACGACAGTCTGCTTTGTTAATTAACCCATAGCTCGAGGTATGCGGAAGTTCGACTCTTTGAAGACTTTTAATGCAAAGGGAATGAACAGACTTTGAACTCTACCCGCACGATATCTATACATCTTAAGAAACACAAAATTATACATTTTATGTGACTAATGATTACTGTTCATATCAGAAAGCAAATAAAACTCGATTCTCGTCAAAGAATACCTTTAAAATAGTAGTATTAGGAAAAAATTAAAATAAATTGAAAGATTTTAACATAAAACATAGTTTTCAGTTAACCACACATTTCTGAACCTCTAAATGCTTACACAAACATTAATATACATACATACATACATACATACATATATATATATATATATATATATATATATATATATATATATATGTATATATATATATATATATAAATATATATATATATATATATATATATATATATATACATATATGAACAGACAGACTGTGCGTTTGTAGAATCTACTATATTATATCTAAATGTGTAGTGACACTAATTCCCGACCAAAGTATATATATATATATGTATATATATATATATATATATATATGTGTGTGTGTGTGTGTGTGTATATGTATATATATAACTAGAGATATGACCTGATGAGCCAGGGAAATATATTTTTCTGGGGAAATAATTTATAGTCATGGAAAATCAAGGTATCCCATTATTTAATTAATATTTGCTCTGTTTTTTTTATTGAGCTCTCTGGATCACATCATTTTTTTAAATTATCTACCCGGATTACAAAAACCTTCATTAATTTCCCATATATATATATATATATATATATATATATATATATATATATATATATATATATGTGTGTGTGTGTGTGTGTGTGTATGTATATTTATAATCTTTATATATATTAAGTATATATTATAAATGCGCAGTACTTATTTATGAGCGTTTAATATCAGTGGTAGCGCTTATTATTATCACCTCATACATCCTCCACAAGATTCGTACTGCTTTTTAACAATACCTTTGTTTTTATTATTGACTTCATTTATTTATTGCCACCACCACCACAAGCTATTGCCATAACTTAGTTACCACCTTTACTATTATTTTCTATTTTATTCATTAATTTTTCCCTTTTAACATCATCTCTTCCATCATTATTTATTTATTTGTTATTTACTACTGCGATTCTTAATTGTAAATTTACAATTTTTTTTATTACTTATTAACATTAATTATATATTTTTTACAACTAGCATCATAAAAATTATTATTATAATTTCCCTACCAATAACATCATCCCTAATACTATTATTACCATAATTATTTGCTATTACCATTGTTATTATCATTATCATTTACTCCCACTATTACTACCACACCATTCTCCACCCTACTCTCAACACTCTAATTATAGTTTGCCATCGTCATTGCCTCAATATTGTAATTATTACTTCTGTCTTACTATTAATTTATTTAATACTGTAATTATTATGTTATTCTTACTATTTACCTCCACCCGTCTTTGTCAGTTCTCCCATTATGGTGTAGCAATGTCATTGCTCTCAACATTACAATTATTATTTCATTCTCACTATTTCACCACAACCATAATTACCTTCGCCGCATCATCTTTCAATTATACTCCCCTCCCCTATCAAAGTGAGTGCATATTTTCCGTAAAAATATAAATAACTAAAATAAATTAGAATTTTCACTACTTATATAAGTGTAATCATCTACAACACGCAAATAAACAATGTTAAAAATAACAACAAAAATATCATTATCTTATAGAGAATCCATTTTAAGTACGCATGACCCAGACGGATAGAAATAAATATACACTTATATGAGTGTGAGAAAGTGTTATTCCTTTAACAAAATAGACAAGCGATCCGTAAGACGACAGAAACGCTATGGTTCGCCTCTTGTTGAGGGAAATTCGCTACCCAATTCCAGCACCGAAAACGACGACAATTGCGTATGTATACACACACCGACACATGGATGCAGTGCTCATATATGTATATGTTTGTGCGAAGTACAATACGTACATTTACAAGTATGTATGTCTGTGTACTTATGATTGATATACCAAAACGAACACAGGAGACTTTATTAACCTACAACCATCAAACTACATTATACATACGATTAAGGAAAAAGACAATGAGAAAACTATACTTTTAGCCGACGCGATTCGTCCAATGTGGACTTTTTCAAGGCAGATAACGAAATTAATTTATTGAAACAAAGCATATATAAGCAACAAACAAAATATATCGCTTTTCCTTTATAAATATTGTCTTTTTCTACAGATTAATTCTGAGAAATTTTACACACACACAATAGCTAATCTCAACAATGGGATATGGTTTTCCTCTGTGACAAAGTCAGTAAAAATCAATATTATTTCTCAGTGAAATAACGCATGGAAAACAGTGAAATCAGTAAAGAAACTCAAAATATCGGAGAATAGAAATCATAACTGTAATATATTTATTCCTGGCATGCCCCCCCCATACATACATATACATATATATATATACATATATATATATATATATATATATATATATACATATATATATATATATATATATATATATATATATATATATCTAGCTATATATATATATATATATCTAGCTATATATATATATATATATATATATATATATATATATATATATATATATATAGCTATATATATATATATATATATATATATATATATATCTAGCTATATATATATATATATATATATATATATATATATATATATATATACATTAAGAAATGGACAAAGTCCGACAATTTATTTATTAAATACACACACACACACACACACACACACACACACACACATATATATATATATATATATATATATATATATATATATATATCAAATCTCTACCACAGATAATGTGCACTAAGCGTCTGTAAATATAGCAATTCTAAACAATACATAATAATAATAATAATAATAATAATAATAATAATAATAATAATAATCTGCAACTTCTACGGGAAGGAAACTGAAAGAAACTGGTACCAACACCACCCAGACCCGGTTATGGAGATAGGACCTGTTACAATTCTATGGGACTACACAATTCACACTGACAGAACAATCAAGGCCAACCGCCCAGATATTGTTATTAAAGACCACAAACAAAAACGCTGCCTCCTTATTGATATGGCAGTCCCTGCTGACTGCAATATATCTTTGAAGATATTCAAAAAGCTGTCAAAATACAAGGACCTTGAAATAGAAATCTCGAAAATGTGGCATATGGGAACATCACCAACCCTGTTGTAGTTGGAGCCCTAGGAATGGTTGGAAAAGATTGCAGTAGACTAATTGCAGGGATTCCTGGAAGCCCATGCCTCAAGGAGATACAAAAAATTGTTCTGACAAGTACAGCCCACACTTTAAGAAGGGCTTTATCTATGTAATTTTTATTTTATTTTATTTATTTTTTTTGTCAGTGAAAAGTGTCATGATGCCATTTCTAACCTTAGGTCTCTGGGTGGGACCCGGAAAGAAATGTGTAAACGCCAGAAAGCAAAGAAAATAATAATAATAATAATAATAATAATGTTATGAAACTTCCTTAAGAACTGAACTGAATTCTCCGAACGGAATTATTTCCGTTAATAGCGCCTTTGCCATCGCAGTAGTTTCAACATTTTGAGCTGGACTCTAAATGACATCAGACAACTGGATTCTAAGACCAGAAATATTCTTTCTAAAAATAACATAACTGAGGCAGAACATCTATACATGCCTCACAAAGGAGGTGGAAGAGATTTTAAGCAGCTCGAATTGTTATACCAGACAACAACTATTGCCTTAGAAAGATACATGAAAAAACAAATGACTGGTTGATACAATTATTCAAACAACCCGAAAAAAAAAATAAAAAAAATTAAATAACATTTAAACATGAAAGAATGTTGTAAATACAAACGAGAATTAGATTTAGTAGATTCTGTAGAAAATCAAAACAGGACCCAAAAATCAACTGTTGCAGCAAAAAGTAGTAAAAAAAAAACAAGGATAAATCTCTTGAACAGATGGAACAACAGAGGCATTACAAACTTCTGCATGACCAACATGCACAACGTACTAATAAAGTTGATTTTGATAAAGTTATCGCTATTCGGTGGTTAGGAGCATCTGGATTAAAGGCTGAAATGAAAGGCTTTATTCTTAATTTTAGCTCAAGAATAGAATATTTTCACTAGGAATGTTCAGGCAAATATCATACATAATGATAATGGATCCAAAATCTAGATATCAGGAAACAATTGACCATATAATCTGAGGATGTACTGTACTTGCACAAAATAAAAATCGTCACCATGGCGTGTGTCAATAGTTACACTGGAAAATGTCCAAACCCTTTGGAAAAGATGGGAACAAGCACTGGTATTAACATCACCCAGCACCCGGTTCAGAATAGTAGGCATCGCAATTTTGTCTCTATTTCTGAGATGAGGTATTGTAATTATTTAAGTTATTTACATCGTTCAAACTGTTGTCCTCGTCTTTGTTACAATATTCACTAGGTTTTGGCCACTGTACGCTGTGCGTCGTGAATATGGCAACAAAGAAATAGGACGTAAGTCCGAACAATGTAAATAGTGTAAATAATTAGAATACCTCATCTTAGAAATATAGACAGATACTGAATAATTGGTACTGAACCAATATACCGAAAATATGGAGAAAATTAGAAAAGTGCCATGAATATTGAACCATGTAACTTTCTTACACCGATGTGAGACTTACATCTCGTCACCTCAAGCTTGGAACCAAGACTTCCTGTCAATTCAAGGACAGCCCATCTGTTCGCAGAAAAAACGGGACATGCCCTTGTTCGAAAAATAATCCAGTACAACCATTGAATTATCATATATCACCTATAAGCTCGAGGCCTTCTTTAACAGAATTACCGACTAAGACCAAAATAGGATCCAGCATGACCTGAATACATCCTTCCGACATGGATTCCATCCAAGGCCCGTAATGTACAAATATTAAACAGATTGAAAAAACAGAAGATGACAAAGTCCATCAGCCCCAGTGAAGGCAGTAATCAACATCAATCACCATCAGCTGATTTCCTGTCAGGTGTCAGCAATATACAAGAAACTTAACTTAGCCACAAGCATCAGGCGGATACCATACTCGGACATCATTGCCCGAATTGAGGAAATAACCTTGAACATTCCTCAGGCTCAGGCGAATGATGGAATGTGAGACAGATACTGGAGAAAGCCAAGCTGCCCAAATCAAACATCACGAATCCATCAGATTCTGCCAATCAGATCCCTACAGAGGAATGAAAAGATTATCATACTAACTGCTGACGAAGGCAATGCTACTGTAGTAATGGACAAATCGGAATATATGGAAAAATCTGGAAGACCTCATTAGAAAACAGTAAGGCAGAACGAAAATTGTCGCAGATGTTTTTACTTCATATAAAACAAACGACCACCTAAGACATACTGACAGTTGTTGCAGCCTTACACCAATCTACCTCACATATACGGTCTCCTCAAAATTCAAAAAGACAGTATTCCGCTCAGGCGATTTTTTTAGCTGCCAGAGATCTTTGTGCCACCATCTGAATCGCTTCATTGTTAGAAAAAAATGCCTACTAATTGATATGGCTTTCCTAGATGCCTGTATCAAGTCACTTTTAAAATTGTCATATTTAAGCATTTATTTACCTTGAATAAAAAACGAAACGTGATAATTTTATAAACGACGAAATCTATAAAAATAAAATCTATGTATCGAAAAACACATATCGTTGCAAACACCAAACTTAAATTTTTCGAAATCGTTTAATTTTGATTTATAATTTTGATAATTTTATTTGTAATTAAATTATCTTCGAATTATGGCATTAGAAAGTTTCATTGTTCTTTACTTTATTTAGAAATTTTTTTTTCTTTACAATGTATAGAATATATTTTTCTTTAGTTTATATAGAAAAATGATTTTACTTTATATAGAAAATGATCAGAAGTGATTTTAGGAGATTACGTAAAGAAAAACGCACTTAAAAAGGCGCTTGATTTGAAACTTATATATGTTTGTGCGTGTCTGTTTTATTTAATTCTCTTTTATGTCTTTCATCTCCAGTATCAATATTTATGTTTTTTTTTTGCCGTCTCCTAGAAAAGGTTATTACGGACGTTTCTGCTAAACCTGAAGATTTATGCGTTATGGTAGGCGTTGTAAGCTGGGATATCAAAAGTATGATTTCAGACAAATGCATGTAAACCTACATCCATTTAAAATATATTGCCTTGGTATATTTTGGAAGCATTGAAAAGTTTCAGAAGCTATCAGTCGTCTATAGACGTCGAATGCATTTGAATTCTACAAATATGGCCAAGGTTTAATATACATTTTTTACTACTACCACTACCCGTGGATTAATGGTTAGCAGCTCGGATTAAGGAATCGGAGAGACGAGTTCGAATTCCAGTCGAATTCATTACATTCACTTATGTGCTAATAACCTTGGAAAAGGTATGAATCCTCTTCTTCTCCCCCAACTATGGGTAAATAGCAGGACAGACATGGTTCTTATATGGTAACTGTTCTACCGCAGAAAGAAATGGCAACCTACTACGGGGAAAATATCTGCCTCGTCAGTCATGTTTTGAAAGATATGTGCCTAATTGTGTATCACGCATTGCACATAACTGACGTTTGTTTACGTATTAAGTGCTTTTTTTAATGTATCCTGACCGTATGCAAAGCTAACCCTCTATTTTAAAAAAAAATATTTATGATATGACAGTTACCCCAAAATATCTGTTGTATACAATCCGTTTTGTGATGTCAACAAACACGCATTGCCACTTTTGTAATGTTAACGAATACGCATGTCACTTTTGTAATGCTCCTTATAGTAGGGGCTGGTTTTTCATTCGATCGTCTTCAGATGTTTGACAATCCTACTCGATAACCTTTTTACAATTTTGAACAGTACACTTTATTCAATTTACCAGGTTAGATTGTTATCATTTTTCTTTCCATGCTTAGGGAATATTTCATATGAAGTTAACATTCATCAGTTCTATTGACGTTCAGGGGTTGACGAGGATATATGTTAACCAACGATTTCACAAACTTGGCGCATAGTCTCTTGAGAATTCCCCGGGAAAAAATGTGGCCTGAAACATAATATCTATAATCAGGTGGTAGAACTATGGGTCAGCAGCATTCGTATTTTCGCTTAATATACGAACCAAAATGATCATTCTGGTCAGGACAATAAGAATCTTCTATTTTGTAATAAAATATTTTTATCTAACAGAGTTTATGCCTGTATCTGTCTATATTTCTGAGATGAGCTATTATGTAAATTATTTACATTATTCGGACTAATGACCTCATCTTTGTCGCCATATTTATTACATTTCGGCCATTGTTCGTTCCGGTCTTCTTCAGGTTGTTGGAATGTTGAACTGAACAATTTATTTCGCCCTGCTGGGGTAGACTGTTCTAGTTCCACGCGCCATGTTTAGTGGGTGTCAGTTATCAGTTATCTCCTGTTAATTTTCCCTCTGAAAGTTCTCTACTTCCTTAACCGGGTATTGAACTCACACTCTTTGGGTCCTGTCACTGGATCTAACTAACGCCTGTATCCCCTGTGCCATGTGTCCTTGAGACTTATACCTATTTGATATTAATTTAAATTCCAAGTCTTAGACTCGCTAATTCAAATAGTGACATGAGTAACAGATTATTCTAATAATCTTTAATGCAAGTCGGTATCGGCATGGTGTGAGAATTACCGAGAACAGAAGGGAATTAAGAAAAAAAGCGATACAAGGAATCTTGAATGGAATCCAACACAGAAATTTGAATAGCAGTTGTTTGTTTGAGAAGAGTTCAATGTGACATAATACACCAAACAATTATATACTTTCATTAAATATTGTGAAAAATATTCTCGAGAAAAGATACATCGATATTCTGTCTACATTACGTGTGAAAAATGCATACTTTAGACATTGCATCATTCTATTCGATGATGAGAAGAGGCTGTAAAAATGTTTAGTAGCAATTCAAGAATGAGTGCAGATGGTTTTGGGGCGAGTAATCAATAAGTCTATATCATCATAGAGAATAAAATCATTCATTTATATATATATATATATATATTTGGAAGAAAAGTCAAGTAACTTCACTCAGTAGTTAATATTATATCACAGATCGAACAAGCTATAATCTGAAAATCACAGTAAAAATATATATTAACTTATTGATACGACATCGGGTATAGTATACACATACACACACATATATATTAACACACACACGCAAACACACACACACATATATATATGCGCTTATGTAAATTGAAAAAGGTGTATGCATTCATATATCGATATATATGTTCATACATCTATCTATCTATCTATATATATATATATATATATATATATATATATATATATATATATATATATGCATGGATGAATCAGTATCTATTTACTGATTGGTTCTTTCAGGAGTTTGTTCCATCTGTAAAACCCCGCTTTCTTTAATTAGTCAAACCAAATTCAAAATGCTTCCTTCTTTTAGTGTCATCTTTTGGAAATGTGCTATTTCTGCAAAACGTTACATCGTTGATCCAACCAATGTATCAAGTTTTCATTTGGAAATATGAAATATTTCTAAAAAATCATTGCATGATGGAACTGACCAACTGCAATGTTAGCCTGCAAAAGTTTCAGAAATACTTACAGTAAAAGATATCCTGTTTTGCTCGCAGAATGGTGGGAGAAGGTGAGAGCTGATACTTCAAGAAGAACATGGGGAAACCTGTAACGAGGAAGAACTAGTGTTGCAGAACGTAATGTTAACAAAAGTGAAACAAATTGTTTAGAAAAAGAACCAGAGGTGCAGAAAATTATTGAAACGTGCCAGCATCCTACTGAATACAAAAGTCTTGAATCCCTTGATGCAGATGATGTTTTAGAATGGGTCGAGAAGCAGGAAAAGAAGATGATACTCATAAATAAAACAGTATTGCTTGTGATAGTTGCAGTAATAGTGGGTCTATATTAGACGATCTGAGTGATGATGAAAGAGTTTCATGGGAAAAAGCAGAGAAGTCTATTTTACATAACTAAAATTCATTCCCTTGTTTCATTGACCACTGGAATATCCAGACACATGCATGAGAAAATGAAATTATCAAAAGGGAACTACACAATCGTTAAGTGAAAGAATGTCGTAATTGCGTCAAAACGACAAAGAAAAATATGCCATCAACGCAAATGAAGAACACAGCGAAATTCAGGAAGATATGACAATGGACGAACGATAAATTTATAAGTTTCATAGATTTTTAAGTTTCTTAATTTTGCACAAATTAAATATTTGTTTAGCACAAGATTTTTTCATTACTATTGGTTGCCAATTATATTTTTTACATTATTGTATTTAATCATCACTTTAAATAATAAAAAAAACGAATCAACGTTACAAACTACTTTTTGTATGCTAAACTCTAAAACTAAAGGAAAGTTATAAGCTCGCCACAGCTGCCTTTTCTTCTTCGAATCCGAACAGTATCCTCAATAACGAACATCTCTGACGTTCCATTTAGTGGAGTTGTGCTATATGCCCATTGGGAGATTTTTTTCTCCAATGGATTAAATACTATTTATGTTGGTCACACCACAAACTCGCTTTCAGGACACTTGACTCTACATTTGAATGATAACTCTAACATTTTTAGGCATTTAAAACAATATTCCTGGCCGCATACACAATTCCGGACAATCCTAGTTGAAAACACAACTATACTTAAACATGAAAACAATAAACAAAAACTAAAAATTCTTGAAGCTATATACATAAAACTGTTGAAATCTAACCGGAACAAAATAAACTAAATATTCTTAAATGCCTATAATTTATAACAGAAGCCATTTATTTATACCAACGGCTTCTCATACTTAATACTTCTTGTTTTCACTCTCGCCTGGTCATGTGTGACGTCATGCGCTGCGGTGCGTTTTTAACTTCTGCGTCTCGTATATACGACTTTATCGTTTCTTCGGAAATCTTTCAGGCAACAAAAAATGACCGTAATTATTGTTTTCTCCATGTATTGTTTAATATATTGAAATGTAATTATCATCTTTAATAATGTCTTATGTAAGACGAAAGCTTAGAAAGGATTAAAAACCATGTATCAATATAGTGTTTTTCTTTCATCTTTCAACGATAATCTTATTAAGCTTATCAGACAATAAGAAATGAATTTACTTAAAATAAATAGACAAAACATGTCAACATTATTTAATGAAAGATGTATCCATGTGTGTGCGTGCATATATATATATATATATATATATATATTACGAAATGGACAAAGTCCGACAATTTAATTATTAAAGACATTTTTATGTTTAACGTTATAGATACAAGTATTTAAGTAAATGCTCTGTTTATAATAAACAGTATTAAATAACATTTACCGGCCTGAATATCCGAGAAATTTTCATAGAAAATATTCGTTCTTTGACAGGATTCGAACCTGCATCCTATACGGAACCGTCATTTACGCTGACGTGCCTTACCGTTAGGCTACAAAGAAGCGTTCGGTAGACAAGGTCGAGTTTATAAGCAGTAAATTCGACCTTGTCTACCGAACGCTTCTTTTACTTAAATACTTGTATCTATAACGTTAAACATAAAAATGTCTTTAATAATTATATATATATATATATATATATATATATATATATATATATATATATATATATATATATATATATATATATATATATATATATATATATATATATGTAAGTATAGGATTCATGTATACGGAATAAATTCCAATAACCCAAAAATACTATTCATAAAAGAGTGCTCAATACAGAGTAGAACAAATATAAATATTTATTCGAAAATTATAACATAAATTTGTTAGAAAATCACTACAAAAATAGCCATTTTGTTTCAACACTTCTGGTCTCTTATCAGGTGATGGTGTTATATATATATATATATATATATATATATATATATATATATATATATATATATATATATATATTCAAGCAAATTTGGTTGCATTGTCAGGACATATTATGTCTATTTTATTTTAATCCTCTCAAAGTCTTGGATCAACTTCTTAGTGATGTTACAAATCTGAGTAAGAAAGACAACGTAGTTTTGGATATTTCTTTTATTCTCCCAAGTACTTACAATCTCATTTAAGATCACCTTCTGGGGTGAACTGCTAAACAAAATATTAATATAATTGATTGTTGTGATCTTTTTTTATAAATGCACATTAAATGAGCTCTGTTGTAATTTTAACACGTATGAGCGCACTCTGTTCTAATCAATTTAAAAAATTAAGCGCTAAAGCTATTATGTTATCTAAGGGAGGTAACTTATACAATTGTAATGTACATTTAAGTGTTTTTAAACATTGCTGTTATAGACATTTTAAACATTGTTGCTCTACTCATAATTAACTTTATTTAGTTTGCGTTGTATTTTCTTATATAGAGCCTTTCAAGAATTTGAAGATTTGTCTTTCATTTTCATGGTAAAGTATGCTTGTATTGTCAATATATCACTAAATTGTGAATGTGGACAAGAATTATCCTTAAAATGTTAGGCTAATGAACTTGAATCTGACGTGTAGTGCAAGTCTCCTCGAAAACCAATATATATGTTTACTGTTTTGTCAGGGATAGGATCTCGCAAAGGAGATTTAAATTGATATACAATGTTGGTATTTTGCAAAACATTAGTTGACAGGGAAGAGTATTTGCAGATGATTAAGTTGGTTGCATTAAATTTTGTATATAATTAGTTTTATTTTTTTTAATGGGATCAGTGGGGGGACATATTACTATTTATGAGTTTTTTTAGTATTATTTCATTGTGTTTGTAGATAAAGTGTATTTGACTGGCGTATAGTAGGTTGATATATTTAGGTTTATTTGAGGAAATATTACACTTGTTTTAATATATATTAATATTTATAATAGTTCGTCTTATTTGTTCATCAACATTATAATTAGGAAACACATTATTAATGAGAGTTTTTTTAATGTTTTTTTTTTAATTCAGTGTAGATAATTTTTTCGTGGAAGAGTTAACATTTCGGTGTTTTTTTACATTTTGTAAAATAGCCGTTTTTTAATGGAACATTCAATTCTATGGTTGAGCGTGCACGTGTTTATGCTATTTTTTTTTATATGGGGAGGTAGGAAATGCATTATTATTGGTGTCTCTCAGTATAACAAGAAAAGGAATGTTATTGTTAAGTTCATGTGTAAATTTAAGAACGGAGGTTTTTGTAAATGTTTTTGTATTTCATGTATTTTATTTATGTTGTTAACCAAAATGAGAATATAATCTATATATTGTAGGTAAATGGAAGGTCATTGAGTGGTATTAAGTATATAATTTGCAAGGTTAGCCATATAGAAATTACTAAAAGTTGGTCCCATTACTGAACCCATGGAACACCATCACGTTGGATGTAGATATTATTTTGATGTTATAGAAGGGAAACAGAGTGGTACACTTCAAAACTAGTTTTTGTGATAGGCTTAATTTTTAGTGTAATGAGAGATGGATTGTCGTAAATATTCTTTATAATTATATCAATCATTTCTCTAACTGGCATATTGATTTAGGTGGTTTAGGATATGATAGGAAGGAGAGGAAAGTTAGGTTTATGTATTTTTATAGTTCCATACATGTTTCCTGGTTTGTCGTCAACACTTAGATTTGGATGTTATAAGTCGTCTCATTCTACATTGTTTGCTCTGATCAGTTTGTTGACTTTCAATTTCAATTGGTTAATAGGAACTTTGTTGATTTTTAAAATTTGTTGTGATCATCGAATATTTGTTGTAATTTTGAATTGTAATGATATTTATTTAATATAAAGAAGATATTGGTTTTACCTGCATTTAAAAAAAATATATGTGTATGGTTACGTAGTTACTTGGAAAAGATTTTAAATTGTTTTATTATGAGCTCGGACGAGTTTTTTCTTTAGTCATGTCTCTCTTTCATTGCTTCAGCTTTGAATAGATCACGAATTTCTGTTTTTGTTTTTATTAATTGTTGTTCTTTAAGTTTTTGCGTTTTCTATATGAAATTGCCATTCCAGTTTTTTATCCAATTTATTGTATTGTCTGTACAGATGACGGTGAGGTTCAAGGTTGATTAATTCCTTTTGGTTGTCTGTTAGTTGGTAGCTAGAGATGTTGATGAATAAATCATTATTATTGGAAAGATGAATAGTTCCTTTGTATAATGTATAAAGGTTTTTTATTGTTCAGATGGTGTTGAACTACAGATTTATTAGTGATTTATTTAAACTATTAAGGAGAGGTTGCCAGTTTTAGTCTTTTGTAAATCTCTTGTGTTTTTTACTTAGAGATTTAAGTTGTCTTTTCCTATTTCAATTTGTTTTTTCACAGGATTGCGTTTAAATTTTCAAGTGTTTTCATCATGATGAGCTGCTGGACCATGTAATTTTAAATATGTATAATAAGTTAGTATATGTTCATTTAAGCAGGTTTGGTTGAATATTCTGGACATTATGTCTTTTTATTTTTACTTTAATCTTCTCAAAATCTCGAATCAACTTCTTAATGTTGTTATTGAATTAATTAATGGAAAAACTACAGCACCTTACAGAATTAATTTAATAAAATTAAGAAGTTGCTCCGAGAATTTAAGAGGATAAGAAAAAAATGAAACACAGATATATATATATATATATATATATATATATATATATATATATATATATATATATATAAAATATTCCGTTTCTCGGTAATTCAGTAGATCATTTGATATATTTTCCATCCATGTTATTCTAAGCGTCATTCTAGCGGACCAGAGATCTGATGTCTCATATCGCCTCTTCATTTGTAAGGAAATTATCCAGCATTCACTTTCACATATGAAGATAGTATATGTCACCTCATGAAGTTATTCTTTTTTTTGTAACATTTGCATACTTTACAATTAATTTTACATATAATGAGCAAATACAGTTGTCAATTCTGTTATGCTGACATAGAATATTGCTATGCGAAGATAAGTGTCGTGAAGTATCAGATGCAAATCGCAAATTCATAATGCAGTTTTACACCTCGTACCATGCGAATGATCGAAATATTAACAAGAAACTATATGCAATATATATATATATATATATATATATATATATATATATATATATATATATATATAAAATCTTATCACCATTCCAAGTAAAACATTAATGTCTACTACGCCAAAAATTAATTTTTTGAGATGTGGAAATGTAACATCTGCATGAAGAAGTTGGTGAATCCAGAAACACGTGTAGCACAATTATGGAAAATAACGTATGATATATATTTTAAAATACAAAATATAAATTTCAACCCAAAACTCTTGCAGTTTAACTTATTTTTAATATATATATATATATATATATATATATATATATATATATATACTGAGTTTAACACCGAATAGCAACAATCTGCATTCTTCATGTCTTTATATTTAATCCTTTTTCCTAATGAATATAGCATGCCTGAAAGTAAATTTCTGTCATATATAGACACAAATACATACAAATATATGCATATATATATATATATATATATATATATATATATATATATATATAAACACACAAATACACACACATATATATGCTTCAAATTACACATATCCATTTATAAATACAGAATGTAAATTCGTCATATTTCTGACTCTCCATTGTATTCATAATTGATTGTTTAATTTAAGCATCTTTATATGAATTTCCATATGTAATTAAACACGCTTCTTTCCATTATACATAGATTCATAGGAATAGTATGTGTATTTTTACTCATGTGTATCTTTAAACGCACACACACACACACACATATATATATATATATATATATATATATATATATATATAAAGGGTGTTTCATTAAGACTCCTCATTTGCACCAATATGCAGCTTCAACGAGAACATCTCGAAGAAAATATGCCCTCATGTATCTGCTTTTAAATGTCTATAAGTCAATTAATTTTCGAAATGCTTTACCTTCAAGGCATAATTAAATTCTTCCAACCTACTTAAAATATACCTTAATAGAGCATGTCATATTTTTATATGTTAGCCACCCAATGTGTTATAGACAGGAGAAAGTGTATTAAACTTTCATGTAGGCGGTTCTCCCTGATTATATTCTAATCGATTTGTCATTCCGAAATATACCGGTCGTCCTTTTATATCCGAGGCTGAAATGCATGAATATATAAAAGCATTGACTTCCGTAGAGTGGATAAGAAAAAAAAAAAACGCCAAAAAACAACTGTCAACAGAAATACTAATCTTTACATGACATTACCAGTTCGACGAAAATATTTTAATATTTCACTCTTTAGTCTAGGTGGAGCCGTGATATTGTTTTTCTCTTCATCGTGATTTTCTGTTTCTTTCTTAAATGCTGACAAGAAGTCGAAAGATTATATTAAAACTACTGCTAGGTTTTCTGCTTGCAAATGTTTAGTTGCCAGAATCTATCTTACACAATTATAAGTCTAACATTCATCCAGGCTTTGGATATTGCTGTTATACTGGTCTGGTAATTCTGCTATGTATTTAGAAATTCATGATAAAATGCTAATAAGAATCTGCAATAATATTGGTTCAAACCTGCCATCTCCGCTTCAATCACTGCCCGAACGCGATAGTATAAATTCCCTCTGTCTTTTTCTATAAATATTCTCATATAATTGTCCTAATGATCTGTTTTCTTTGTTAGAGAGACTTTATGAATTTAAGTGTAGTTCTATTTTGGCGGCAAAGTCTCAGTCAGCATTTTACAGTTGAAATGTCTAGATGCAAGTTCTATGCTAAAAGTTTCTGCTAACGCAATTCTGGAATATGGAACTCTCTTCCAGCTTCTTGCTTTCCTGTCAACTTTAATCTTCAGACATTTTAATGCAATGTCGATCGTTATATTCTTCTTTCTTAATTCCTGTTCATTCTTCTTAATAATGTTTTATTTTTCTCATATTTTCTCACACTCAATAACCCCCTTTCGTCTTAGTCGCTTTATCGTCTTGCTTGGGGAGAAATGTTTAACAAAAGCGCAGAAATCCGAAAGCGCATTGTAACTGGAAAAATGCCTTCCAGAAACTAAGCATAATAGTTTGAAATAAGAAATTCTTGTTAGAAGGAATCAGAAACGTATTGACCGGCTATGCTATATCTATCATATGTAGCAATAAATGGCGCGTTTTTCTTAACAGATAAAAGAAGAGAATCGAAAATAAGAAAAAATGTCATCCTACAAAGGAATGTTATGAATACCATGACCAGAAAATATGAAAAAGAAAAGACTGGATGAAAATTTACTTAATATTTATTAAAAGAGATGGTTACTATAAGAATGTCTCGGTCGAATTTTCAATAAATAATATTAGGTCGGTGCAAAAATAATGTCGTTTTTTCACATTTGTTAATATGTGAGAAAACGACATTATTTTTGCACTAACCTTATAATTGTTAGAACCCGTTTATTTAGATCTTAAAGGCAAAAATTCTTAACCTTTGCGAAATATATTTTCAATAAAAACGGACCTAAGTAAGATGCTGTACATATTATATTTACTGTTGTATTGCCCGCAATACATGGTGATTCAGAATTGGTGAAACAAAGCACCGGCCTCTCAGAACTTTCCTGTCGCCTTTATTCTTTGTCTCTTTTTAGGTTATTGCTGGGAAATAGATAACATTTTGATATATTCAGACAAATATACCGAAATCATACCTTAGATGATGGAGCAAAATGTCTTTTGTGTGAAGACATATTGCGAAACTATGTCTTTCAAGATTGTTATAGTAAGATACAGAAGGAAGTTCAATTTCAAAAGATTTCCAAACAGGAGTCAGATTTTCAAGTTGGTCGAGAACTTTGCAGCTCATGGCACTTGTAAAGATAATAGGGCAACGAGCTCCTCATCAAGAGGAAGGTGCACGCGTTATCAACAACTTTGCACACTGCATTCAACTGAACGGCGAACATCTAGAGCATATACTCTAGCGCTCCTCTTGAAATTTTGGTTCACGTCTGAGAAAAAATAGTTGCAGATCCTAAAATATTATTCTTTTATCTTTCAATAAATGTATTTTCTTTACTCGATTATTGTTTGTACTTGATTTGTACCTGTTAATTTTGTTTAAAAAATTGCGAAATACCCTCTATTGCTGATGAGATGAATGTTTCAACTAATAACGCTTGTAGATGCGAATAATATCTCATATCACTGCCATGTCACATCGTCGCACTTGTTATTACGTAAGTGTAGTTATCTATCTCCTTTCCAAGTTTATCTTTTTTTTTTAAATATTGTATCTGTTTATTTAAAAATAGACATTATCTATTGTGCCAGATATATCGAATTGCTTACATATAAAAATATTTTGCCTGAAAGCAGTTCTTCCCCTTGGTTTTCCGTGTTTTGTTAAAAATCTACGTAATGTCAGATTACTATTAAACATCTATCCAGGTGAGACCACCATTTATGTATGCACTTCCATGAATCAAAATCATTGGAGGTTTACAAGCGATCTTTGCTCTAGTCAACTTTTAAAAAGGGGGAAATAAACGCTTTCTTACTTTCAGAACATTAAAAACCAAACTCGTGTCAATTAGTCAACAGCTTTTCTACCCTGAACGTTTTCAGTACGTGTTTTCTCCAGTCAGGATCAACGGTTCAATAAGACTTAATACTTGGCATAACTATTGCGTCCCAAGTGAACTCCCGACCTCAAAATGAACTGAAAGAAAATGCATTGCTGAATAAATATGTAAAGTGATTGGCCACATTAATTATCTGACAACTTCTGTCGTGTTTCAAGAATCAGATTAGGCCACGTATAGGATATTGATCCCATATCTAGGCTGGTTATTTTCAATGCTCACTTCCTAACCTTGATAGAGATCAAAATCTTTTACGCAGGGTTGTAATCATTGACATATACCCCGTCCTGGGTAAGACAATAAACTACACCCAGCAGCAAGGCCTCAAATCAGGAGGTTTTGAGGAGCGTAGAATCACCTCTTAATTGCTGATGTTCCCAGGTCCATCCTAAACCGGGGTGGTAGCAACTGATGGGTCCCAGCTATGGACATATAGTTTACTATTACCAGCAATATTTTTTTGAAAAGATTATTACCAGCAATACAATTTTGAAGGAAAAATATTGCCAGAAACACATTTTTGACAAAATATAAATATTACCAGCAATAAATAAAATGTTGTTGGCATTAAATAACCCATTGAGATTAAAATTCTGTAAAACAAAATAAACCAAACCAATCTAAACCAAAGAATACATATTCTATTCATACGAATCTATCCTAAAAATCTTGTCGACATTAAATAACTCATTGAGGTTTATAAGCCGTAAAACAAAATAAACCAAACCAAACAAAACCAATGACATACCCCCCTCTACAATATCCTTCCAAAAGATACTAAACTGCAAGTGTGTCACTACATTATCACTTTTAGCGTAGTAAATTTTCAGAAGAACTCACTCTTCTCTCCAAATTAAACTTATATCCACCGTTGTCGTCTCTTCTCATACAGCTATTCTGCAAGAACTACCACTCTGTACTTTTTTTACTACTTTGTTTAATCTTGAATTTTTTGCGACAAAAGTTAGATCTTACTTTTTCCTCTTTTTCCTCACATTTGACACTTCTTTCTACTCTCTCCTTCATTCATATCAGGCACATTCTACAGTGACTTGTTCATAAACCGTGGGTGACAATAAATATCAATAAGATGAACAGTAAAATCATTTAAAGCGGTAAATGTTCTTAATCCGATCGAGTTTTTCATAGAGATATCTCATCAAGCTATATTCAGTAATACCTAAACAGTCAGTTATATACAGTCTTTCTGGGATCAATCGTTAAAATCCCCCCCGCTCTAGCGAATGAAGTCTGTAGATTTTAGAGATGACCATTCGAATCTGGACATCGTGGATTGGCGCAAGAATTTTAATCAAACAACTCCACCGAATCTATCTCATGAAGACTTTCAACAGCAGCAACAACTTAAATGGATATGATTTTACAGAAATAATAATGATATAATCAAGATGCTGACTTTCCACACGACTTCGAACAAAAGATTAGGAAAGAACCTCACATCACTATTGAAAAACAAAACGGTAATATTGGAATTAAGAAAATTTTTTTTCTTGAAAAATTGTTTTAATAGAAACATTTTATACATTTCAATAGATGATAACTTTTGGGTGAATGAGTGCAGAATGTTTCCGCATGGAAAAAGGCTAATATTGATATTAGATTTAGAATTTTCAATTTGAAGAAAGTATTTTGAAAAGTTATTTGTGTCTGCATTTAACCTCAATTTGTCAAAATTATGCCGAAGCTATTTGATTCTACTGGAAAAATTGCCTTCATTCGCCGTCTATAAAATAGCATTACTCAGAAAAAAATACCAGACATAATGGCTTGCAAGAAATTTTAAGATGCTTGAAAACAATGCAATTCTATTATTTATGATTTCTCAGTGATACACACCTTCACTGCTTTAGATTATTTGCTTGTTTTGTGTGTGATATTGCAAACATTGGTCTTCGTCAGTATAATTGACAGCTTTGTAGAGGTTGTGTAAGATTATAGCATACCCATGTAGTCATCTCCTTACACTTTACTCTCCTTTCGAAACTACAGTAATTGTTTAGTACATCCGTTTGTAAACGGTCAATTAAATCAAAGTTTGGGAAAACTTGCTGGAGAGGTTCTTCATTTCTTGGAGAACACGTCATTCAAGGACTCAACAAAAGTTTCCATAGTCTTTGAAGATTGCAGTTGAAAAATGGAAAGCTCTGTTTTCAGCATTTGGTTCAATGGCTTCAAACACATCCTGTTCATTTCTTGACAAATTCGCACAGCTTTAGCAGGATTAATAAAGTGGCATCTCATTGCAAACATCTTTTAAATTTGTTTCTGCATTAAAAATGGTGTTAATTCATTAAACGTGTTATATAATTATATTCGAAGAGTCTCAAACTGATATAAACTTGCTTAACTTTTGAACTCTCCTAAGCCAAACCAGATGTCGAAGTTGTGATTGAAGTGAATCGGAAGCAGTCGTAGGCGGAACTTTTCAGTATTTCTGGGACTGCCTGATAATATCTTGGTGATAACCTTGGTGATTCTCATTCAAATAGTGTATTTAATCTCATTTCGGTTTAAAACTGAATAGTCAAGACACTGACACTAAAATGAACACTGGACTTTGGTACCACATTCATTTAATTTAAAAGTGGCAGCCGATTGCGTATAGCGCTGCTGAGCAAGTTCATAAACTTGTTGACTTTGACTGTGATGATACTACATTCATTGTTCACTGCTAAATGGACAGCTAAGCGATAAACTGTATGAAACTGTCTAGGCATTTTATATTCATACAGTAAATCGTAGCTTAGTGGGGAAATGGATTTGCACGATAAAAATTGGCTTGTTTTATCTTGTTGAACAGTTTAGCCTTTCTTTCTCTCATTAAGAGATTAAGAGATTTCCAGGCTTATCTTGACCAGGACTATACAGGGTGTGATGGATAAATTGTCGTCTAAATTAACAAGAAAAGAAAATAACACTGACATCTCATTATAACAGACATACTTACCAAAATTACACATACATATATTGAAATACTAAAGAATAAATCTATTCAATAAAATCAAGATTGGCTTCAATCATGGACTGTAGACGACTTTGGAATCTCCTGCATCTCTTTTAGACGGTCTCCTTGTATAAGTTGTTGAATGCTGCCAAAATCCTTGTCTTCAGTTCATCTTTGGTCTTACAGTCAGTTTTCTTGGTCTCTGGCTTAACTGCGCTCCACACATAATAATCATGGGTGTTGCAGGCTGGAGAGCTAGGTGACCAGATGTAAAGTGTGAACTGTTTGCAGAAATTCTCTGACAGCCATGACCGGGTTCTCCTCATTCAGTGTCATGGCGCACAATCCTGTTGCTAGATATAGTGTCTTCCTGCAGCTGCCGGCTTCACTCAAGGCAGTACTATTAGGTTGGTGCAAAAGTAATGTCGTTTTCTCACATAGTAACATATGTGAGAAAACGACATTATTTTTGCACCACCCTAATACATCCTCAAGACACTTGGTATAGGATTCTATGTTGAGTCGGAGGCTCTGTGACATGATGAATGGCGGCATCACCCGTGATCACTTCAAAAACAATGGTGATCACCATTAGACTTATCTAACTCTTGCTGAATCCTCTGCTCTGTCCTCAGATTGACACACGAACACTCTGAAATGTTCGTATTGGAGCTTCCAGGTCAAATGTCAAGTAGAACAGTATGTCGTTTCCAAATTTCTGACGGAGTGAATTGCGTCTGGTGCTCTTTTTTTTTTTTTTTTTTTTTTTCACAGACGGTGCCCATCCAACCCTATTATACTGTGCAGTCGTAAATTAAGAACGCGCATGCGCGAAATTAAAAATATAAAATGCCGACAATTTACACAGCGCACCTTGTATTATTACAAAGGAAAACGAATCTTTTTTTCAGAGTGTGTATTACAAATTTGTTGCCATTTCGATTATTTCTTGGCCTATAAGCCGTCAATATGTTCAAATATTGTCGAAAGATTTTAATGACGTTGTTAGAAACAGGGTTTCTTTATTCAAAATGTAAAATCAGCAGCTGACTAATTTACGAGGGAGATTCCAGTTGACGGAATGACTATTGTTACTGCAGCAGAAAACGTCATTTTTTAACCAACCTAATAGTAGTCGAAATTAGTGGCTTCTGGATTATTGATATCAGACAGTCATTTGTGTTGAGCATGGTAATTTGTAAATTGGGAAATAATACTTTGAATAGCACTTCAGTGATTCACTTGAGGATTTGATTTCCAGTAGTAGGTCCATTAATCAGCCATATTATAATGCTGAATAATGTCATTCTCTGAATTGCGACACTTCACGGCTTTACTTTATAATTATTTCTTCTTATTTTTGAATTCTACTCTGTTTTCTATGACACGTAAGCGCATGTACTTTAAATTGTTTTCATACGGAGCCTTATTGTCTCGCCTTTCCAATATATACCTCTCATCTTCATTCATATTGTGTCCCTTCTCTTTTTATCTGTTTCCCATACAGCGAGGATATTCTTCGTTTTTATCATTCATAATTTGTCTTTATTCATCTGAATTTATCCTTCTAAAGATTTTTCTTCTTTGTTATAGACACGTAATAAATTATCGTATCAAATCTCTTCCTCTTTAATTTAGTCATTGTTCATTTTGGCACAATTGTTGTACGACTACCTTCTATTCTGTGTTTTCAGAAGTATAACTCTTTTTCTATTTGCATTAAATTTCCCTGAGATTCTAGCAGGCACTATATATTGTACTTAAGAATTCCTTATCGTTCCGCACAACTTAAGTTTTCGCGAGAGTATCTATGGCATTCTGCTGCTGAATTTGGCCAATGAAAAGTAGCTGTAGTTTTTTACAGAGATGTATTTTAATTTTATCTGAAATGGATACAGATACAATTTGAAATTGAAATAACATCCGGCGATAAATCGTGGTTGATTTCTATTTCTATTTAAAAGATTTTATTAGTTAAAATCATGTGGTTAAAAAAAGAATAAAGAAATAATTAAACAAAACTTATAAACAATTAATTAATTCTATTTTCACCTACAGCCATAATTATAATATCTTTCTTCACCCTTTCGTATATACACGGCAGTTTTCATTTAGTCTCCCAGCTGCTTTTTTCCCCTTTCTCTATTTTCTTCTTCACCACTCCTAACAATTTAAGACGTTGTTCTCTCAGATATTTTGAAGCAAATAATTTCACAAAACAATTCCACATTGTATTTATTGTTACAAATTGTATTTCATAATTAGATGAACATATAGTGTAACGAATATTGGCACAGAAATGGGCGAAACGTGTTCAAGTATAGGGACAGACTACTGCGTTCACTTTCTCGCAAAAGCCCGACGGAAGGTTATCAATCCATCTGTATTACTTTATTTCGGATATGGCTTTCCAGTTAGATTGCTTTTTCTATCATTGGGTGGAAACCAGTAAAGAGAAAGAAACAAGGACTTCCAAACCGGATAGCAGGCAACAAGAAACCACAACAAATAGATTACAAAATCTGTTAGAAGCCATGATCCTTTACATTCGGAAAGGACGTAGAATTAACAAAATATTTCATATTTAAAAAATGACTAGACAACAAAAAACAAACAAAAAACCAAAGTAAAATTGTTTTATTTAACCGATTGAGAGGGAAAATCTATATACTATAATCTATAAATCAATATATGGTGACCATGTTTATTTTTCTTTTAATATTAAAATAGAAATAGCCTATGTTTTGTTTGAAATCTGGCTTTTAATTACATATGATTAATATTGTCTCAACATATTTATACTTCATATTACGATGATTAAAAATGAAATTAATTTATCAGAATAAGAGTTCATGTCTTTAAATGATTTAAAAAATATGATTTTTTCTGTTAATTCACCCAACAATATTATTTTTCCCCAAAATAAAAAATAATTTATATTTACTAAAATTTACACCATATTCTCTCAGAGCGATTCCCTCAGGTTACAATTTGGTTGAGTTGACTTTTGCTATCGCACGAAACGTTGGCGACTCGGGTGCGCTATTTCTACATGTGGGGTTCTACATTAGCGATCACCACGATAAACAAGCCAAAAATAGTTATATCTACTTTGTTTTTTTTAAATTTAAAAAATTTCCTTGTAAGTAACTCGAATGTCACCCGCCCTTCCGAAATGTAAATAACTTCCCGATTTTTAGCCATTCTGAAGTTTGGAGTTGTTACAAGGCAAGCTAAAAAAAATTTTGATTTAAAATTTATAATTCGAATAGATGGTCAGACATTTAATAAAAATCTTTCAAACTTTGATTTAAGACTTATAATTTTTTGGTGCGGGTCGGGTGAATTAATATTCATGATAAGTAACTTTACACTATTTAGGGTGAATTAACACAAAAGATCTTAAATATTTTATTTAGTATAATTAATTTTTTACTCCACATTCTACAATTTTTGGTTCCCATTCTACACGTGGCTTCCAATCATGGTCCAAATTAGAAGCATGTTTGTAGGAGTTAAATTGTAGAAAACAAATACGAAATACTTCTACAAAGTTACCAATTCTTGAAATGATGAGAAATAGTGATATAATTACCAAACAAAGAATGAAAATATGAAATATCGTCAGTACCTTGAAGATAGAAATGTAAAAATTAAAAAAAAAAAATGTTTTATTTTGCATGCGGATGCTGAAAGAGATTCCCTGTCTTTGTGTATGCGAGTTTTGTTATGCGTCATTATGTTTAGGTTGAAGGCATATATGTACGTCTTCAGCAATAATAATAGACGTATTACGTTAAAAGCTTACATTCCAGTCAATGATAATGCAAGTAATGTAGCTACTTTAAAGAATGATAATAAAATAAAAGGAATTTAAAAAAAAACAAAGTTACTTGTATAGATATCGCAGGGAAACAAATTCGAAAAAGTGTAATTAGTGAATTAGGAAGTGGACCAAAATTTTAAGGAATATTGGATACATAATATAAGAAATTTATAGAAAATAAAACGCTAGTTAAACATTTAGAATTGGTTCTCTAATTTGCGATTAATTAAAACATATTTTTTATTTAATGATTTCAAGAGGGGAAATAATTTTACTTCGATTTCATCTTTCAATATTTATAAAAATATCGAAGACAAGTAATAGAACAAGTAACTTTTTTTTTCAACGGCTTTCATTAAGCAAAACCTAGAAATGTGATAATTCAAAATTCTCTTTCCGTAGTCATTATTTTGACCCAAAATGTCAATCTCATTCATGTAGGAAAAACATATGTGAATTATGCAGATATTGTAAATAAAAAAAAAAAAAAAACTCTTTGTAGTTAGTTGAATCATTCCCAAATTAAAATTGAATTCCTTTCGAATATGAAAAAAAAATGAAATCCCAGATTTACATAGAGCAATCTACTTACTACTAAAAATATAAGTGGAACTTGTAAACTAAGTCGGATCAAAATTTTAAATAATGAGATTTTTTCGATTAACTATGGGCGAAAATTCTATTTGAAAATAATATCATTTTATTCTGCAAATTTTTCTTGAATTTTTCCTGTGAAATATTTTTAGCGGAACGTAGAATTTAATGGAAGAAAAAGATCTTAATTGTTTTTCAATGTCAGATATCTATAAGAATAGATGGGATAATTTGATAATTTTACTTTTACATTTTATGTAAGAAATATTGAAAATTACACTATGAATTTTTAAAGATGTAGAAAGTAGCAATAATGTTGTAACAGGAGGAAATTTCTTCGAATAACCTGAAGTAAGATGATTAAAAAAAAAAAATCACTTAAAAATATTAATGTTATGATGTTGATTTGGGGTTAGTAGAGACAAACGCCAAATAACACGTAACAATAAAAAGGGTTTTAATAGGCTGGTAAAAAGGTACAGAAATCGCCTGAGTAGTCAATAACTAGTTCAGCTGAGAACTTCTGTCTCTCGGTCTGGTATTTATCAATCCACCCACGAGGATCGAATGTGGCACAAGGCCGGTTTAATGTGGGTATCCCCGAGCCCGTAGGCTCTGCCAAAAATATGGCCTTTCTGAACCGGCCTAGACGGGTTCAGGCAAGGTCAACCTCCCCGAACGAAACCTTGCCCTTCGGCAAAGCCTCGTCCGGGTTCCCCTCTGCTAATGCAGCGAGTTCGACAGTCGCTGAGAGTCTGTCTCTCGGTCTTCCTCATGTCAACTGACATGCCACTCTTTAAAGTCTTTGTTCACAGACGCAGACAAGTTCATCTTCAAGAGGGGTGGTAGGTTTCCAACACAACAATTAACATTCACCGAAATCACTCATTTATAAAAAATTCTCATCCAATAACATATTGAACGTATATTTCGTTGATTTATTGGGTGTGCTGATTATTTTTAAATATTGAGACCAACGTTTTTCAAACCAAAATTCAGTTGAATGTTCGGAGGATTCCTGCGGTGTACATTGTTTATTCCTTCCTCTTCCCTACATTGCTCTCATTCCATTGTATATTTCTTTTCATTCTTTTCATCTTTTCTCTTTCGTTCATTCACACATTGATTCTTATCTTTCTTCTTTTTTATTCATTTCAGCGTTACTGAGTGTTGGAGAATAAGAGAAAAAAGACAGTAAAAACATCGTAAGCCAATCGCTATTATATCCCGTTTCCATGGCAAATGCTTAGACGAACGACATTGATCTGTTCCAGCTTTTCAGACCTTTCCATCTAAGACAATCCATGCATAGTACACAGGGTCGAAACATACCCATTCCCTTCGTATTACAGTCGTAAGAAAGAATATGCATGCATGCAAATTCTTACCGAGAACCATTCTTTTGAGAAATATACTCTCGGGTGTATGAGCCTCCGATCACTACAGTCTTAAAATTTTCAAAATTAGATCATTTATTTTTTTTATCTTGCATATCTTCATAAACTGCACTAAAACGTTCATACCAGAAACTCGTTCAGTAACCGTCAACTATTAAGAAGATGGTGGGGGATAAAAGAAGATGTATTATTAAGGAAACAGAAGATAACGATTGACATTTAATTTAAATTTTTGAAGATCAAAGTTGGTTGGGAAACGAAAAAACAGCAGAGAGTTCCACTAGAGAGATGTACGAAAGAAATTACGATTATACCTTAGCCATTCCAACTCTAAACTGATGAGACCATACAAGCAATCTGCAACAGCGCTTAAATTCATAAAGTCTAGGTACAATATTGGAAAGTTCCATCGAATAAATTCCATGAAAGTATTTCTAAAAAAGGCACAAGGAATCTACGTTACGGCGGTGGGATAGTGATTGAAGCCGAGATGCCAGGTTAGGACTAATAACATAACATTGTTCTTTGGATTTTATCAAGAATAAGTAAATATATAGCAGTAGCACCAGACCAGATGTGGCAGCGGTATGCAAAGCAAGGATAAATGGTAGACTAAAAATATGTAAGGTAGATTCTTGCGAAAAGAAATTGTCTATCACGACATAGTGAACTAACATTCTTAGCTGCAAACTTAACAATTGATTCAATCTAGACTTTCCACTTTATGGCAGTGGGAAACTTTAGTCCGAGAAGGGGCAATAAATCACTCTCTGGTGGAAGGTAAAAAGGGTTTTCTCAGATGATTAAAAGAGAGAATGATATTTGAGGCGTTAAAATTAACAAGTCAATCCTTATTTCAGTTAAAAACAGAGTGTAGATCATTTTTGAGTTCAACTCCCAATTTCACCTTATCGAAACGATCAGACTTACTAGTCTGATTGGTTCGATAAAGTGAAATAAGAAAGGAATAAAAGGTTGTGTTATCATCTTTTCCTCTTTGATTTTTTTCTATATTTTCCATTTTGCTTCTTTATTCACATTTCGTTTTCTTCTATACTTTCATTTTGACTGTATTTATTTATTCCACTTTTCAGCACGTTTCTTTCTTTCTTTTCTTTCTTTCTTTCTTTCTTTCTTTCTTTCTTTCATGACTTACCACACGCATCTTTTCTTTTGTCACACTTCGTCTTCATTTTTCTTTCTGTCTTTTATTTTGTTTGTTAAATTTCTTTTTTCTTTTTTTTTTTATCTCGTTTGTTTTTTCTTTTTTTTCTTCGTGGCTTTCATTTTTCTTTCGTTCTGTCTTTGCCTGATACCAATGAACCAAAACTATATCTATAATTACAAAAAGCTAGTTAATAGAGATTTTAGTGTAATCGTACAATGTGATTATCATTACATAGTAAATAAAATATATACATGAATGTATTTATACATCGATAATTATTGTACAATTCTTGATATAAAATATCAACTGCAAAATTCTTGAAGGCCTTATACGTGTTGAAAAGTGTTTTTTTGATATATTCCACGTCCTCTAAATAATTCCCATAATTTGATAGGGGAATTGCATACAACAGCCATTATCCTGTTTTCTTTCCTTTCCCAGTAGCTATACGTCCTTCGAGGTGCAAAGAACAATATTGTTGCCTTATATGTAATATATTTTTCCTTGTATAAAATTAAGGTCTGATAAACATTCAGTTAATGAGAAGGTGGAGAAAATACCAACTGAATAACATTAAATATTTTTAGAAGAGACATATTTTAAAAAATACTGATATAATATTTCCGGTAAATCACAATAACCCATGCATATACATTAATACATCTATCTATCTATCTATCTATCTATCTATCTATCTATCTATCTATCTATATATATATATATATATATATATATATATATATATATATATATCTTTTTACAACTGTGTGTATATGTAGAGAGAGATAGAAAGAGAGAGAGAGAAAGAGAGAGATATTAGTCTTTTCACCTCTATCGACCAAGCTAGATCCCTAGCTGTTGGTATCTATCTATCTATCTATCTATCTATCTATCTATCTATCTATCTATGTTCATACCTACCTATCTGCTTTTTAGGCGCATCCATAATAATGTCTTCGTATGTATGGAAAGAGATTAAGTCGTTTGATGTACGTATTCCAATTAAATTGGAATTTCGTAAACGTACCCAATAGAGGATGTAAAGAGTGGCCTTTAAATTCCGCTGATTCATGTAAACAAGCCATTAGAGGATGTCACACAAATCGTTGTCAATCTGAAGTTTTGATAAGAAAAAATATCATAAACTGATCTGAATGTAGATTTTTTTAATTAAAAATAAAACTCTTAGGTTTGTTTACTCTCCAATATTAAGTAATCTGGTGATCACATGACCAGACTTTTACTTCCAATCACATTTTCATAAAATAAGAGAACTGATTTCATCAGGTATGCGTTTGAAATATTTTTTGGCTTTTTAATACAAAAACGTGACGCGATACGACGTGTTTTCAACGAAAGAAGATATATAGTTGACCAGAAAGAGGGAGAAGAGAAAAAGAAAAAAATAAACTAAAATAAAATGATGCTTATAAATAGCAAAGAGCATGTTTTTCTTAGATTAATTCAAGATTTTTCATTTGTAATTCCATTTGTATTTTGGATTTTACATGCAAACTTCCATAAAAAAGCGAACTCATTAGTATTTTTTTCAAAATACGATGAATAAAATAATATATATATATATATATATATATATATATATATATATATATATATATATATATATAATAAAAAGGCTTAAACACTAATATTCCATGGTCATAATTTATTCCATTGGAATCGTAAATACGATCCAATTCATCAGACCTACAAATTCAAAAATTCTTCTTTTTGAATTTGTAGGTCTGATGAATTGGATCGTATTTACGATTCCAATGGAATAAATTATGACCATGGAATATTAGTGTTTAAGCCTTTTTATTATATCCTTACTCTGTCCTGGACATTGAGTTCTACCTGGATTTTATCCTCTCGGAATTTTTTATTCTAAATATACATGTGTATATATGCACCTGTGGATTTTGCATATATATGTATATTTACCACTAATATTATCTATATATATATATATATATGTATATGTAACTCTCTCCCTCTCTCTGTATATATATATATATATATATATATATATATATATATATATATATATATATATATATATCAGACTCAATATTTAGTCTTGTACAGCGTCACATATAGAAAAGTTTATTTTTGACCGGTGTCCGGCCTTTGAATAACCAAAATTGCTCGAAATATTGTATTCGAAGCTCCTGATTTACCTTATCTCAAATATTGAAAATTGACATTGGGGGATATATAAAGCGACTCTCTCTCTCTTTCTCTCATTAGTATTTTTTTCAAAATACGATGAATTAAATAATATATATATATATATACATATATATATATATATATATATATATATATATATATATATATATATATATATATATAATGGACTCTCCCTTCGGTTTCGACGTATAAGGATCTAGCAGTTTAACTGATTCAGTTATGATATTTTGTGCGATAATCTTAAGTGGCACTTAAGACTAGCTAATGATTTACAAAGGAGGTCACATATGGAGTAAGAGGAAGGTTTGTGAGATGAGATCACTCTCAGAGTGGCCGACCGTTTAGAACTTGCTCTCGCTTCTTTTTAGATGATTCAGACAAGCAAATTGAAACTGTTGATCTCCAGTCTACCCGCTCCAAGCTTAAGCGCCCAAGGGTGTTACGTGTTATACTGACAAGTTGCTTTTATATATATATATATACTACATATGTATGTGTGTATGTATGTGTATCTTTATGTATATGTGTGTTTGTTCTACACCCATTTTCCCATCGTAAAAACATCGTAAACCAATGTATATCACAATTTCCATGGCAAATGCTAAGACGAACAAACCTTCATGAGTTCCAGCCTTTCAGGCCTTTACATCTAAGACATTCCATGCATCGTATACAGGGTCGAAACATACTCATTCCCTTCGTCTTTTAGTCTTAAGAAAAAATATGCACGCAGGCAAATTCTTACCGAGAACCACTCTTTTGAGAAACACACTCTCGGGTGTATGCTTTTCCGATCACTACAATCTTAAAATTTTCAAGATTAGTATCATTCATTTTCTATCTTGCATATCCTCATAATCTGCTCTTACTTACTCATCCGTTCATACCAGAAACTCGTTCTGTGACCCTCTACCTTGAGCGGCTCTTGGACTTTGAACATTTAGAACAAACCAAAGAAAGCTTACTATTTTTAACGCCAACTACAAGATGACTGACTAAATTTTTGGCAGGTCTATCTCAAGCCTTCGACAGAGTTACATACTTAGGATGACGTTCAAGGGCCATTCTGGTCAGCAGAGCGAATTTGTTAAACACTTTACCATTGTAAATGTTCCTTGACTAACTCTTTACATTTACTGTCTAGTCTGGCACAAGGCAGAGAGTGAAAATCAAAATTACAGTACGAAAAGACTGGTCTACAAGAAGACATTAAACATATTGTAAACGACCCCTAATTTATTATTTGCAAATTACAAAACTTTGTTATGGCGTAGAGGGCTCGATAGTGCGATAAAATGAGACAATCTGACTAATGTTGTTACGAAATTCTTACACAAGGTGTGCTTTCTAAGAAATGGTTGGTTTCATTTAGCGACATATCAGTTTCTATGGGTTAATTAATGTTCATATCTAAATTGTTTGAATACATTTATATGGCTTCAGATAAGCATATTTTGAACGAAAATGTATGCTTACAACTACAGATAAAATGTATTGTTGGTCATTTTTATATAAAGTGTATCTGTTTGTAATTCTAATGTAAAACTTTTTGCTGGTCATTTTACTTTAAAAAGATATTATTTCAATATAAATATGGGTCTATATCAGATGCTAGGTCCATGGCGGAACCTGGAACAACAACAATTAAAGATTGGTTTCACGCTCCTGAAAATCTTCAATCTCCCCATCAGATGTCTTGTTGTCGGATGTATTTTATCGTCATACCCAGGACTATTCTAATAAATGTTTAACATTACGCGCTCTACAACTTATTATTAACCAAGCTTCTTTGGTCGTGAATATGACTTCACGATCTCACTACACTATCAAACTTATCAGGGAGATAACGTTGTTAATTATCGTAATAGGATAAACGCCTTGTAGAACAATAACGCTGCTTTTTAATCATTGACAATGTGCAGACTATTTTTATGCACATAAATTTTTCATGTACACAAACTTTCTTTTTTTATGTTACTCTATTCTGTTATTCTGTGATAAACACAAAACACAAATTTTGGTCTTTATTTTTAATTCCGGTCTTGACTGAGAAAATATTCACTGATAATATTAATATAAATGTTAATTGATTTGCTTTTCCTTTACAAGGAAACAGTCAGAATTCATTGATACAATAATTAGATGTATAGTCGGTTGAATATATAAAGTTTTTTTCCTGAAAAATTAGTTTTTCAAGCAAATAACTTTCTCATATACGGTATCTCTTATCCATCTTTCTAGTACTGATGGGAGGTTCCGTTCTAAGCTTTTGTTTACAGCAGTGTAGGAGGTCGCCATTTTGATAAAATCAACATATACACTTCTAGATCCATGGGCTATTGAATTTAGTCACCAATGTCTTTAAACATATTCAAGTGATGTGGGTTTTATATTTGGTTATGTGGTGATTCTGTAGCGCCAGTCTATGAGACCTGATGAAGTATAGTCTTCATGTTTCTAGGCCTTATTCACTCGAAGCGATTTTTCATGAATGATCGGAGAAATACATTTAAAACGTATATGTAATATTTGATGTTTTACATTTAGCAAATATTTAGGCAGATTTCTTCCGCGTTTTTAAAGTCCTCTGATCCGTGATGTATCATATTCTCGCACTATTAACAATTGTCATTGTTTACGACAATATTCTTAGGCATATATGTCAATATAGTCTATAAAATCATATAAACCTCAATAGAATTGAGAAAAATTTCAAATTAAATGTTACCAGAGTATAAAATATTAGGATAGAATAAAAAGAATCTATTTGACGTCAATGATATTTTTATATAATGTATTTAATAAATAATAAATACTACATCTCTTAATGAATTCCATAGATTTATCTAACAATGATAAAGGGATCTATGTCTCCGGGAAATTTCAAGTCGAGATATAAGATATTTGAACATTTATTTACTTACAGTTTGTTTGAGGTTGTGCACATAACATAAACCTCAATTGCATTTGAAAAAGAATTATCAAATTGTAAACGATTAATGTAGACGTCAAAACAAAACTTGGGTAAATTTTCGGGTAGTTTCAACATGTTATATTAAAATTATTGTCAGAAATTATTATGTGGATTAAACTAATATTAGTTTAAGGTCTCTGAAATTTAATCCGTCCTGGGTAAGACGATAAAAAACATCCAGGAGAAAGATCTTTCATCAGGAGGTTTTGAAGAGCATGGAACCATCTCTTAATTGCTGGTGTTCCAAGGTCCACACGGACCGGGGGTGATAGAACCTATCAGAGTCCTAGATACAGACTTACAGTTAACAAACCAAAAGTGGTCAAAAATCTATGAAAGTTTAAAAATAGGTTTTAATATCAGAAAAATTATTATTAGCAGTATACTTTTGAAAAAGAAAATTATTGCCAGTAATACATTTTTGAAAAAAAATATTACTAACAATACATTTTGAGGAAAAAAAAAACTATTATCAGCAATAAAAATTTTGTCGCCAATAAATATATACATATGTTGATATGCCGTAAAAACAAAAGAGGACAAATAAACAAAACTGAAATGTAATGAAAAATATTTTTTTTATTTTTCATAATAAAATTTCTAATAAAAAATGATGACTCGCTTTTTTTAACCCTAAAAATAATTTTGTCTTGATTAAAGTAATAATTTTTGGGTCAATTTAAAACATTATCAAGCGTGGGCTCAAACCTTTGAGCTGTGGTGTATACATACATACATACATATATATATATATATATATATATATATATATATATATATATATATATATATATATATATATATATATCAGTTCATCCCAAGCAAGAGAAAATACCACTAGTACGCAGTGAAGTAAAGACACTAGTTAAAGAGAAGATTGAAAATATTCAAGATGCTCTGCTACGACCTGAAGGATCATAATATAAATAAATGTAAAATTGAATAAATAAAAATGGATAATCTCAAAATATTTAATTTTATATCGTAAGTAAAATTTCTAAATCAGCAGTTGTATAAAATAGTACATAGGATAAGAAGATAGAACTCCTCTAATTTTTTCTATTTTTCCAAATTTAAAATAATTCACCTGCTGAACTCATCAAAACAAAAGAAGTTTTATTTCTACATGTGTTTATCTTGTCGGAATGAGATAACAAATTATATAACGTTGAATATTCTTTTCGAAATCTGCATGTTATAAAAACGCTTTAATATCATTGTGCATATACAAGAACAGATGTGGATAAATAGACACTGATCATTTAAGCATTCCATATAAAATCTCAAATAATTCTACTAAAAAAGAACCCTGTCCCTGCTTCGCACTTCGAAGCTGATGAAGGAGTTATACGGATGGTAGAGGTATTCATATTTTGGATAAGAATGATCTGGAAAAAAATCAACATCCAAAAAAATAGAACAGAAATTATTTTTTCCAAAAGAGAAAATATGTGATGCCACGTATACTGAATACATTATAAAGTTTCAGGATACAGAATTAGTAAAAAGTAAACTCTTGAAATATCTATATATGTATGGATCTATTAGGTTGTTGCAAAAATAATTTCGTTTTCTAACATATGTTACTATGTGAGAAAACGAAATTATTTGCACCAACCTAATATTATAACAAAAATGAAATGAAAAAAATGTGGTAGAGGTAATTTTTCCCAATACCACAAGTTGTTTCAGAACCAAATCATTAGCATAAAATATCAAATCTTGTTCTTGCCTTATTCCGTCATATCGAAACTTTCATATGGATCCTATGCATGGCGCAAAACTCGTCAAGGGATATCTAATCTGTCTCACACCGATGGTTATATATGGATACGATCGAGTGAAATGGATAGGTCTCAGCAGTGGCCCTTCTTTGTTAACATTGTGGGCTGGCGCGAGAGACTCACAAACAAGAAACTATATAAGAGAAACTATATAATTTGTGGATTTTGAGAACCAGTAAAAATAAAATCGATATCACATGGAAATAATGACATCTTCAATATGTTAACGTTGCACACTATTTTAAAAAAAATTTCTTAGCAAAAGCCATCATCATTACTTGAAAATCTCATAACTGCTTCCGGTCATGAGAAAACTTATCTTCTCAAAAAATTGTTTTCAGAGAAAGATTTCATAAATTTTACCTAGCTACTCAGCGAATGAACAGAAAATGTTTCCTTATAAACAGACGGATAATATTACCATTCTACCATAGAGAAAGACTTAAAAATTCCGTATGCAAATAACTGCGAATGTACAGTATTTTCGAAAGCTTATTAGAATCGGTAAATATGATATTCCAACTAATGATTAATATGGTCGATGATAATTTTTCGTTGGCTTACATAAATATATTGAAACATCTAATCATAGATAAATAAAGAATATTAAACTAACGTTTACTGATGAAGGTTTTTGAAGTTTTGCGAGTCTTACATGAAATACATTTTTGGCAAAGATATACGTTTTCCTGACTTTTTAATTTTGCATTTTGTTCTTATTAATATAAACGGAATATCACTTAACTATATCTTTTGTGTTCCAAGTTATCATATTGCCAGAAACTAAAATAGTTAGCCTTAATAACAAGGCTAATCATCTTATTGTTCTTTGCCAAGTCTTGTTATTGCCTAGGAAAGAGATGAGAAAAAGTGAAGTCATATTTTTGCTAAATACTCTTTTTCTAGATACACTCAAGAAGAATAGATATTCAACAATTAAGCAGTTTCTTATAAGCAATTAACCATATATCTTTTAAGGAACTTCACGAAACGCTTACCTGATTGTGTTGGAATAATCGGTCTGAAAGGAAAGGATATAAACACTCTTGCTTTTTCTTTTTTGTTCTTTACCCACAGGATGTGGACAAGACGTCTAGATTTCGAGTCTTGAAGTAGAAAGCCGAGTACTTAATTTTTAAAACAAATACGTTTCACGCTAAAACGCACGCACGCACATACACACACACAAACACACACAGAGTACAGATAATAGGGTGATGTTATTTTCTCTCTTTGCCTAAATTATTTTTTTGCATATATTAAACTCCATCTCTGTATTGAAGGAATCCTTTTGAATACACTGGCCTTCATCCGTTACTATTGGTAGCATCATTGTCTATAAGGTGTTATACCTGGGCGAAATATTGACACAGCAAGAAAAATGCCAACCCAGAAACACTTCTGAGATGATGAAGCATTTTCTCCAGTATTTCTTTGAACAAATAAACATCGATTTCAGTTCATTTTTCTCTTAAAAGTTTCTATGAATTTTTGTCAAATGTAAGCAAACTCTATCTGACTTATTTCTTAAATCTATTTCCTTCGGTTCTATATTTCCAAATCACTTGAAGAATAATCCAAGTACACGTGACAAAGAACAAATAAAGTGCATTTTAAATACAGAGACGACATTATCAATCATGAAATGGGAATATCTCATGTAATTTTTACTAGGAGAGATTAACCAGATATAGATTAATATATAAAATTAACTGCTATTTCCTGTCCGATCCAGAAATATGCGGACCGTACCACATCTCACTATCAAGAAAAACCAGATGAAGGACTAATCTGAGTTGAAATGCTTGCCCACAAATGCAAAATCCCGTGATCTCACAGATGCTTGACATAGATATATAAACACCAACAACAGAGAGGAGTTGGGCGGAGTCTTGCATTCATCAAAAACAAAAATGGAAGATCTATTCCCCGATGAGAACGATTGATTTATTTTTTATGACTTATCAAAATTTTGAGGTTATTCAACGGTAGAAAATATTTTAATCTCTATCTATAAAAGGCAGGATGTGTGTGTGTGTGTGTGTGTGTGTGTAACGAATGCACGGCTGCAATCTTTGACGGATTTGCACCAAAATTTACACGCACATGCTTCAAGTCAGCAATGAAGGTCACGACCGAGCTTGCATTTCCAAACTCCCATCGATAGTGGAAATAATCGATTTTTCATGCTTCTACGGCCGTTTTCATGTAGTTTGCGGCCATTTTCTACTGGCCAGAGTGAGAGCCTATATCTGGCTGCCACGAATAGGCAGGAAGTTTCTAATGGCCAGCGGGAGAGCCAAAAGCTAACTGACACGAATGTTAACTAGCATGCTAGCATGCAAAAAAAATCGATAGCTGCATTCGTCACAAGTGGGAAAAATTTAAATCTGCATGGCACTTTACTCCAATTGGCTCATTCGCTTGCTTAAACTCAACGTTGATTCTGATTCCGAAGAACTCGGTTGAGTGTGAAAAATTATATGTTGTTAACATTCTTTTTTCATTCGGTTTTTCCAGTTACGAGTCTTTTTTTTAAAGCTGATCGTTTTGTGTTCATTTTGTTTAGTTCTTTTTTCCTAACAGTTTTAATGTTTAGTATAGAGCTTCGAAAAAATTCGCAGTGTGAGATAGGCAAGAAGTAAGGCAGGTAGCAACATCAGCACGGCAAGGACACTCCTTTAAAGGCGAGGAAGGGCAAAAACATTTTAAGTCAAGTGATATATATATATATATATATATATATATATATATATATATATATTAATAATTCCAATGTTTAACTTTTTGAATGCTAGAGATACAGTACACAGTAAAAACAAATTTTTAATAAAACAAACATAGGAAATTATAGTAAATTCTAACATTATCCTTTCAGAAATTTGTGTATTACTTGATGGCCGTTAATATACCTGTATTGAATTAATGTTGATGGAGACAGTACAATCATTAAGAATATTTACTTTATACGTATAATCAGATTATACTGCCCGTATCGAAATCAGTTCTGTTACATTTTCAATGCACAATACAGATTATTGTCGAATACTGCCGAAAGACTTTCCATTTAACAGTCAAATATTGAATGTTTCTTTCGTTAACTTTTTCACAATTTAGTGTTTTAGTTAAAAGAATTAACAAAAGACATCGAGAGACAGGAATTCTAAAGACATTAAGTAAAGACGAGAAAATTGAAACTATTTTGCCTTATTCAAAGTTCAGTCAGATTTAAAAATTACTCTTTGATTTGCCAAGAAATATTGAATTCGGATTATTATTTTATTTCATCATGGCCGCCATAATTAACCATGTCACGATCAATGTTAAGCGGTGTTTCAACGTGATATGACCGTAAAATGCAATTGAGAAAATATTGAAGTTAAATGAAAAGCAATGTTAAATATGCAATATTCATGTCTTGGTTTATCGCCAGTAATCGGCGCACCTATTTCATTACGAACACTTCTAAATACATTTTCTCAAAAAATCTTCCTCGTTGCTCACATGTTCGGTACAACGTATTCTCACTATCCTTTTGTAGAATCCCAATCCATCTACGGATATCAATGTCGCATATTCAGTCCTCTATTATACATACATTTAAATTTTTAAACTTGTTTACTGTTGGTATATCCAATTTGTAATTTGTATCTTAGGCTGTTGCTTCTGCTAACAACCGTGCATTGTTTTGCTTTGCACTTGATGTTTAGGCATATGTTCTCACTTTTCTTCAGTACCTTCTGTAGGAGTTCTTGTAGTTTCCTTCCTGTGTCATCTATCGACACTGTATCATCTGCAAACCTTACATTGTTAAGATTGTGGCCGCCAATAATGAATCCCAGAAGGGATTCTAATTCTCTCAGAATCGCCTCACTGAATAGATGGAATAAATCCTGTGGGAAGACACACCCTTGTTTTGCACACCTTAGGGGATTTATCTGTTCCTGAAATACGAACGGTAATACATTTAAGTACATATCGTAGGGCGCTACGATGTACCAGAATCTATGTGAAACCAGCAACCTGAGACAATAAAGTCTAGAAATGTTTTTGGTTTGGGAAGAATTGGGTGTTTGCAAAAAATTTAAGGCTTCCTAATGGAATGAAAGGAAAATTCTCACAGGTAACTTCGATAATAATGGATTCTGTTATTTTTGATAAATATTTCCCTTGAGACACAGACGTGTTCGTTACGCGCAGTTACAATTGGGAAAAAGTAACAAGTAATATCCTCCCTCTTCTATGAGTAAATAGGACATTCGTCCGGTAAAATAATTGTTATTCTCGTGAGTTTCCCGAGTCCATAGGCTCGGTCAAAATATACCCGTAGAACCCGTATAAACGGGATCGGGTTGGTCAACCTCCCCGAACGAGACTCTGCCCCTCGGCAGAGACTCGTCCGGGTTCCTCTCTGCTCAGAGGCAGAGAGTTCGACCGTCAAGCCGAGCTTCTCGGCTTGATTACGACATTCTCTCTTGAGAGGCGTAGTATACATAGTATTAGAAACAGTTCATTCTGTAGTTGTAGGTAAGGACCCATGACAATTTCATTATTAAATGCACTTATGTTTATGCGTGCATTCATCGTCTTAATTTGTTCATTATTTACTTACTTTGTTAATGTATTTATTTACTTGATTATTTAGTTATCAGTTTGGTAGATAGGTGCGCGAATCGCAGATGAATCTGCGACTTAATTGGCTGCATGTCTGCCCAACGTCACATTGTAATATTTTTATGATTATCAATATTGGAGATGCAATTTCCCATGGAACATGAAAATTGTATTTTCATAGAGTAAGTTTTGATATCCGTTGTTTTTGGTAATGTTTTAATTACATATTTTACATATTTTTATAGTTTTTTTTATCATTTCATCCCATGCAATGCGGGGTACGCAGGAGGTTGCTGTGAGTGAAAGTGAAAGTGTAGACTAAGAATACGGATGTTTGATGAAAGAACAAAAGATGAGCGGAATTCAGGAAGACAGAAGATGGCCGTTGACGTTGCATTTGATCTTTTGAAGGTTGTAGTTATCAGAGAAGTAAGTAAACGGAAGGGATTTCCACTGATGCGTGAAAAAAAAAAAAACATTTTTGGAGTAGAAGTGGTCCTTTCATTTAGTTATTTCAACACTAAAATGTAGTCAGGGCATCATTGAAAAAGCTCGTCAGAGCAGTTCCCATGAAAATATTTGTACCGAAGACAAAGAGAAGCCACGTCGCGTCGGTGAAAAATTGGTTGGCTCCGAGATGCATTATAGAACTTTCTTTGGATTTTCTCAACAACCAGACATGTGACATGATACAAGAACTTAAAAAAAAAAATACCGCCCTATATGAGTTATATCGGATATATTTTCCTATACCACACGTCTGATAATGAATTTAATCATATATATATATATATATATATATATATATATGATTAAATTAATTTTTTTCATTTTTGCGTACGTTAGACGACAATTTACCCATCTCTGTATATATATATATATATATATATATATATATATATATATATATATATATATATAGAGAGAGAGAGAGAGAGAGAGAGAGATGGATAAATTGTCGTCTAACTGACGCAAAAATGAAAATAATACCGATATCTGATTTTAACAGATATATTTTAGGATAATTACAGAAAAAATATCTTGAAACACTAATGAGTAAATTTATTCAATAAAATGATCATGACCTCTAGAAGACATGGCAATTTCTTGCACCTCTTGTGGACAGTTACCTTGTTTAAGTTGGTGAAGACTGCCATAATGCTTGCCTTCAGTTCATCTTTGGTATTACAAGGAATTTTGTTGGTCTCTCTCTCTCTCTCAACTTAATGATCATGGGAGTTGCAAACTGGGGAGTAAGGGCCCCAGTTCTAAGGGGTGATGTGCTTTCAGAAATTGTCTGACAGCCATGCGCTCTCCTGCTTGTGTGACATGTTGCAGAATGCTGTTGCCAGATAGGGTCTTTCAGCAGACATCATCTTGATCCAAGACAGGAATACCTCGTAAAGGCACTTGATGTAGGACTCCGTGTTGAGTCTAAAGCCATCACCAACAAATTCAGGAGTTCCTTTCGTATCAAAGTGTTTTTTCGAGCTGATGTACCTTCGTAATAACCATTAGTCTCATCCAAATCTTACTTTGCCCTGTCCTCAGGTTGACATACTCACACTATGAAATATTCGTATTGGAGCTTCCGACGTAAATGGCAATTTGTAGAGGATGTCGTTTCCAAATTTCTTGAGGAGTTAATTGAGTTTTAGTGCACTTTTTCTCATCGACAGTGCCCAACTGACCCTACTGACTTACGCTGTTAGCAAAAAAAAAAAAAAAAAAATATCACGCATGCGCGGAATTAAAAATTTAAAATGACGACAATTCAAACATCGCACTCTGTTAAACAAGCTATTATATAAATAAAAACGAAAATATTCAACTGAAGATATGAGATTATTTTACAAAATAGTCGACAAAATAATATACCCCCCCCCCAAGAAACCTCTTGCTCGAAATTAAAGATATAAAATCTCCAATCCTTTTATTACAATACTCAGGTCGTAACTCGATGTGAATCTGTACTAACAATAAAGAGCCACTGACATATATACTCGCGTCTTGAATCTGGAATTTTTCTATTCGGTGAAAGTTGCTTTATACGTTTGCTTGCAAGAGTAAACTGTTATCATTCATTGGAATCTTGTAGCAAATTTGTAGTTCATCTTGACAGAGTAATATGAATAGCGAAAGATTCCTTCGAACTTCTGAGCAAGGTATTGTGAACTAGGAAAATTTTCGTTCGAATCCAAAGAAATATTTGCTGAATTTCTATGTTTTACCAATTTTAACTTGATGGATATCTCCACATAGAGGAAGATGAGGTTAATACAACATAGATTTTGCCTTACGAAATAATTCTGGGACATCATTTAGTGTGTAAGCAAGGAAGATGGATTATAGAAAAGATCCACAAAAATAGCGACCATTCTCTTGAAATCCAAACGTAACCAAATGATATTGAGGCAAGGAGTTATTTATTTACTCACCCAAAGTTCTTATACAGTTTGATGACAGAATGCAAACTGAAATATTGTATGTTACAAACAACGCTTGGAGCTAAAATGAATAGAAACATTTGTTGTTGACTGTATATCAAACTTTTGAAAAAAATATATATATCGATTCTAATTACAGTAGTTACCTATGTATAATACGCATTTTTTTCTAAAAATAATAAGCAAAATTAGAGCTGCGTATTATGTACCGCTAAAAAAAACTCTTTAATAACTTACCTTTTCATAGGTCGATTTCATTTGCGAAATGGCTGCTCACAACAAGCATATGGCAATTTCACACCTACATTCGCTGATTGCGATTCCATAACGATGTCAAATGCAATCATATGTACTTAAGCATACTTACAATTATAAAATGAAATAAGAATTATCATAAAACTAAATTAGAATAATATTATCCTATGTTTAAAACCATTTTTTAAAATAAGATTAGGAAACACTGGCTGTAATGAAATTGGAGCGGTATAATTTATAGGGTTTAACTTTTTCTTTTCGATCCATTCTGCCAGTGATGATCTGAGGGTTCCAATAAAAACAGAAAAATACTACTTACAATTTAATATTAATTGGCAATATTCCATATAGAAAATTCCAGTATTAACTTCATATAAGCTTATATTATATATGCTAAAAGAAATCACATTCTGATGTAAAACCAGGAAAATATTCTACAGTCCCTTCTAATCCTGTTCGTATATTTCATTATTATTTGACATTTTTGTGATTTGCTTCCCTTTTTGCATGGATATATTGACACAAGCTAATATTTTGCGGTCTAATACTCAATAAACTTCGACAATGTTAGCCTCCATTTTTTTTTGCTTGAATCAGAAGAAATACAAGCATAAAGAAAAGTCAACGTCCAATTTACCTTGTAATAAAATCTCAGTTCATACAGGCCCAACGGTGATCTACACATTTGCTTTTATGAAGCGTGTGTACACAGATATTTACGATTATGTCCTTTGCTGGTGAATATCGATTCTTGGGTCCTCCAGAGATCAAAGAAGTTTTATATTCGCCATTATGACGACGAAATAAAATATGAAAGTATATGCATGCATTTTGGCCAATAATATCAAATACTGCGAATAAAATATAGAAGCAAATGTCACTGCCGGTAATATTTTTAGGTTCGCGATAAAGATTCCGAAGTATTTGTTAGTTGAATAATCCGAGTTGAGAATATTAGAGTAATCTAAAATTTATACTGGGAACAATCTGCCTGCATATGGACGGTAAATGAACTTATTCAGCCTTTACGTTTAAGCAATCCCATGAGAACTTGAACCCGTACCAAGATTAGCTTAACAACAAAAGGTACGCATATGAATTAGCGTTGATAGCAGAGAAAGAAAGAAAACTATATGATAAGGTTAGTAAAAGAAAGCGGGAAAATAGACGAAACATCAATTGTAAGAATAGAATGTATGGTTGCCAGAAAAGTGGACTGGCCAGTATGAGAATTTCAAGTTTAAGATATCGAAATTTGAGAGCTAGGCTTAGGTTCTCCTGCTTATGTGGAATGCCGCAGATTCCTGTTGCCAGACATAAGGTCTTCCATCTGCCACGCTCTTGGCCCTGTGTTGCACTACCTACTTAAGGGACATGATGTAGGTTACCGTGTTGATTCTGAGGCCCTGTAGGATGATGAATGGAGACATAACATTGCTAGCAATAGAGATTACTCAAAACAGCAACGTAATCAGCATTAGACATAACCAATTTTCAAGTTCTCTGCAAACTATATAGAATGACACCGAAAAAAAATCTGAAATGTTCGTATTAGAATTTTTGGTGCGAATGCCAAGCAGTACAACTTTCAGTTTCCCGTATTGCGCTATTGTGTACATTTCTTACAGGCAATGCCTAACTGAGCCTACAGTCATAAAATAATAAAAAAAAACAACACGCACGTGCGGAATTAAAGATATAAGATAGAACTAATTTACCAATCGTACCCTGTAGAACAAGTTATAATACAAACAAAAAGTTATTTAACACAAAATGTCGGAAATATTTAAAAAAATTAACTATGTTCAATATAAAAAAAAACAAAAAGTGATTATATAATAAAAAAAAAACTCTAAAATTTGAGGAATGTTTCAATGCGGATTCAGAAGCAAATTACATTCTTGGATCAGTTGCTTCTCATTCACGTTGTCCACACCCATGGTGGTGGTCTTCAAATAGACCTTTCTCTTATTGGTTCGCTGGTTGATGTTCGAAAATATATGAAGCCAATATACATGGTTGACTTACTCTTGAAAATTCTCAAACAGACTCTCCTAATCGTGATAATTTTCAATCTCTCACGTAGTCGATGTGGTAGAGAGTACATTTCTGCTGAAACACGTCCGGCAACACTTTCACCGTAGAGGTTGACTAGCGGGACTAACAGCTCGGTATAGTGTGGTGGCATGACTCATCTATCTTTGCTCATAACTACTTGGATCATAACACACAAGGTTTATTTAGTGTGTACTATCGTAGATACAGCTATGTGATCAGCGCAGAGTTCCTTGCGGTCTGTTCTGTTCAATTGGACCCACCAAGAAGCTGGGTTTTATTTACCTACATAATTTTGAAAAAAAAAATTTCTGAGAAGAAGTATATAATATATTACTTCCTTAGTTAAATTACATTCAACTTTTAAATAAGTAGAGCTTATAACATATTCCAGCGATCCATAGGATTTGCGAGAGATGTGTGTTATAGACGTGGAAGCCAGAATAAAGTAGGTCTTGTTAGTGATGACAGAAAAAAGGTGATGCAGAAATTCGAAATTACATATCAATAGCAAAAGATGCCTTTCTGAATCTAAGCATACATTATAATATAGTGAAAAAAAGATAAACAGTCAAAAAATACGCAGTTGCCATTGAATCATATAAGGAGTGAATTCCGCAGAATTCCTTGACAGATATATCCTGAAGCGACAAAATTGTGGGCATCTCGTTTAATGCTGAGCAAAAAACATTACTCAAACATGGGAGCAACGAGAACGTTTTAAGTAAATGTTGTAACATATCTACGGACGATAATGGGTATGTCCCCATTTACATAAATACAGTTGTAAATATTGTTTGTTGGTCTGCAGTTGGAGATTCGTCTCCAGTTTTGATGGTAAACAGACGAGGCGATGTTGAAGGGCAGATTATCGTCTCGGGAAACAGCTACCTGACCCCTTTGTATACGTGGTCTACGGGAAAATTTTTGACCGAGCCTACGGGCTCGGATAACTCACATTAAATTCGGCCTTGTGCCACATCTGATATTGTGGGGCAGTTGGTAGATATCCTGCAGTTGGAGATTCGTCTCCAGCTGTACTTTCCGCCTTGTGCCATATCTAAAGGCGTGGGGCGGTTGGTTGATATCCTGCACTTGGAGATTCATTGTGGAATTCACTTGACTTGCTCTAGCAGTTGACTACTTTTTCTATGTACCGCTGACAAAACTTATATGTGTTGTTATTGCTCTAAGTATTATCATTCATTACCAACCTTCATTTGATTATTCTATTCAGTAACCTTTCCTAAGTTACAACAGTAAAATAGGAATGGCAGTGAAATTCATTCTTACAAACAGGAAGAAGCAAGCAAAAATGCTGGGACAAACAATGAAAGGTAAGAGGACCATGAATATTTAACACTAAATTGACATGTCGAAGGTAAAGAAAAAAGAGAGACACGGAGTATCCTACTTGAGTTTCAGGAAATCAATGTTAACTGGTCAAACGATCCTTAGAGCAAAAAAACAAAAACAAAAACAAAAAAAAATGGAGTATGTAGAGGGCTTATTTCATATATCTTTTTAAATGGTATCGTATAAAGAGGAATAATGTATTGAAAAAGAAAAATGTATTATTTCAGAATTCAAATAAAAAAAATCAATATCTAGCGATCATGTGAAATTATTTTCTTCTATGTAGCGTGTTTTGTCATTACTTTGGTAAGTATGGCTCTCCACAACCTCCTATATTTGTCTCTTTTACTAAGGTTTATCTTTTTGAAATAGGTTTCACACTCTGTTCTACTATCCATTTACACGTTCTTTAGATAGGTTTCTCAATATTTGTCTCTCTCTATCGTGACTTCAATATGAACTGTCACATTCTACAAAAATCCGTTCGTCACCATACTTTCCACATCCACTTAGGCAGTTGTAGTTTCAAAATAATATTAAGCTCAAGCCCAGGGTAGAGGGCATCCTCCGGGCAACAATTCTCCTTTGGAAGGGGTCTGGAGTCATTACCCGACGTCTGATGCGTCCCTAAAGAGAAATGCCGAGGGGCCTGAGTAGTTTTTCTACTGCATGTTCGTTATACGAATTTTAAGCCACAACCTTTTGTCACATTCAGTAGCGACATCGGTGCCCTGAAAAATCCAGTCATTATATGCTCCATAAATATCAACTGACTTTTTCTTAACATAAGTACAATTATTTTTTTCTGTTTCAATATTCCTCATAACTACATTGTTGCTCACATAATCTGTACATGTTATGAATGCCATTTCGTAGTACAACATCTCTGTTGCCCCATTATATACACTTCATTCGCGAAAAAATTGTCTCACATCCGTATATGAGGATTCGTTATATAGCAGTTGAATGCACTTTCCGATCTGAATAACCTATGGTGGTTTCTGAACTGAACTCATAATTTAATCTACGGGTGTAGACAGTATTCGTTCTACTGCTCATGTCTCAGGATATCTTGCCTAGATCGTATCTTTTACAACGGATCAATTATAGCTCGCATTTTTCCGATTGCTATGTTACCAAATTGAACTGACGTTTTAATCGACTAGATTATTGTGCCAATACTTATTAACGAAATACCTCTGTTTCGTACTCTACTTTGTTTATCTTTTGGAATGCATCTTTAGCTATACACTGTGTCTTTGTTTTTCTGTGTTCTGTAAAACTTTATTTAAGTGTGAAGTCTTCAATTCGAAGTTCAAATTTCGAAATGTCCGTCTTGCTTACGACCATCCAATTCTGTCAGCTTACAATAGATGTTTAATCATTTCTCGCTTTTCTCTACCTTGTTCTGGAGTTTCTGCAGGTTCTATTTTGTTTACCATCAACCGAATATAATCTGCTGATCTCATATTGTTACAATTGTGCACACTAATGAAAAATTCTGGAAGTACTTGGAATTCTCGTAGGATCGACTCGCTTAAAAAGTTAAATAAATCCACTTGAAGAGTCATCATTGACTTCTTATTCTTTTACTTCTTAATATATGCGCAGTGTGCCTACAGGACCGTGGTGATAATGACATTACACAATGTTTTGTTTTTAATAAATTTATTATTGTTTATTATCTCTTCTAAACTCAGTTCTGCCACTCATCTATGTAATCTTATTATATAAGTGAGGCGCACTTTTCGTATGTACTTCTTGCCGTCAATATGGCATGTGACTGTCAAATTTTCTCATTTTGTGCCGTAGAGAAAAAAATCCATTTATTTCAAAGGGAAATTATACTAAACATTTTAGTTATATTATGTTGTAATATGTTAGACAGTGCAGTAGTTTTAGTTTGGTTTCCCCAAAAATTTGAAAATTTAAAACTGTCATTTTCTGATGTTAAATACAAGTGTATTTTCCGTTTTCATTTTCACTATCACTTCGTCGTTGTTCCATGGTATTCTCACCATCCTTCTGTAGAACCAGATTTCTTCATCGTGGAGTATCTTCTTCATCTCTGTGAAAATTATCCAGCATCTACTGACATATATAAAGATTGATATTTAACAGTTCAGTAAGCTTTCTTTCTAACATTTTACTGGTTATTAATACTTTCCTTTTGGAAGACATCTTTCGCTATTCCAATGCGCTTTCGTATTTTGGTGTTTAACATTTTGTTCTCTCTTAAAACTCTACCCAGATATTTAGTATTGTTGGACTTGTTTGATTATGGCATCTCCATTTTTGTAATTTCTAATTTTGTTAACAATCATGCATTTTTCACCTCGAAATTCGTCACTATCTTCTGTAGAAGATTTTATAGTTTCCTTTGTGTATCTGCTATCAACAGTACGACGTCTAAGTATGTTATGTAAATCAAGGTTTTGGCCGACAATAATGTATCCTGATGGGACTAATTCTCTCAAAATCGCTTCAGTGTGGAGGTAAGAAGCCACGTCTTTGGTTTACACTCCTTTGTTTATTTGTATATTTACTGAATTCATTTTCTGTCTATGCAGACGAACTTTTATCTTTCTTTATTTCATTATTCTTCTCATCCTGGTTATATCGGCTTTACGCTAACATATCCATATAAGATTTACCGTGATGGAATTGTTATTTAGATTTCAACTTCCTGGTTTACAAAGCCTGAAATGCTAAAATGATAACTTCCGAAGTCAAAACATTCAATATATTTTGCACATTGCTTGCTTGAAGCAATTAAGTATTTTAAACAAATTTCCAAGAAGAATTTTCTGAAATTCATTTTTGCTCAAGAATTTTCTAATGGTTGTATGAAAAGCGGCTACATTTATTCCTTTCTATTTCTGTTCGAAGTTTTTATTTAAGTTGAGAGATAATTCGGAGACTACTTATCAAACTGTTGTTTTTGAAAGTGGGACAATTAGTCGCTCACCTTTAAAAACATACATCGATAGGAATACTTGAGAAAGGAATCTAAATTGGGAAATATGGCCTTTCCTTGACATTTCCTATCATTGTGTCCTTACATTTTCTACTTTACTTGACCTTTCTTATATTAGCTAAATTCCGAGAGATATTCTGCGACGCTTTTAGCGTTAAACAGAGCAATATAACTTTATTTATTGATAGTAAAATGTTCAGAGATTTTGGGAATCCTAAGTGGATTACTTCGAATCATTCAAGAGGAAATCAACTCATACTTAAGAAAAATAGCTACAATAATCTTTGGTCTGAAGTGAAGACATTCGTTAAAGTTTTTTTTTTAATCTCTAGGAACTTGAGGGAGAAAAATATCAGTGAATGAAATCAAGGAGAAAAAACGCCAAAACGGTTTGATTTTGCTTTCAGGGATTAAATATATTTTAATTCTGACACAATTTAATTAATAAAAATCCTGAAAGAAGTTCGGAAATAACTCTCAAAGAATGATTGAAAAGAAAGAAAGAAAGTGAAATGACTATGGAACAGAGAAATAATCTTCAACAAGTTCCAATTAATGTTTCAGGATTGGAGTTTTTCAAGGATCAATTTTTAAAAAAAATAATGAGTCCTAAAAAAATAAATATTCAACATGGAGGTAATTGTATGGATGATAAATATTCTGCGGATAAAAGCGTCCAAAATTATGATTATGAGAAGAATAGGAATGATTAAATGTCAAGAATAATTTAGACTGGCTCAGTGCATTAGACGAAGCGTTATCTAACCATAAAACACACTTTCGTTGTGTTAATGAAAATTAAGCAGGAAGAAATTCTCATCTATGCTGAAGTGAAAAGAGGAATCCATCACTTTCAAACTGATTTCAGTAACTTACAATATATTAGGTTGCTGCAAAAATCATGACGTAAAAATGTCGTTTTTTGACGTATTTTTTAACGTCAAAAATGACATTATTACGTCATTATTTTTGCACCAACCTAATAAAAGAAAACCATTAACAAGGATATTTCCTAAACTATTTTACAAATAAAAGACAAAAAATCTAACCAAAACCATAATTCTGCTGCAAGGGTATTTAATAAAAATAATTGTGTAACAAGGTACATATTTGGCGAGTTAGTAAATTGAATGACAGTTCATCAGTAGATATGGCACATGTGGAAATGTGGAACAAGGTCGAAAGTATTGGGAACCTAGATGAGATTGAAATTACTAATCTTTTGCAAGAGCCGAATACAGAGAACTGTTGCACTGAATGCCATTAGATCTCCAAATGACCCTCCGTAGGTTTTGAATTCAGAGTTGGTATCTCCTTGACCGTTCGACACCCAAGGTTATCGGAGCCAGCTGTGAATATATGGATTTTTACCTTTCCAAAGGATATTAGCATGTAAGTAAATGTAACGAACTCGGCTGGAATTCAAACACGGCTCTCCGATTTCTCACTCTGAGCAGCTATCCATAACTCCGCCATCGTGTGTGTGTGCGCGCACACAATATCCATATATTTTTAAACACAGACAGACACCCCCACACACATACACACACACACATATATATATGAAATTATTCTGTTAGTTTTTCATAGTAATTTATCAAATTATTTTTACCATTTGTCATTGATTGTTACTGGGATTACTTTCACGTCAATATACTGATAGGCAGCCTCATAGCTATTAAGATTATGATACAAGCTTATGTGGAATTCATAAAATAAAAAAATTTGTATCTAATTTTATTTCTTCTTATTCTGTACTTATTTTAAACATACTGAGTCATGATTAAGCTGTATCTTATTTATCTTTTCAAGGATCGACTGAACGAATTGAGAATTATTTTTGTAAACAGAACTAAAACCTCGAATATGGATTCGATAAAGAAACACCTTTCAAATTCGTTATCTACAAGTCCATATTATTCTACCAATAAAAATATATTTCCAGTCTGTTTAATATTAAATGTTTACTTATATCGTTGGTCATTCGACACTTTAAAGCTTAAGAACAGTCAATAGTTTGTCCGGGTCGAAAGGCACATGAATTTATGTGGTTGCATAGATATGGTGAGTCTGAGAATATTAGTAGAAGATTTCTGTCTAGATTTTCGTAACATTATTAACGATTCAGCTGGTCTCTGTACGTCAAATCCTGCAGAAAATAAGTATAGAACCGTCAACACATGAGTATTTCGATGGGATATCAACTGTAGAGGCCAGATAATATAAACGATGTTGCTCTCAAACTGGTTCACACACGTTTCAGGTCTTTTGAGAAGTCCTAGATGCTTATCACTCGTTTCCTGTTCAGGATTCGGTTCCCGGTTCCTTCTAAATTTTATTTCAACTTCTAAACTATTTATTCATTGTTTTTCCCCTTATTGTCTGCTTCAGAATCTCGCCGGTCTTTTGAGCAGGAGTAGATGATTATCATTTGTTTCCTGTTTAGAATTTGGTTTTCGGTTCCTTCTAAAGTGTTTTCCTTCTTTTTCTCTTTTACTTCAGATAACCCCTTGTGATCTAGTAGCATTATCGCCTTGATTGGAAGGAATTGATTGAAAAATAGAAAGATACATCCCAAACAATATCAATATTTCCATCGCTAGAAAAACATCGACAGAATTTCAGCAAAGCAGCTATGTCCGGGGAATTCGTGTCAATGTCCGATAACTCTGGTGAGGTGGAACAGTTTGCAAAAATAATTCAGTATTTAAATAAAAAAAAAACAAAAAAAAAAACGGGATACACACCTTTCTGCAAAATATTCTTCCACATTCTTGTATTTGGTGGGAAAATAAATAGCAACGTTAATGAGATTTCTAATATTGGCTTGCAACCAGTCAAAGAGAAGGAAAACTCATAAAACAACGGTACTTGGCGTGATGACTTCAGTCAATTTCTCACCGAGCTGAGGTAGGTTACCTCTGTTTTTTCTACAAATATTTTCGTGGCAACTCTTCTGACGAGATTTCCCCCTTGTGACTTGTACATGAATCTAAACGTCTTAATAGAATGGAATTTAGGTCCCACCAGTTTTATGTTGAAATTGCTAAATGCAACCGTCACTTCTAATCCAACAGTTTCTTGTCTCTCACTTCACACTTGTTGAGCCCCATAACGTTTACTTGCCCGCTCCTGATAACTACAATGGTCAAAAAATTAAATGCAACGTCAGTCGCCGTCTTCTATGGTCTTGGATCCCGTTCATCTTTTGTCCTTTTCTCAATCCTCCCTATACGGATTCTGTTCCCTCACTTTCACTGCCTGTGACCATCTGCGTACTAGTGGCATTCCCGCTGTGCTTATGGTGAAATGCTTTTAAAAATCACTACACGATCTTTTCAAATAATGCATGGCAATTCACAGATTATAAGGAAGAATCTGCGTAATGTCAAGATCGCCATCGTGCTGAATGGACACGACATTATTAAAAATATTTTTACGTTACTAATGTAATCACATAAAGCAAGTGAGACAGAAAGCACTTTTTCGAAAAGCGAGTCAACCGCTATCTTGTCTGAATGAATCTCATTTACACAATAGAATATGGCTTATAGCAACAGACAAGAAAGTCCATGTCGATAATTCAATCAGTTGTCGATCTAGAAATAAAATGGATATGTTTTTATTTTGCAAAATTCTTCTATCTATCAAGCCAAAACGGACCGAAGGATGTAAAGAATTCTTTATAAAAACATGAATTTATTTCTTAACAGACTTCTTGTTTTTTTATTATCAAATTATGATTTTTTTTACATATACTAAAGAAGGATTGTTTGGCAAAAGACGTTATTAAATTAGGAAAACATCTGAAAATACATAGCAGTCTGCAGCTTTTAGACAATTGTTATCTGATTGATATTCAGATCAAGGATTGACATTTGAAAGTACAAGAGCAAAACTTTGGGGACTAAACATTATTTATAAAAACCAGGGGCATGATTAGAGATATCTTGATACAATTTGTACCTTTCTCTCAGGTATCAGTTCTTCCAGAAAATGTCGATGGAAATTCATAAGCCATCATGACTTTAATCCTGAATTCGGTGAAGCTATCTATCTATCTATCTATCTATCTACATATATATATATATATATATATATATATATATATATATATATATATATATATATATATATATATATATATATATATAGTAAAAAGTTAAATAAGAAGTTAAATGATTTAACTTCCGACACTAAGTTTTTCGGAAACATATCTGTACGTCAGGTCTAAGATAAATAAATTGTATTTATTAAAAGATAATGTATGATATGATATGATATGTATGTATATATGTATGTATGTATATATGCATCAGCTTTGAGATGATTCAAATGGGTGACTATTAGTTCCTGAGAAATATTTTTATATTCACATTTTTTAAAATACAGTTATCTATTATGATAAATGCTTAACCTTGCAGAGGCAGTAGTTGTTTAAATGAATAAAAAAAGTTATTTCATTTGTATTATAATAACTATGTAAAGTAGATCATAACACACACACACCCATACATAAGGACAAAGGTGATGGAGAGAAAAAGAAAAAAATTACAGGTGAATTTGGCTAGATTGATAAAAATATTCTTCCCGCAAAATATTCATTCAAGAATTTTGGAACTAACAGCGTCACCCGTTTCGTGTGCATGCGCAACAAAGCTCAGTCTGAAGAAATCCTAATGGACGAAAGACTTCACAAAAACTTTCTTTTCTAATTTCTCGTACTATTTTTTCTAAATATTATTACTTGACATATTCCAAAGATACTCGACGTGTTATACCCTCATTTTTCTTCTTGCGGGGTCTCAGATTCAGAGACTTTCATCAATTAACTTGAGGAAGTAGTGCTGCCCAGAGTCAAAGGGGTGGCTCCTGACAACAGGACTCGTCACCATGCCACACAAGCAGGAGAGCCCCGACAATTTTTGCGACCACAACACCCTTTATAACTGAAAACCTAAGAAACCAGACTGTAATCTCCTTGATTATTATGAGTGGGTCGCATTTGAGTGAGAGACCAACAAAGCTCTCTGTAAAGCCAAAGATGAACATACGGCAAGGATTATGGCAACATTAACCAACTTAAGCTAAGAGACCGTCAGGAAGAGATGCAGAAGATTCGGGAGTCCTTTGACGGTTGTAATTAAAGCGTATGGGTCTTTTATTGAATAAATGAACTCTTTAATACATCAAAATATTTTCGTGTAATTTTGGTAAATATATCTGTTAAAATGAGATGTCAGATTTTTTTTAGTTTTTACGAAATTTACATGAAAATTTATGCATCGCAGGCTGCACACACACACACACACACACACACATATATATATATATGCATGCATTTATTTTTAAGTTTTTTTCAGGAATGAATTTTTCCTTTATTAAACCGAAATATTTTATTACTTAACCGTTATTTTTAGTGGATGTGTGAGTAGATGCTCTGTTTTTCCATTACACAGTATATTTATTTATATCTTCTTGCTATGAATGCTCTGGAAGTCTTATTGGGAAAATATGCGCTTTCCGGAGATCGCACACACACACACACACACACACACACACACACACACACATATATATATATATATATATATATATATATATATATATATATATATATATATACTTTCGGGAGAATTGTAAGTGATAATTTTTTATCTGCCTGTGGTTTATTTGGACATTTTGACTCGATTCAAAACTAAATGTCATCAACTTACGTCTACTTGGCTATTTATGAATAAATATGTAATATACATAGAAATGAATGCACAAAGATCTGGATCCATTCAATATACGCTTCTCTCCCATAAATAGGCCTAATATCTGGACATTTGGTCAGACATTGGGAAGTGGGTGTGTCACTGAGAACCCTTCAACGTCCCCTATATTTTCAACGTCGATAATTATAATCGATTCTGTCATCATATGAACATCTTTTGGTTACTTTTTACGGTTCTGTCAGCAGAAATTCACTGGCAACAGAGACATGACTCACATGACTATTGTTTTTTTTTTATATACAGTATCCACCATGGGCCAAATCATAACGCTACGTTAGCATTTTCAGTCTGAAGATTTGTCTTTCTTAGGTTTCTTTCTTCATCAAAGCTCATTTGTTTATACGCGTGCATCTGTAAAATAGAGGCACGTATTCTGTCACAATCGCGTTAAGCAGTCGAGTATAAATTGGCTTAACGTGTCTATGAATATAAATTGCATTGTCCATCTGTTTCTGCCGCTATAAACGTTGAATTTCTTATGGGCCATCGATCATACTCGAACAGAATTAGGACTTATTTCCTAATCAGCTTAAATAACTAAAGCAAAAAAAGCAAACCGGAAGAAAGTGAAAGCTTTTCCTGTTTTGCTATATGAAAAACGTTAATCATTTCCGGATCAGTAAAGCAAGACACGAATACATTGACCCAAACCCAGTTTTTGTCTTTGATATTTTTCAAAAATTATATTCGAAGTTTCCGTTATATTCATAACTTAAAAGTACCAAATTAAGTAATACTGTCTGTCGTGTATTTTTTCTGATTCCTTTCAAAATATATATTTGAATTTCATAAAAATAATTAATTTTACAAATGAGATAATTTATTCTAAATAAATAAATTGTATCAAAAATGATTTTTTTTTATGAATAAAATCATTACCAAAATACATTTTAGTACTTTTAAATTTTATATTCAGAAGGGGGAAATGGATACCGGTTCGGATTGAGGAATCGGAGAGCCGAATTCGAATTCCAGTCAAATCCATTACATCACTTACTTACTTATACCCTTGAGAAAGGTATGAATTCTCTTCTCCCTCCAGCTATGGGTAAATAGCAGGAAAAACCGGGTTCTATAGCCTTCGATGGCAACTGGTCTACCGCAGAAAGAAATAGCAACCTACTGAAGGAAAAAAATCTGACTCATCAGTCATGCATTGAAAGATATATGATCGTCTAAGCGTGTGCCACGCTTGACAGATAACTGACTAGTATTCAGAATTTATTGTGTTCCGGTACCACAGGAGTGAATTTAATGCTTCCATTATCAGTTAAACATTGGCATTCATTGACCGAGCAGCCAGTGCTACTGAAATTAAAAAAAAAATATCCTTCCTAACGTTTTGTTTTCTCATTACTTTGTCGCTCAGTTATTGATAATTACAGTAATATGATAAGCTTGACAAAAAGATACGAAATAATAGCTAGCATGATCTTGAACCTGTCATGCTAATTAGGCATATCGATATCGTACTCGTCTTACGGTATTCTTCTCATCATTCAATCCAAGCAAGGAATAATGCCAATAAGACGCAATAGATCACCGGGAATCAAAGAAAATAAGAACATATTAGTAATGAGAAAGGACAATAAAAGATGGAGTTCACTGAGTTTCTTCTTTAAGGATTACTTGCTATTGAAGCAAACTCATTTCGGCTGAATACATATTTCATTATAAATTTCAAAGAATGCAAGACCCGAGAATCAAAGTAAGTGGTTCTGTTAAAAATGGTAATAATGAATGAGGAGCAAGATACGAATGAAGTAGGAAGGGATAGAATATTTAATAAAAATGAAGACTGACACTTGAATTGAAGTGGTCAATTTTTCACAGAATTGAACAATTGGGAGTGTTTCTCACAAAGTGGTAGAGATCTTGAGAAAAAGCTGGGTGGGCCTTTCTCTTGCATTTGGAACATGAATCTGTGAAAACGACATGACCTAGATGTAATTGTCTGAAATAATAGAACTAAAGAATAGAGGCTCATTAACTATGGAAATTCTGAAAAAATAGCAACAGGCGTGTAACTATGAAGTTTGAAGTTTGAAGATTGGAAAGTTTTATAACGTACATGACAACGAAAAACGATTTTGAAAAAACCCTGCAAAGTGAATATTGAAAGCGCCATTTTAGATATGATAGACATACAGCATTTTAGTTGGAATCTGATTGTTCTATTCACAAGGCCTGCTAGAAAGAGTGAAATTTATTATGGAGCGGTAGAATGAGCCGAAAAATTTTCAGTATTTTTGCTAATTTGAGTATAAGAATTAAACTCCAGTTCTGGAGTGAAATTCATGTCCTAGGCAAGTTCAAAACATGTAGGTTTTCTCTGAGTTAAACCGTTCCGTGTCAATAGAGAATTCAATATTTTACCGGCAATGAAATGACAGTAATTTCATCACTAAGATATTTAAAGTTCCAACATGAATTAAAAATTACGCACCAAAATTTAAATTAAAACAAAACATTTTGCAAACTTGTTGCAATTTTAACGAAGAATGAAAAGTTTGTTTTTAATGTTCAACTTTTCAAAGGAAACTTAATGCTGGATTTCAAAGCGTTGTTTACATGTGGCACAAGACAAAATATATAGTACACCTTAGCAAGTCTCAGACACATTATTCAGTCGTAATTGATCTAACGAAACAAGCTTGTTAAACATTACACCACGTCTCGGTGTCCAAAAAAAACTGAATGATGGTATTCTAAGTGTAGCTGAGATGTGGCACAGAGCCGAAAGCGTGGGGCACCCAGTGAGGATCGAACGCTCTATTGCGTCTTTAATTGATCTAATAAGGCAAGATTGCTGACCAGTATACAAAATCTGGGTTCCCAAAATGATTTCAGTTTTTTAAAACTTTTACATATCGGTCATTAGCATTGGTTCCATAAAAAAGATTATACAAAACGAATAGATTCGTCTACACTATGACGCTTAAACATTAAAGCCCATTAAACATAATTTAAACGTAAGACTACCAAGCGATGTAACTTTTCGAAAAAACTTTAAAAGTAAATGTCAATTTAGTAACCTTACAAAAAAGTGCTGTTTTGTCGTCTGACAAGGTATTTTCAAACCATAAATTAGCTAAGTATTACAGAGGGTTCCATACAAATATATTATAGATGGTTGATAATTCAAGATGAATTGACCCTTTACAGGAGGTCATACATATTAGAGAGCAGCAATCCAATTAGTTGATATTGAAATAACACGATTTTTTTTTGCATCAGAATATCTAGCAATAAAAACAGTTTTAGGAAATTTCCATCTATTGACAATAAGTTCAAATGGGATTTTTCATTTAATTACGAATTTTAATTTCAGATCAATTCATAAAATATGCTTTAATGTTCTGATGGTTGTTTACAACGAGGATAATTGTAGAAAATAAAACTCAATTTTCCGTTTTGTCTTGAACTTTCACTTAATTGAACTGTCGTTTGGATACAGAAGATAGGGTCGAGCGAGGTACGAATTTTCCTTATTTCAAATTGTCTCGATCAAAAGAGGGAAAATGTTTCATTACTAACCGTATGAAAATTCTGAACAATTTTTGTCTAAGTGAAGGAATTGAATCGAAAGAACATGGTTATTGAAAACCTTATGTGTAATTCTTTCATGTGTTATTTTGATGTCGCTTAAAGAATTATGCACGCCGATATTACAGAGATTAATTGGAGAAAAATTGCAGACTTTCAACTATAATCTATTTACCCGTTTGCACTTGCAAATAATATTCTCAAAAATGAAATACATATGTAAAAATACTATTTTATACAGGCATACATCTATCTATCTATCTATCTATCTATCTATCTATCTATCTATCTATCTATCTATCTATCTATCTACACACACACACACACACTCATAAAAATATATATGTTGTATGCGTATATGGTAAGACGGATAGGTGATATAAATTATATATATATATATATATATATATATATATATATATATATATATAAGGTTAATTATCAAAGATGAATCAGACCAGGAAACAGTAGTATTTAAAAAATAGCAAATACACGTGAGAAAAAATAGAAGAAAATTACAAATTTTAACTGGCCTCCTGACTTTAAATACACACACACACACATACATACACACACGCACACACACAAAAAACATACACACACACACACACACACATATATATATATATATATATATATATATGTAAATGTTGGTTCTACGACTTCCCAATGTTCATCCGACGCTATGTGAGATTTTTGTCAGAAAAAGCGGCATAGTTTATCCACGTTGTTGAAAGATGCAACACGCTGGTCTGTTATTGCAAGGGAGAAGTTGAAATACATTCCAAAATGTGTCCCCAAACATGTTAACACTTTTTGAATTCGTCGTTAATTTGTACCTTTTCTGCCTTTTATAGATAGAGATAAATATTTACAGTCTCCCAGTTTAAGCCTTTCACGGAATATACTTGGGTATGGTTTATACTCATTTAAAATATACACAGAAGGCACTTCGTTGTGGTGTCATGGTTAGTAAGTTTGTCTTTCAAGACTTGAATGCGATCCTCACTGGGTGCTTCATACTTTCAGCCTTGTGTCACATCTAAGCTACGTATCTATAATATCCAGGGATTATTACATCGATTAACCTACTCCATGCATGCTGTTGTCTAATCTAAACTATACCAAGCATTATGATCCATTTTATTTTAAATTACAACTGTTTATAAATAGAATAAGTTGGCTCCAGTCTATTAATATTCAACAATAATCACTTATTGAGTGACCAGAATTAGTACATCTACTAATGTGCAAAGAAAGGGAATTGGAATAAAATCCACACAAGAAATATATGTGGAAATATAAGCATGAACCATGATATCTCCGATTATCATCTGTGGATACAGTATTTACATGTATTAAAGAATAGAGAAATATCGCTAATCATCAAAGAAAATAGAACTGAACTGTTATGGGGCATCAGTCCTGCTATATTGCACTGAATGCTGGAAAAAACTCCTCACAGATGAAGAGACTTGAAACAATATATATATGATTATACGGGGAGTTAATTACAATTGCTTGGACCAAAATGTGAGCAACGATGGTGTTTTAAAAACAATGACAGCAAAAAGAACACATAGTTAACATCAGAATGAGGGAGTTGAAATTTTGGGCGTTCATTACAAGGAAAGTGGGAATGAAAAGTTTGATATTTACAGGACATATTAAAAATAAGATGGCCAGATGAAAATATAACACATTCAACCTGGCAAGCTTGAGTGACTGAATGGCGGAACAGGGTTTGGAAAAGATGGCAAAAACACAAAAGTTATTTAGAGCTACAAAGCACAGGAAATTGTAGAGAGTCCTAATTGCCAACGTACTAAAGGGACACAAGAAGAAGAAGAAGAAGAAGAAGAAGAAGAAGAAGAAGAAGAAGAAGAAGAAGAAATATATTAGGATGAAAGCAAACACTGGGCTATTACATAGTATTGACATTAAATCGCTTTTGAATGAAAGGGAATTGAATATAATCGACCATTTGATATGAAAAAACTTTTAAAATTCCCTATGCAATGAATACCACTGAAAATGCAAAATCGGAGAGGGAAGTTCAAATTACAGTCGAACTTATTATTTACATACGCATAAATAACTTTGTTAAATGTACGAATCCAACTCGTCGCCTCCCATCTATGTGTTTAAATAGGAGAATTTGTATCCGGAAAAATCATTGTTCTCACCAAAATATTTTAATGCTATATTCACTTCCGAAGAAAAATAGTTTTTCTTACAATGTGAAATTGTTCTGCTTTAAAAACAACAAAAGTTTTGGTGTCCTGGGTAAAATGATAAACTACATACGCGTCCTGGGTAAGAGGGTAAACTACATACGCGTCCTGGGTAAGAGGGTAAACTACGCCCAACAACAAGGCCTCTGATCAGGAGGTTTGAGGAGCATGGAACCACCCCTTAATTACTGATGTTCTCTGGTCCAATCTGACCCCAGGTGGAAGCACCTGTTAGGGTCCCAGCTATGGGCAAATAGTTAACATCTAAACTGATGTCAAAACACTAGGAAAGTGTAGAAATAGGTTTCATACACGAAATACTTTGTAAACATTATTACCAGCAATACATTTCTTATAAAAATATTACCAGTAATATATATTTGAAGAAAACTTATTACCAGAAATACATTTTGTAAGAAAAAATATTACCAGATGTAGATTTTGGAATGAATATTACCCAAAATAAACGTTTTATCACAATTAAATAAAACATATATGTTGATATACCATAAAATAAGCAAAACCAAAGCAAACCAAAACAAGTAAGGAATAAAAAACAAATCAGCAACCAACCAATAATTAAACTAGTATCATAATTAGGGAAACTACTTTTATTCTAAACAACGATTATTTATTTTTCATCTGTTATATTCCGTGCTAAGGGAATAAACATATAACATCAGGTGGATACTAGAAGAAAGGTTTATTGTACACAACAAGTACAATATAGATTACGGTACAGTTATACACACAGGCCAATTTAGTAGTGAGTGCCACTAATCAGAAGGTCGGACGTGCTTGCGTCGTCTCGCTCTCACGCTTCATAGTCTCTCGTAGACGGTTGACTTTGTAGTTACCTACTTCCTATAGTGTAATCATTCATGGGGGTGACTGTCTATTTCATTACATCATCCCATATCTTATTTTTGCCAAAGAACTAAATTAAATGATGAATATTAATCACGGATATTTTACATTGTACATTGTAAATATCAGATAAAAATGAGGAATACTTATGGAAGCCTAGGACACTAAGTAGAAACTGGACGCTTTGAATGCTGCTAGAGGCGAACCAACCTACGTTAGTTTCACTTGATATCAATCCGAAATAATCAATAACATACATTAAATAGCTACAGATTCTTCAGTAATGATCAAAGTACATGAGAACAGCTTTAATGTCTTGAGATCCCCAGGAGATGCTCAGCAGGTACTGAACCTCTACAAATATTCTTAACTGCTACGTACGTCGGGGAGCGGCGGGTTTTCCCAAGACATGGCCGCCAAACCTGTCGTTAAACTCTTATACCGCTCACAGAATTAATTAGATCTGCTCCAAAGCGACTCGTTAAGCCTAGTGGCTATCAGATTAGACTGATCCTCCCGTCAAAAACGCAAAGGGCATGTCTGCTCGCTTTTGTCGTCAGCGAGACAGATGTAATCAGAGACTTCGATCGTCTCTTAATTGTTGTTGGGGAAAATTTAGCACAGGATTAAATTTACTATTCCTATCTTTCTGCAGAGACGGATCAAAAATATTTCACTCACTGCAAAATCGTAGAATGCCTAGTGAAACGATTGTAAAACTCAATATTCAAGATTTCTCGCGTGTTTGGATTCATTCTTTTAATGTCCTGTAGACACGCCATTTTATATATGCTATTAAGCTTATTTAAAATATATTTTATCCATTCAGAATGTAATTATTATATTTTTTCCAGTTTGCACCAAATGATGACTATTAGCAAATTATTTTCTTTATCTTTTCAAGGCACGATACTGTACGTTATTCGCGACAATACAGTAGTTTTGCAAAAATTGTTTAAATTTGTAAAATTCCTTATGATAATATCTTCGCCCAAACCATTCCTGGCAAACGCAATTAAATTCATTAATATTTTTGAGATATCCCTGAGGAATTCAATATATCAAATTTCTCCATGAATTTTCAATTGGATTCAAATCATGCGACTGATTAGGCCAGTGAAGAAACAGTAAATACTTCTGAGTTGGGAAAGTAATTTAACTGTATTTGAAATGTCGTGATATTGTTAACGATTCAATACTCACAAATGTCTAGCATATTGAATAAAAAGTAATATTTATTGTGTACAAATAAACAAAAAACAAACAAAAAAAACCCGAAACGCCAAAAATCAAGGACTCTACTGAAATTTCAGTTTTCGTTCTGTATTTTTTTTTTATTTAATTTCAATTTAAATACATATTAATTAGACGAGGTCATGTTGAAAAGTTTTCAAACCAACTAAAATTAGTTTTCATAAAACCTGAAAATTTGTAATTTAATGAGTTTATGGGTAGTGAGTATGCCGAAAGATTTTCAGCACTCACTTTATATGTTTGATGTTATATTTGTACTATACTTAATTGCACATTGCGTTTATATACTTTGTCAAAAACATTTAAAATTACATTATTTTAATTATACTTTCAATTTCATTCCGTAACTCTGCAAAATGTCACGTTAATCTTGACATCTTGTTGGTTTAATTCCGGCCTTAATTGATGAATATTTTGTCGATACAATTTGATAAGATACGTCATCCGACATTTAGAAGTTGAGAAATATATTGTTGTTGGATTTTTCATGATTAAATCAACAAAATAAAGAGAGAAAAGCAACAGGCAGTATATGCATGTTACAATAGGTAGTTAAAAATATGTATGATTTTTGCTTCTAAGATGCGTCTGAATAGAATGAAGCAATTATGTTGAGAATATGTTTGTGCTTGGTTTATATAATTTGTAAACTGATCACTGTTTATAGTTAATTACGAAGAGTATCTTATATGTGGTACAAGAACGAAAGTATGGAGAACACTGGGAGGATAGAATTATCTGTTCAGAAGTAACTAATCTAGCGAGACACGTTCGCTAAACACGTTGAAGTGCCCGATCATCTATGGTTATAGACAAATATTTTTTTTATGTTGAATGAATACTTTCATATGGTGTAAACACATATAGTTAGCAACAAAATCATTCGCACACCCATCAATTTTGAATATTTTTATCTATTTCTCAGAAAGTAATACCCATACGTTATCATGTTTTTTACATATTAATAAACAAAAAAAAAAAAAGGAATATAAAACACAATTATATGAACAATAGGTTAAATACAATAAATTTGACATGCGAATTATGCAAACAAGGAAATAACAAAATTATTCGTACAGTATATAAATAGAAAAAAATCCTCAATTGCCACAATATTAATGATAACATGCTTTCTCATCTTTATAACGTGTTGAAATATTTTTCTAAAGTTTTTGATGAGATTTGAATAAGTCTTTTCTGGGATTTTATTCCATTATTCAAGGGTTACAAGTTTTTTTTTATACCGCCGATTTATTCGAACTTTCAATTATTGCCATAGATTTTCAATAGGATTCAAATCAGAATTCCCTGAATGCCATGGCAAATCTGCAATCTTTTTCTGAAGCCACGCAGTCACTGATTTAGACATATGTTTGAGATCATTCTCTTTCTGGAAAGAAATCGCCAACTTAGATGAAGATTTTGCGCTGATAGCTGTAGATTTTCATTCTAGAATTTTGATATAGTCTGCAGATTTCATTATTCCTCTTACTGAAATTAATTTCTCAGTTCCCCTTGCGTTTAAACAACCCCAAGCATCATTGAGTCAACTCCATGTTTTAATATTGCCACTGTTCTTTGGAAAGAAAACCTCACCTTTCTAGCGCGAAATCTTCTGTATATCATTATGTCCATAAAGATCATTTTTTTCATCACTCCATAGTACTTGTTCGGAAAATCATTGGCAACAATGTGACATGGCTTGTGGAGCGGGGTTAATCGTAGTCGGTTTCCATACTGCCCATTTCTGTTTAAACAACGTTGTATTGTGCGAGTACACTGATACGCATCATATCCAAACTTTTGGCGATAAATTTCAAAACAACTCTTGGGTTTTTCTTAACTTCGCACACAATTTTCGTGCAGTTCTTGGTGAAGATTTTGTTTTTCCTCCACGTCCAGGCAAATTCTATGTCGTACCAAACTGTTTAAACTTCTTTATAACTGAATATACTGTAGATCTAGAGATAGCTAACCGGCTTGAAATAAATAAATAAATATGTATTTCTCGAATTGTGAAAGTGAATAATTCTCTGTCTCAAGTCAATTCTAAGCATCATTGTCTTTCCATCGTGATGTTAACGTAACAATAACAATGGCGACACTCTATGCACCACACGATGTTCTTTACTGGAATTATCACAAAAATTATAGAAGGCTTCATCGATAAAATAATTATGCAAATTGCTTATACTTACATGAATCAATCAATTTAAAGCGATATTTTCTACTTTACGAATAATTTTATCTTTGCATATTTTGCATAATTCCCCTATCAAATTTGTTCTATTTAACGTAATGTTCTGAAAATCGAATTTTCATTACTTTTTGTTGTGCTTATTAACATATAAAAACCTAGCATCATACGGGCATTAGATTCTGAGAAATGGATAAAAAATATTCAAAATTGATGGGTGTATGAATAATTTCGTTGTTGACTGTATCTTTTCTATATCACTGAATGTATCTGTCTTTCCGTAATTAATTATTGTGGGATCTGTCAAAGCTGGCTCAGAGATTTGTAGATGAAAACTAACCACAAAGGTATCTAAACTGTAACTCAAGAATAATATACCCACATATATTTTAGAACAGGGGTTTTCAACCAGGGAGACAATTCACTCCAGAGGAATTCCCTTCGGGAGGTAAATTTCAGGCTTTCATGTAGGAAGGGAAAAGGTTTTATTTTTTTTTTGTTTTACATTCATAGAATTTGGACCCTATCATGAGCGAAAAAAACTCCTCTATGAAATAAAATGAGGCAAATGTATATGTAAATGTATATATTCTTATAAGGAAAAGAATGAAGATATTCATTTTTTTTTGCATCTTATGAGTTGGAAGGAGGTGGCATGGTGGAGTAATGCATAGAGGTTCAGATTGAGGAATCGGAGAGCCGATTTAGAATTCCATTTGAATCCATTACATTCACTTACGTGCTAATAACCTTGGCAAACGTAAATAGCAGGACAGACTGGGTTCTATAACTTTGGATGGCAACTGATCTACCGAAGAAAGAAATGGCAACCTACTGCGGGAAAAATATGTCTCGTCAGTCATGTATCGAAAGATACATGATCGCCTAAGCGTGTATCACGCACGGTACATAACTAAGTAACAGACTGATGAGTCGAAAAGGGGGAAATGACATATGTTGAAACGGGTGCATTTGTTAAAAAAATATTGAGAACTATTGCCGAGAAGAAGGAATCAACATTGTTCTAAAAAGTAAAATGGATACAATGTATTCTGTATCAATTAACTGAGATCAGTATATTCTGGATCAATTACTAGAAAATATAATGGCAAATATTATTCGCTCCAGATTCTGGAATTCAGGTTATTTGTCTTTATTAACATTGCCAAAATGTTTGTTTGTTTGTTTGGGTTTTATGGCATATCAACCAATGTGGGTTATTTAATGCCAAATCCAGTTTATATGAATTTTAAATGCCTATTTTGTATAGAATAAAAAAAACGTATAGCTGGAAACATTATTGTTTCAAAAAAAAAAAAAAACGTATAGCTGTCAACATGATTGTTTAAAAAAAACGTATAGCTGGCAACATTATTCCTTTTCTACAAAAAAAACTTAGAGCTGGCGACATTATTGTTTCAAAAACTTAGAGCTGGAAACACTATTGTTTCAAAAACTTAGAGCTGGCAACACTATTGTTTCAAAAACTTAGAGCTGGCAACATTATTTTTCTGAAAACATTATCTGAGACCTTGCTGTTGGATGCAGTTTATCGCCATACCCAGGACGCGGATGTAGTTTACCGCCATACCCAGGACGCGGATGTAGTTTACCGTCATACCCAGGACGCGGATGTAGTTTACCGTCATACCCAGGACGCGGATGTAGTTTACCGTCATACCCAGGACGTAACATTGCCAAAACTTACACATAAAGATATTAGGTTAGTGCAAAAATAATGTCGTTTTTTTTTTAAGTTGAACGTCAAAAAACGACATTATTTTTGCACCAACCTAATATTTCTTTGAAATGAAATTTAATTACTACAAATTTAAAATGCTCTTGCAAAAATTATTTCTTTGAAAATATGATATCAATTAGGAAGCATTATTTTGTGTAATACTTTTACTAAATTGGATCATATATTTATGTTCCTTTTTATAAGATTCTCAACAAAATAACTTCCAGGTGAATGTAGATTATCAATTCTTTGTTTGCCGATTACATTGTCGGTGTTCCCAACATTTTTAAAAAAGCATTACTTCAACGGATAAGCCCTTGAGAAAGAAAAGGTTAGATAGAAGCCTGGAAATAGAAATATTTATGCATTGTCGATTAAAAAGACTTAGCTTTTATATTTAGCCTTGAAATATCAATTCGAACAGCAGATTGACCTCTGGCTACTTCGACTGACCTCGGAAGTAGTGCCACGTATATGATATATGTCCACCAAAGAAGATGTTTTTAGAATAATTGTCTGTACAAATGATATGGCCACTTGGGTGCCATAACATACATAGCAGGAGAAAATCGCCTGATATATGTATGCAGGTGTGCATATATGTATGCAGGTATGCATATATGTATTGTGAGGGAAACAAATATTCGGGCACATACAAATTTTTAATTTATTGTATTTCCAAATAATGAATAAACATACTTTTCACATAATTATCTGTACACAGATTCATAATAACAAAATATATATAGAAAACAGAAAAATGGATTTAATACAAATGCATCCCATCTATCTATTTTAATAGGTGAAAAAATATTCGTCCAATATAAAAAGAAGAAATCATTTTAATTTAATACTTTGTAGAATAGTCATTATTCACTTCTACAGCAACCAACCTATTTTTGTCGTTCTCAGTTAATGATTTGAAAATTTTACTTAGTATTTTTTTCCATTCTTCATTGCATATGGTCTTCAGATCCGGGGTGTTTTTGGTGTTCTCGATTGGATTTGATTTTTCAAATAACGACACTGATTTTCGATTAGGTTTAAATCTGGGGACTGACGCGCCCATTTCAGGATATTTACATTATTTTCGGCAAACTATTTTGCAGTGCACGTAAGATCATTATCATTTTGTAAGACCAACTCAAGAGGAAGTTGAAGGTTTTCAAACGAAATCATTAAATTTGCTTCTAAATCATTTGATATGCTGCGGTGTTCATTCTACCATCTATTAATGATGTTACCAGTACCTTTTCCAGGGAAAAAACATCACCAAACCATGATTCTGCCACCAGAAATGCCACTAAATTTCACTCTTTGTAGTCATCGCCATCTTTCCAGTATACTTGATATCTAGAATTCCACTCGCACAACTGAATTTCAGTTTCGTTTGTCCATAATACGGTTTCCCAATACGATTTTTACTTATCCTTAGGTTCATGAAAGTATGTCAAGCTGGTATCACTGTGTCTTTTCAATTGCAGTGCAGTTTTCCGAAGGGAGCGTGATTTTAAATTGTTCCTATGGATTCCATAGATTATTGTCCGTTTAGTGACACAGATTCTCGATGAAAGAAAATCATCCGACAGATCTAGAGGAGTAACCATTGGATTTTATTTAATATGATGCATTAAGTTCCATAGAACATCTGCTCTTTGGTTTTCAACTGTTTTTAATTTTCTTATACTTTGCAATGAATTAAGTAATGGTAGTAAATGGAATATTCACATTGTCTGAGATTTTCCTGTAACTTTTTACGAATTTTCCAATTATTTGCCTCTTGCCATGATAACTTTTTGCACGAATATTAATTACAGAATGTTTGTATTTTCTAAAAATCACTACTGATAACATTATTGGAACCTTGTAGAATATTCCATTTGTTTTCTGTGCATATTTATTAGGTTGGTGCAAAAATAATGTCGTTTTCTCACATAGTAACATATGTGAGAAAACGACATTATTTTTTGCCTCAACCTAATAGTTATTTCTAACTCTTATTTCTATTTAAGTCTTTGTCTTAGTATTTTGTAGGGAGGTTATATATATATATATATATATATATATATATATATATATATATATATATATTCTTAATTCTTCATGCAACAAAAACAGACTATCATTATTGTTTCGTCCGTGTGTTGTTTGATATATTGAAATGTAACTTTCATCTTTGATAATGGCTTATATAAGCCGTAAGCTTAGATTGTATTTAAACATGTATCAATATGGTGATTTCCTTTCGTCTTTCAATGATAATGTTATTAAGCTTATCAAACAATATGAAAGGAACTTACTTAAAATAAATAGACAAAACTGGTCTATATTATTTAATGAAACATGTATTAATATATATATATATATGTGTGTGTGTGTATATATATATATATATATATATATATATATATATATATATATATATATATATATATATATATATATTATGAATTCTGATTAATCCTTTGAAAATTAAATTAGAACAACTTATACGCTTTGACCGAAACCAGTGTTTATATAAAAATATGTGAGACCTAATGTCCACCTGCTAAACTCATATTCTTCAATATGTTATATTAGCCCTATCTATTGGGCAAATTGGTGAATATGGCTCTGCAGAACTCCCTATATTTCGTAGCTCTTTACACTGTTTTGCATCTATTTAATACCCATCTCCGCCTTATTATGAAACAATTATAAACAAAATTCTTCTATACAAGAAATTTGATGCCTTAGTTCATCTTTCAGCTGATAAAAAATACATTTTAAACAAAATAGTTATGAGTTACTCGTTACATTCCTCTGTTTATGCTGCTTTTCATGTGCCTTGTGAGTGCAAAATTTTAAAGGCTATATATTCGAAATATGTTTTCAAGCATATTCATATATTGTTGCCTTTTCTCTTACCATTTCCTTTAAAACTTCCTCGTTGCATATATGCTGGATCAATGCTATTCTCAGAATTCCTCTGAAGAACCAGTCGTACCTCATGTCATCTGTGAGGAAACTCTTGATCTCTCCCTGCCATACAAAAGAATTTATATTACATAGCATTTCAGCAATCTTACTTTTTTCTTTTTTTTCCTGTCTTCATATTTTTTGAAATGCGTCTTTTGCTATATCAAATTTCCGTCTTCCATTTTCACAGTTAAAATCCGCAGTTAAAATAATTACCATGTACATGATTAAAATTTATATCACCAATTCGTAGCTTGGACCTTTTCCGTTATGTCTTACAATAAGTAATAAAATGTGCGAAATTTTAATATCATACAATAGGAATTCAAATTGACAATATGATAAACGCATATCAAGTTTACAATATGATAAACACATACCAACTCACTCAGTATTATGAGATATGTTAAAGGAAAAACCAGTTTTAGATAATACGTTACACACACAAAAATACAGCACCATATCAATAAAATATCTTTTAATAATCTTTTACTTTTTTCCCACAAAAATTCACTTGATGAAAGTTATTTTTAACGAGCACAATAACAATATCCTTCCCTAAATTAAGATTTCCTGTCTATAAAACTGTCACGACTACACTGATAGAATAGGTTTAAAAAATAATTGGTCACTATCACCCTAATTAAAAATATCGTAACGTAAAAAGTCTTATATACGGTTTCACTCTACGTTCAATGATATCAGGCATCTTCACCACCATGTATCAAATTTTAAAAAAGCAACATTAATCATGCCTTTTAAAAATATTAGGTTGGTGCAAAAATAATGACGTAATAATGTCGTTTTTTGACGTTAAAAATACGTCAAAAAACGACATTATTACGTCATTTTTTTGCACCAACCGAATAGTATTATTGCCGGAAATAAAAATATGCTAATCTAACATTTGAAAAAAAATGTAACCAGGAAATACTAGTTTCATTGGATGTACAAACGTTAAGCAGATATTCTCTCATTAGGGAAACAATAGAAAAAATCATAATATTTATGACCACTTCTAGCTGGGTCCACTTCAAATAAAAGATAATGTAAATAAGCAAGTTTGTTTCTCTGACCCCAATAACATTAATACCACACCATGTGACCTCGCAAACATTAAAACAAAAAGTATTACGTCTACATGATATCGAAAATATCTAAAATTAAAAATAAATAATGCATCATAATCATCATAATACTTGATATTTGACAACCAGTGCATTCAGACAAGGGTTAGAAATATCTAATAAACAGGAATGAACCGAGAAGAATTCCTTCATAATTTAATCCGTCAATCAAGCAAAAACATTCTTGAAAAATAATAAGCACAATTTATTTAAATAATTAATGCTGTGTCAAATATTGTTACGTGTTATTGATCATGTGGCAGAAATAATCTCCAGAAATATACCTTACTGTTTTACCAGTGGGGTATTTATGGGAGGTATATATGAGGTATGTCTGTCGCACCCTGTAGAATCTATCTATCTATCTATCTATCTATCTATCTATCTATCTATCTATCTATCTATCTATCTTCCATAAACAAGACATCATACTGAAATTAATAATGGATTCCTGTTTTAGAAAATGGATGTAATATATATATATATATATATATATATATATATATATATATATACATATATATATATATATATATGGTGAGAGAGAGAGATACAATTAATGTTTACTACTTAGCAGATTAGTGTTACGTTCTATATCCTGACCGTCCCTCGGTAATTCTCATCCAACTCAACACACAACTCATCCGGAGTACCCACACCTGATATTCCCCCTAGAACTGAGCTTCTTCTCTCGCACTTCCCGATACTGGGACTCCCTTACTCTTACTTGCTTCCCTGATAACTATAATATTCAACAATTTAAATGTAATGTCAATCGACATCTTCTGTTGCATTGATCCCCGTTTTCTCTTTATTCTCCTCAGTTCTTTATTTTACCCTTTCCCTACCCACCAACTATAACCAGTCTTCTTTTCGCTTACTTACACTCTCTAGCCCCTTGTGTACTAGAGGCACTTTCGCTTTGCTTGTGGTGAAGTGCAGATATATATATATAAACATATATATATATATATATATATGTATATATGTGTGTGTGTGTGTGTGTGTGTGTGTGTGTGTGTGTATGTGTGTGAGTGTGTCTCTCTCTGTGTGTCTGTGAGTGTGTGTTTTGTGTGAAGAAATATAGTTTTAAAGAGTGCTATATTTGTGAGATAAAATGCTCAATATAAGAGAACATATCTAAATATAGAAGTAAAAATTGAAGTCAGCACTCAGAGGCGACAGACTGTTTCATGCTAAATGCGGCCTGGTGATTACTTTTAGCATGAAAAACTGTTACATCTGAGTAAATGTTCACTTTATATTTATATATGTGTGTGTATGTGTGTGTTTGTAAACATATATCAGTATGTGTGTGTGCCTAATTATATACACACACACACACATATATATATATATATATATATATATATATATATATATATTAAGTAATTCATCGAATCTGGTGAATTACTTAATTATAATTATCAAATCTTCGTAATAATTTCTATCACTTGTATAGCATTGCTTGAACCGGCTTGTAATGCTCAAGTTTGAGCGACTTAGTGATTGTAGTCGTGGCTCCTGGGGCACGGCCCTATGGTTATAGAGAAACTCAGTTGGGTTCCACCACGGAATATATGAGCGAGCAGCGCTATATTGAGCCTGATTTGCTACCTCTACGCCACTGAGGCCCGTTGAAACAGTTGGTATAACGTTTGCATGATAACCTAAATGTTTCAATTCTCGATAGTGCATGCGGACTGCTGATGAGTCGCAAATATAGGACGAAACGGCCGTCCAGTGCTTCCTGCATTCTGTTGAGGTTTCTTCTAGACGCGATTATTTACTTAATTATAATCATCAAATCTTAATAATTTCTATCACTATTAT
>OZ010571.1:124078680-124221180 GCA_963932145.1 Acanthosepion lycidas
GTGTGTAAAAACTGTTCAAATGCTTTTAGATTTCCGGGCGCTTTCGGCTATAGCTTGAGACATTATCAAGGATGATTCGATTTTTCAGCTTAATTGATGCATTATGTGTATGCTTTAGTGTGTTGTAGGGATGTTTTAATTTCCGAATAAGGTTATCACATTGTGGCCTTATTCGTAGTTAATATTGTTAAAGTTTAACAACAATATCGTTGATAATGGCTTACGGTATAGCGGAAAGTGCTCGGAACTATAAAACATTTGTACGGTTTTGCAAACTATTTGTCCAGAAAAGAATGTTCTTTCTTGTTCGAACACAAGAAAAATTAAATAAAAAGTTTAACCATAGTATCTTGTCTTTCGTTTGTAATCAAACATGCATAAACGAAAGATTGCTGCCTAAATATATATATATATATATATATATATATATATATATATATATATATATATATATATATATATATATATTAAAAAGAAAATGGAAACCGCAAACGTTTTTGGTTATAATGTGGATTTAAAAAAAACTATATATATTCTGCTTTATTTCCCATAATTTTGCAACACGAGTTTCCGACACGCGATTTTCTTCGGGCAAAAAGTGGATATTTCCAAATATTATTAAAATGAATTAATTTTCCTCGTGTTTTTCGATGTTAAATGTTCTCCGTGTTAAAAATCCTCTTTTTTCGTATGGTATTGACACAAATGTCTTTTTTGAACTGTGTCATCTGGATTTTAGGGGAACTGACAAAACATGGTTCATGAAAAAGCCAAACCCTTAAAATGAAAAAAAACGTTGATTTTTGTATTTCAACGCTTCATTAAATCTGGCCAGGAAAACTAATGAATATTTGAATAAAATGTATTTCAAAGTCGCTCGTTTACTGAAGTGGCTCCATTATTCACTCAAACTTAATAGGATTAAAAATTTGCATTCTGCAGAGAAAGTTTTACATTAGTGGACAGTAATTTACTTGCAAATATGAACTTCGTAATGCTTTCCTTGATGTTCTTTTGCCACATTCATCTGAAAAAAAAAACAACAAACGAACGATGAACGTTTTCTAAAATCCGTTTCAAAATATTGAGCATGTATTTCACATTAATGTTGTCTTCATAGCTTTGTCACCGATTTTTAAAAGAAATGGTATAATTCTTATTCAATTTTTGAAAAAAATTGTGCACATATTTTCAATAAAATGCTTTGTTTTTATTTTAGTTACAGTGGTGTATTTCGTGAGTGTCAAACCAAGCAAAATAGTAAAGCCACTAAAACACAAGGGTTTACAGGATGTGGAATAATTAGGAACAGAAAAATTAATGATGACAGAAAGATGAAAGTCTAGGACCATAGATAGCGATCGACAATGCATTTAAATTTCTGCAGAATAAAGTTGGCTGGAAAACATGGAGCGGGAAGTTAGCATATAATTTACGGTTGTATCTAGCCAGCTCAACTACAAATCGATGAAATATCGACGCCAGTCTAGAACTGAGCTTAAATGAAAAAAAGTCTATGTACGGTAGAGAAGAGCTCATCAAAACAATTACGATTAAATTATTTATAAAAAAGACACAAAGAGGCAATTTTACAGCGGTGGGAAAGTGACTTAAACCCAGCCTCCAGATCAAGAGCAATAATATTTCTGTTTCTATTGCATCAAGTAATGCGCTTAAATTAAAAAAACAAATCTATGTATCGTAGAGAAGAGCTCACCAAAACAATTACGACGAAATTATTTATAAAAAAGACACAGAGAGGCAACCTTACAGAGGTGGGAAAGTTATTTAAACCGAGCCTCCAGACCAGGAGCAATAATATTCCTGTTTTTATTGCATCTAGTAATGCGCTTAAATTTAAAAAAAATTATGTACCGTAGAGAAGAACTCATCAAAACAATTATGATGAAATTATTTATTAAAAAAACTCACAGAGAGGCAACCATACAGCGGTGGGAAATTGACTTAAACCTAGCCTCCAGATCAGGCGAAATAATATTGCTGTTTCTATTGCATTTAGTAATGCTCTTAAATTAAAAAAAAATCTATATACCGTAGAGAAGAGCTCATCAAAACAATTACGATGTAATTATTTAGGAAAAAAGTCACGTAGAGGCAACCTTACAGCGGTGGGAAAGTGACTTAAACCCAGCCTCCGAATCAGAAGCAATAATTTTGCTGTTTCTATTGCATCTAGTAATGCGCATAAATTAAAAAAAATAAATCTATGTACCGTAGAGAAGAGCTCATGAAAACAATTACGATGAAATTATTTTCAAAAAAAATATTAAAGAGGCAACCTTACAGCGGTGGGAATGTTACTTAAACCTAGCCTCCAGATCAGGAGCAATAATATTGCTCTTTCTATTGCATCTAGTAATGCACTTAAATTACAAAAAAATCTATGTATCGTAGAGCAGAGCTCATCAAAACAATTACGATGAAATTATTTATAAAAAAATTCACAGAGAGTCCACCTTACAGCGATGGGAAATTGAATTGAACCGAACCTCCACATCAGGAGCAATAATATTGCTGATTCTATTGCATCTAGTAATACGCATAATTTAAAGAAAAATCTATGTGCCGTAGAGAAGGTCTCATCAGAATAATGACGATGAAATTATTCATAAAAAAAGTCAGAGAGAGGCACTCTTTCAGCGGTGGGAAAATGACTTAAACCGAGCTTCCAGATCAGGAGCAATAATATTACTGTTTCTATTGCATCTAGTAATGCGTTTAAATTTAAAACAAATCTATGTACCGTAGAGATGAGCTCATGAAAACAATTATCACGAAATTATTCATGAAAAAAGACCCAGAGAGGCAAAGATACAGAGGTGGGAAAGAATTAAACCGAGCGTTTAGATCAGGGCAATAATATTGCAAATTCTTTGGAATAATATAGGAGCTCTAGGTAAATAGCAGGGTAATCGTGTCATATGTGGCAGCAATATTTTAAGCATAGACGGATGGTAGACTTATGGTTATGTAAATTAATTTCTGGAGAGAAATATTTTCTACAATGACATTAAACTAGGTTTCTACGCAGCTGACCTAACAATGAATTCAATATAGTCATTCCATTTTATGCCAGCCAAGAGCGTTAGCCCCATTAGTCGCAACGATTCACTTACTTGGCGGTTAGCATCAGCCGTGCAGATGGAAGGCAGATAGAGTTGTCTCATATGATTAATGAGAAGTTAAGTTTTGGAGGTGTTAAAATTAACATGCCATCTTTTTTACTCTGTTAATTAGCTAAAAATTTGAGACTTGAATATCTGAATAAAATTCAGAAAAACTTATACATTGTTTATATTTTTTGGACTATTGTACTTATCTTTTTTGCTATATTTATCTCAACGTTTCGGTCGTTTATACTGTTAATTCACCCGTCACTAGATCTAACCAATGCCTTTATCCACTTAAGGACACATACAACAGTGGACAGGACCCACATTTTTGTGAGTTCAATACCTGGTTAAGGCAGTGGAGACCTTGGAGCGATGAATTAACAGGAGATAACTGATAAGTGACATCCATTAGACATGGCACGTGGAACTAGAACAGTCTACCTTAGCGAGCGAATAAATGGTTCAGTTCAACAAAGATGAGGACAGTAGTCCGAATAATGTAAACATTGTACTTAATATCACATCTCAGGAATATAAATAAATTTATACAAGTGGAGGCAGAATACTTCCCACATATACATCCCAGAAATACTAACCATATAATGTTAAGGGATTAGCCAGATGAAGATATCATTGCCACTGTCTTGCCGACATCGAATTTTCGCGTTGCGGTTTAAACTCATGACATCTTTTAAAACGTGATATGATAGAAATGAACATAGGCATGTGCTTGAATTACTAGTAGTCGGATTATAACGTTTGCGAATATCTATTAGGGGTAAAGTTATCGTCCTATGTGTGCGGTATATCTGGAAGGTAAATGTGGGATGGATTTCTGCCTCACCCTGTGTAAAATAACCCACACATTAATCGTCGGCATATCTGCTTCAATCTCCTTCATTCATTTTCATCAATTCAGGAAAATTTAAAACGGCTAATAAATAGGAGATTAAATAAACTCATGTACTTTCACAATCACATAAAATTCTTGTGATCCCTTAAGATTACATGACTAATTTCATAAATAGATAATACTTTATTAATAGTATAACCATCGTAAATCTTGAGAGGTTGCCTACACTTCGCAGATGGCGAGAACGAAGCTGACGAGTAGATAAAATTTAAGAGAATCTTCTCATCTCGAGGCTGGACGGTCATCGTAACCGAACTTCAGGAAATTGTATTTCGCTGATTTCTTTTTCCGATGTCAAAATTTGCATCAAGTTTTCTAAATTATTTCCCTGCTTAGTATTACAGTAAATATTTATGAATATTTAAATTCATCTGTCTGTTTAGCGACATTGAATTTTCCTGCTGACTTTTAAAATCTTGTCATCTTTTAAAAGGTGATATGATAGCACTAAACGTAAGCATGTGTTTGAATTACAAGTAGTCGGATTTTCATGTCTGCAAATATATCTTTGGGGTGAAGTTATCGCGCTATGTCACGCATTAATAACATTAATATTCCTATAAGTTTAATCATTATGGCATTCCGCACAACACGTCAGACTTGTAAATACCTGAAGTAAATTTCTTGGACGTTTTAATACGATACGTTTGGACATTTGTGAACTCGTTGCTATCATTTTATTCAGTTATTTCTTCTAATGAAATCAAATATTCTACTATGTTTTCTGTTTAGCGTCAAAAGATGATTCTGGAATGTTTTGCATAGACATGATAAATTGTTTCAAACCCCCAAAATAAGGAAGCTTAAAGTATTTCTCTCTCTATGTAACCCTTTGTTACCTGCCGCCTAAATGATGCATTAATGATTAAACCGAATCCTCACATATGAGAAGGACGCTTAGACACTCAGCAAGATTAAAAATACGATACGACATTGGCATATAAAGCTGCTGGTAGGCTTAAAGTACAATGACATAGATTGGGTTCCATGCGTAAGTACAGAGTGGTCCGAAAGTCTTGTTATTCGTTGTTGATAAAAAAAAATTCCTGTGGCTGACACGAGCTCCTACAGTTGGAAGAAAGAGATAAGAGGTGGCAAGGATTTCGGACTATCCTGTATGTAGCCAGTATGAGGGATTCCTAGACTGGAATCAACGGTCAGAATGGATCGACTCCGGCCACGATGGAATCAGCGCCCTCGTGTTGGTGACCACATTGAGACTTCAAGTTAGAAGATATCGACTGTGGTTCGGATCTGCAGAGAGATAGTAAGTGCCAGATTGACTTGTACGAGGCACTCTTCACAGGTATGCTTGCAAATTAGATATGAGGAAGGTCTTTTTTGCACATTGACCTTTTAACCAAATATGATGATGATGATGATGATGATGATGATTATGATGATGATGATGATGATGATGATGAATTTGTCATGTTTATTTTGTCATGCATTAGGTTTAACATATAAAGTAGATTTATCGTTTCTTTTTCTTGTTTCTGTCATCGTCAGTGTACCTATTGAATATTACATTCTCCAAGACGATTTTCATCCTTATATAACCCGCCTCCAAATAGGCAACTGCCTTATTCTTACTGTTCACACTAGTTATTTTCCTTTTTTGCCGATCCTCTTCTTAAAACTTCCTCTTTTCTCATATATTTATCTATGTTATGTGCAACATTCATTTTCATCTTTGAGGAAATTGTCCATCCTTCGTTACCATATAAGATAATAGGCATCATATAATCTTCCAGCACCAATGTAAAAATTTCTAAGTTTATTTCTCGAGTTCTTAAAACTTTACGGATTTAAAAGAATGAAGAAATATTTGTTATTCTGACACCTTTGAATTTCACTGACACATATTGAATCCTCAGCTACGATTCTTACAAATTTGTATTCATACACTTTGTTAATTACTTTTGATTCAGTTTTCCAGAGAAATTCATCTAATTTTTAATAACAGCTTCACATTTCAAAATCACACTCGAATTAAGATTAAAATTCGAGTTCAATTTGATTAATCTATCATAAAGAAATCCGCATGTCTTGTTTATTTTCAGCCAAAATAGGATTATTTCTTTTCAATAAAACTTCTCTCAGAATCAAAATAAATCTTTTAATTCGTATTAGCAAAGGAAATGAATATCTTAAATATCTTTGACGTATTAGATAATACAAATGTGCAAATTCTGAAATCATATTACGCTGAATTGTTTGTTGAGTATCAGTCATTTAAAAGTATTGTTAAAGAAAATCGCCAATTTAAATAACAATTTTTGTATAAAATTTATATTTTAATTTTCTTTTTAATGTGATCGGAGAGTTCTTACTTGGAAAGTATTTCACCCTGTTCTTTCGCAGAATATTCATAATACAATGAGTTTGAAACTCACTAGATTTTCACCAACCATCATTGTCTATTCTGTTAAATGTCAGTTCCGAAGTATCATTTTATTGATGCATTTATTTTGTTAAAATAATACGTCAATAGTCAACTTTATAATCAGTTTTGGTTAGCAAATGAAAGCTACTGCGATTTAAGATAGACATTAATCTGTACGAGAGACAAGTGTAATATACAATGGCTTATGTTTCACATCAAAAAAACTAATCTTGTATTTTAACACTTTCAATGGAGATCTCAGATTTAACGTAATAATTTACTACAATTTTTTATATAATCTAAAGAAACATTTTTCTCAAAATACACGAGGTTAACAACTTTGATTTCACAGCTTCAGCATCATTTCTTCATAGTCAGCCTTTGAATATTTGTACCCACAATCTGAAAAAAAAATGAAAATTTCTAGAACACAACGTGGAATGAGGGTCTTGAATATTTTACACTATTAAGCCATAGTGAAAGGAAGACTGTCAGATGGGAACAGCGAATGGTCTACCTCATGGATGACATAGAAGGGACTGGGAAACGTGATGAGGGGACAAATGTTGATTTGAGTGACAGTGGGTAGGAGGCTGTGGGATGTCATAATCGCCCACGCCCTGAAAACACATAAAAATAACAAATACAAAATGTCTTTATTTGAAGTGCAATAAAACGTGTAGATACGATAATACTGTAGAAAAAGTTTTAATTGATCATTACATTGATTTAATACTGATTGCTTTATCAAAGTAAGTTCAGCATTCAATTATCCCAAATTGAATAGCATTTATACAACATATATTTATAACTTAGAAAAAAAAGTATATGATTTTACTAAAATGCAGAATTAAATAGCGAGTTCTTCAATTTGAAAGTATGAGAAAATATATTTGCATAAACGGAGCATGAAACATATTCAATGTTGATTTATTGATTAAAAAAACCTGAGGACTCTCACATTTTCTATATTCCTGGTTTAAAATCAAATCAAATCAACTCTGTGACTTGTAATTCATCTCTAGTTACAGATTATTTAAATTATTAGTTTGATTTTTAATTTGCATTTTTGGACAAAATCATTTATTCTCATAGACCACCATATTCAATCAATATGCTGCCTCATCTTTCTGGTTCTTCCAATTACTGTAAATCCCCCCCTTGCCTTAGTGGCTTTTATCGCCTTGCTTGGGGGATGAAAAAGATTTTAAAAGAATTCAATGATCCGAATATATTTCACCTAATATGTTCAAAATTAGGAAAAACCTTCATGGTTTTAGTTTAGAGAATTCTTACAGAAACATTCTGTATCATGAATATGCTGGAACTCCAATTTTTGTAATGTTGTATGTAGTACCTCAATTGGTAGATTGGATGCCAGATCAGGACCTAGGACATTGCATATCCGTCTCCGGATTTTGTTGTGGAACTCCATATGGCAACAGTATTCGATTCAAGGAGGAATGGTAGATTTTTAGATATGCAGGACTCAGGCGAGAAAAACCTTTTGGCGAGACACAGAGTTGTTATTTGAAATCTACCCATTGTGGTACAACATAAAACATTACATGTTGTGAAGTAACAATTTTCTCACTTCAAAGAAATTCATAGTACTTCCTTTTGAATGTTGTCAAAAAAAGTGTGTAATATTTTCCCAAATGTTTCTTTTATTAGATAAATTTTGAACGTTAATTGAGCCACAATTCTCCTTATACTTAGCTTTGGGCTTCATTCCCTGTTTCATCAACAGTGGCAAATTTGTCCATTGTTTTTTTGTGTGTGTCGAACAAGAAAAGAAACAACTGTTTAAACTTTGATATATTTCTTTAAATCCATGTAATATCCAGTTACTAATATTCCCTAAGCTTTGTAAAAACACATAAACAAGTGACTGATTACATAACTTGTTGAATAAGTGTTAATGAATTTTTTTAATTTTCCATAATGTTTTATTTAACATAGATATTTAATTCTAATGTAAATTTATAAACATCTATTTACTTACAAACTATTGCAGACATACTAAAAAACGATAGCTTTACTACTGCTAAATGTAATGGTAATATTAGCCGTTCCGTTATAAGGAAACTTTCAGTATTCATTGACCAAACAACAAGTACCACTGAGGTCAAAATTTATAAAATCTTTCTATTAAATCCTTTTTTTAATTAAATAGATTTCTTAAGTATCTGTTATTGATCTTTTCCGTATCGATGGAAGATGACTTCACACACTTTAAACTACTGTGGAATGCCAGTATCTTGATTATGTCATTAATTTTGCTTCGCGGTACCTGTGCTATTCTATTTTAGATTTTTGATGTTGCTTAAAACCATCAATTGATGCGGTTTCTATTATTTGATACAGGTCTTTGTGATTCAGCAGCTCCAAACCAAGAATTTCGAAGAAGAGTGGTACTCGTTAAGAACTACTCTGGTAACTTTTTTTTTACCATTGCTCTGAGAAAGATGTTGTACACTGCTTACAGATTAGCTGATTCTGAGCTAGTTTGACACCAGGTATAACAGCCATAGGTAAGAATCGATTTGACGAGGTTATTAAGGAGAAAAACCCAACATTTTATTTTAATGTTTTGGTATAGAATCTTATGCGGTGCTGGGTGAAACAACTCCTACTTCCGCTTTTATATTCAATGTCCTTATCTCTATACTTAACTGGTTATAACTTATCCATTTTCAAATGATCACGTATTTGAAGCCCATAGAAATAAAAAAAATGATAAAACCTCATATCAATGAATTCATTTTGCTGAATATAGTTGAGTAATAAAACAACTGGTGTTTAATTAAAAACAATCTAAATCAATATAGTTATTAGAATGATAATCTCCAACAGAAATATAAGGATTAAGTATTTAATGATATCCACTAGTAAAACAGTATACAGGTTCGCCTATTGTCCTGTTGGCAATGGTTCTTAGTCTTTTGAACAGGATTAGAGGTTTATTCCTTGTTTAGGATCGGGTTAGATTTTCCGTCTAATGTGCTTCATTCTCTAGCTATCACAGTAGCCTTTTGTGTCTTTGTGTCATTATCGTCTTGGTTGAGGTAAAATTGATTAAAAAAGTATAACAAATATAAAAAAAAATAAAATCGTACAGAGGAAATTATCTTTGGTTTGGGTTATCCCTATAAGATCATTGTTTTCAATACTTTTAAGAGACGTATTTTTGTACGTGTGTATAATTTATGGATTGAGTCTTGGATTTCAATTATAACCAAAAGAGTACAAAAGGCTGAGTGCTTTCTACTTTTCCGCTTTTCCTTTGAAAAAAGGTAATGATTTTAATACTTCAGATGACGGACTTCTCTAAGAAAATGGATTAGAAACAATTGTCGGCACCTTATTACTTCCGGTCGCTTTTGAACATCGCACAAGGACATCCGGGGAGAGTCTTTGAGATGAAATCTACTATAGAGTGGTAAATGATAAATAGGAAGGGGTATGAAGACAAGGTTTCTTTGGAATTAGCATGTACCAAGCGACCTGGACATCCTCCAGATCGAAATGTTAAAGTAATCGCTGAAACTAAATCACTTTCCGTCATTATTTCTCGTTACATATTGCTAAATAATCGTGCCAGACATCTACAGCATCCTCCCCCTTTGATATATCTAATGGGAATTTCCACTGAGAACAGAGTGAGGCATTAATTTTCAGCGTGAAATAGAGAGCATAAGATGAGCCAGTCTCGGTCGACTATACCATTCGTGTAGTCGTCGCTTGGACAGAGAACTGTGAGCGTCAATACGCCCTTTCTATCGATTCTAAGGCTACATTATCTCTCACTCCTTCCTGTGTGTTCCAACTCGGCCTAGCGTTCACCTCAATCACAATCTAACCGAAGCGCTGGTTATTACCTCGCTCTTTTTACTTTTATCGATCTCCAATGAATCAAAATGCGCTTTTCTTTTTCCGAGTCGCTTGAACATTTTTCTCGTATGTCAGTTGAAGCAAGCATCGAATGCCTTTAACGCTATCGCTTCAGGCCAGTGAATTACATGCCGATCAATTTACTGTTAGCCTGTGTAGACTTACCCAAGCCTTCTCTAATCAATATATAGATAAATATATATAACCGCTTTCTGCCACACCCGAACACACACACAATATATATATATATATATATATATATATATATATGTGTGTGTGTGTGTGTGTGTGTGTGTGTGTGTGTGTGTGCGTGCATGTATATGCGTGGGTTTATACACACAAGCGGATGTGAATAAAATGGCATTAATCGACCCCTGAGTTTGGCGGCCATTTAGATTGAGGTTTATATAATGGCGTGTATTTAACTACAGTAACTCATAAAAGTTAAGTCACTCTCTCTCCCTTTATATATATATATATATGTGTGTGTGTGTGTATGTAGATTGAAGTTTATATAATGGCATGTATTTAACTACAGTAACGCATAAAATATTATGTCTCCCCCCCTCTCTCTCTCTCTCTCTCTCTCTCTCTCTCTCTCTCTATATATATATATATATATATATATATATATATATAAATAGATAGATAGATATTGATATATATATATATGTGTGTGTGTGCAATTATATGGATTGGAGTTGATATAATGGCATTTATTTAACTGCAGTAACTCATAAAAGGAAAATCGCTTTCTCCTGCGTATAATTTAATGGAAATTATGGAATTCTATTTTAAGTAATATGATATACTAACTTGCGCCTTGAACTATATGAGGCCTTTTTACTCTTGTTAAATTTAAAATTAATAAATATCTATAGAAATATTATTTGGACGTGTCTTTCCTAAATTGGAAAAATTGCATTTTTCTTATTACGTTATTAATTTTTGTCTGATAATGCTTTGCAAATGCAAACTCAGATATTTCAGGTAATTTTCAGGTTCGTAATCTCGCTCAGAAAATGAAATATAGAAGAAATCCTAGGAATCGATATATGAGTTAGAGCTGCTGAGATGTTAATTTATTTTTGGTGTATATTTCATAAAAGTCAGCTAAATGCTTCATAACATATCAAAGGAAATGAAACGTACATAAAACAATACGTACGTAGGTGAGTAATGTTAATCCCCCTATATGATAAAGTAATATATTTTGCTTCAATATTTACTGCAATCTATTTCAAATATTCTATATTTCAAATACAGCATAATATAAATAATAATATTTAGGTAATAATGTATTTTCAAGGATTGTTTTTTTTCGAATGCTTTGTAACCTGTGAAAGGCAAAACTTAATCTGTATGTACACCCAAAACCACACTAATAGCTTGGTAGTGTAAGTTAGGATTTCTCAGTTTTCTCTGAATAGATTTTGATAAAACTTTTCTCAGCTGTTTTGCACAATATGCCAACACCTTTTGTAGGTTTCATAATTCTGGGTAACGTATTTTATTGATTATTTCAGATTCTACAGTTCTGTGGGGAATCAAACCAATAGTGTCCTTCGTCTATAAGAATAATCGGTGGTGGAAAAGACCTCATCGATGGAGAAGCCTGTCATAATCAAGGAAAGTGCGAAAGGCATTTCTCTTCATGCCTTTGCGGAAAAGTTGGCCGTCATCTGGACACGGTTAGACGATTCCGGTGGGATCCTTCGTCAAGGAAGAAACGATTCGACCGTGGAACCTCCAAGAGTGCGACAACTACGAATTTAAGGAATGTAAGTCGCGTGTTATGTGAGAAACCCGGGTAAATAATCAAAGTCATATTCACCGCAGCTGGACTTCCTCGCGCCAAAAAAACACCAGAAATCAAATCCTCAGAATGATGGATTCCGCGCGAACTTTCCCGAAAGTATTTAACTAAAAAAAGGATTTAATAGAAAGATGTTATAAATTTTGACCTCAGTAGTACTTGGTGAATAAATACTGAAAGTTTTCTTATAATGGAACAGCTAATATTACTATTACAATACGTTGTCATAGGAATTCGATGCTTCAATGGGATCGGAATTACATGTCATTGGAATTGAGTTGTGTCCTGCTCATTGAAATGACCAGGGCGACGCTTGAATGTTTGTGTCGATTTTGAAGATGAGCATCATCAACGTTTACCATGAAAAGAACAGGGGGAGGAGGCATGTTGCGGTCTGGTATCATTGAGGACAGAATTGTTGGATCAGTCCGGGTGAACGCAGCCGCCTACTACACTCTCTTGAAGGAGGTCTTGTATCCTGGCTAGATGACATATCGCTGTCACTTGTAAGGACTCTAGGATCCATGCATCACAACGCTTCTTCCCACTATACCAGCACCCAAGCATTTCTATACTCTTACGACACAGAAGTTGAAACTTTGATGGTGTAGCCAGATCTCAACCCTATCGAAAATTATTGGTACATCATTAAACCGAGGATGTCAATTTACGTAGAAAGATCTCTTATGGGCGACCATCAAAGCTGTAGCATAATCAACCTAACTTGAAACAATTGAGAGATTCCATGACTAATAGGGTTTTTGAAATTATCCGTTTAAATGGCGCTTATGTAGTTAAATAATTCATTATATGAATATATCTTAAAATATTATTATAGCTTTCAGTTAAATATCTCATGAAAGTGTGCTTAATATGTATCAGTATCCTTTATTTTCTCCAAATACCTGGATGTGCATTTTCTTTCAAAATCTATTAGCATACTTCACCCCAAAACTGTCGAATGTGAAATAAAAAAAATAAAGGACGTTACAGAAAATAATGAAAACCTAACAATCGTGTTGCCATATTATGAAAAAACAGTTAGGAAAATTTTTATCAAAATTAATTAACAGAAATCAAAGAAATCCTAAATTTCACAACCAAGCTATTATCGTGGCTCGGTTGTATATAGTTAATATATATATATATATATATATATATATATATATATAGTTAATATATATATATATATATATATATATATATATATATATATATATATATATATATATATATATATTGGCTCCTGAAATAAATATTAATTTCAGTTGAGCTCTCTAGGGAATAGGTTTGGGTTTGTAAACAGTGACTATTATAGCTTATATAGCGAGACTCTTCGCATAGCGAATTGAGTCACTGTCAGTCACTGGGCGTGTTTCTAAAAATAAATACGCTAAAAATCCACCTACTTCCTGCCGTGCGCTGACGGCTTAGTGGTAGAATCTCCGGCTGATACTGATACCAATTCAGTCGGGTTTTGATTGGAGCTAGAGGCAACCGGATGTCTAGCCACACTGATGAGCTGCGAAACAGTCTCTCTGTGGATGATGTTATATATATATATATATATATATATATATATATATATATATATATATATATATATATATATATATATATGCAGCTTATGACAGTTTTTATATACACAAAACCCTTTCAGAAGAAAATAAAATAAAAAAATAAATAAATCTCCATAGACGCTTGACCAGACTAGATGATGTCATGTTCCGCTTTAAATTTAGACACCCCAACCTTACCCTGACTTGACATATGTGAATGTAACTGAGATATTGATACAAATTATTAACATCTTACGGCCTTTTTCTTTAAACAATTCCTTTTCTTTAAACAATTGCTCTAGCCGTTATCATTGAAATTTTGATTTCAATAATGAATATGCTTATAAAACGCGCAACTTCAGAAGTTAAGTTATTCCCCCAAAAAATTTCGCTTTGTACTTTAATTCAATTTAATTCAAATAATTATATTGAAGTTTTCGGCTCTTGTTTTGAAACATGACAACTCTTATGTAGCGTGTTGGAATCATATTTTTAAATTAATAATTATACACACACACACACACACACACACACACACACACACACACACACATATATATATATATATATATATATATATATATATATATATATATATATATATATGTTAATCCGTCTCAGTAAAACCTCAAAGACACATGGGCTTACTGGGTCTGGAAGAATTATGAACAGACCCATTAATAATGAACGGGAAGTGAAAAGCTTAATCAGGTGGACAGTAGATAGCGATTGACAATATATTTAAAATTTTGCACATTAATGCTGACTGGAAATTGTGGAGCCGGAAGGGAGATCAACATGTACCTATGTATGTGTGCCTGTGTACATTTGTGTGTGCGTGTGAATTCATTTAATCAATTAATTTTTCAACGAATGATTTTATTTGCATAAATATTGTTGACATCAGTCTCTCTTGAATCGGATTCTATCGACTTGTAAAACAAGTGAATTGCCACCAAGTGCTCCATGGCTGTGGTATCATTTCCAGGGACAATTAGACACCACCCTCAGGCACATGGCTGTCAGTGCAAGTTTGAAAGGAATTACTTAATCGATTACTTTCACCATGCGTTTCAAAATTGACTCTCTTTATATTGGTTGTGTTAGTCGACTTTATCGACAGCCTCGGAGCACTCGATACATTTTCCGGTCCGATTCATGCAGATGGAATGGCTTCCTAGTTAGTGTCTTTCATCCGAAAGCTTCAACTAAGCTGGAACAGAAAGTTTTCATTGTGACTGGCAATATAGAAAATCATAAAAGGCATCGATTCTACGCTGGAAATTGTTCCGTTCAAGTTTTATTTTTCGTATTTTACATCTTGAATGGTTTTATGGCCCATTCATGTTTCGCTCTTCTCATTGTTCGCACACACCACCTAACCTCTTACACTACTACAAATACACATGCTAATGCGCACACTCTCTCACACACAGAAACACATACAGAAACATACACATGCACACAAGTATCAGCTGAAATTCATGAGTTTTCCTTGCATATGTTAATAATACGAAAGGTAGTTGTATGAATAGAGCAATTTTCATAATCTGTAACATGGAATTCATTATAAACGCAATATTGAACTTACGTTGTCTTCGACCTATTTATAGTTACAGAATTTCAACTGTTCTGTTCCCCGGGCTTCTTCATGTGTCGTCTTCACTTGGTAATTTAAAACCAAAACCATTGTTCAACCTATAGAGATAATGTTTCTCATTCTACTGTCTATGCTAGAGAAAATCGTATAGGGTGTAATTTTTTTTTACAAAGGTTGCTCCCGGTGAAATGCTTCATAATGTATTATGTCTTCCCAAGAATTAGGAAGTTGTTGGTGACATAACTCTAGTGGTTGTAGCTTCCTCCCAGTAATCCGCCATTTACTTCATTTACTGCCAGTATTCCGATCGCATTTGAGCGACATTTTGGCAAAATAGCGATTGACACGAACTTTTATACGATGCAGTGTGTTGTCGTTGAATTCATCCATACAGTCATTGATATTTGAAGCTTGTACAATGAGTACCAATATTGGATATGAGTACAGTTAGGAAGTGGCGAATTTCGTATGTGTTTAAAATAGATTGACTCTCCTTGGGCGTATTTTAAAAAATGTGGCATCGCTGGCAAAAATGCTAAAGCAATAGAGGTAGCTTTGTAGAAATACAGTGTTCTTTAGTTGAAAACTGACTTCCTCAAACCTTGTTGTTCATCTTTGTGTATCTATTGTAAATTCTTTTGGAATATAATACATTTTTCTAGACGTGTTTAATCCGTCATTATTATGCTGTTACTGATCTTACATTACTTAAGACTGGATTTGCATTTATCAAGTCTATATTGTGTCTTAACAGACAATCCAGAATTGTCGTGGTTCAATTGAAGAACTTTGAATCTAATTTTATTAACCTAATCATACTAATGTTATTATCTAATGTTATTAGCCTAATCATACTAAAAATAGAAGAGGACGATGATGCCTCTAGGACGAAAGGGTCTAATGGGAGAGGAAGAGAATAAAATCCGTTTACTGAGGAGAAAGGACAATAAAAGAACAGGATTCAGGTAGACAGATGATGTCCATTGACATTAGCTTTAAAATTTTGAAGATTGTATGTAGGAAGAAAGCAAGATAGTAGAAGGGATTTCCACTGGCAAGAAGTGCGCGAAAAACTTAGAATAGAACATACGGTTGCATCTACCTAGTTACTAATATGGTAGTACGCTTAAATTCACGCATTCGTGACACCAAGTAGGAAAGTCAATTCGAACAATCACTATGACAATATTTGTAAAAAAATACAGAACCACGTCAACTGGATGAGAAAATGACTGAAGTCAAAATATCAGGTCAAGATCGATTACATTATGAACTCTACTTTGAATTTAGCCAAGAGTCTTGAGATATATAGTAGAAGCACCGGACCAAATATGGCAGCAATATTCTATGCAAGGAAGAATGGTAAATTTATAAATGCCAAAATATATATAAATAAAATAAACAGTGCAATTCCTATATTCATGATAATCTAGTATACTTCATATAATTTCATAACACCATCGTATAGGAATTCAGTATTAAGATTGACTCTGCATATATATCCACAGAAGTTATACTATGTAGCTGTTGTATTTACTCATTAAAAAACGAAATATCTTTTGAAAAAGACGTATGAATTTAATATCTAAATAATATACATTTACTTCATCATTTAAGCAGAATCTACAAATTTGCAGTAAGCAATAATAAAGAAAGAAAAGGACGGGACAAAAATAATATTAAGCAAACAATATATGCAAGAGAACAGGCAGAGCAAGGCAAAACGTTTCCCAAACTAAGAATGGTGTTGACACAAAAAGGGGATACACACAACTGATTTTATCATTCTGATTTCAAAACACGAAAAAGAATATGGCGGATGAGACCGAGAAGTGGCCTATATTATTTGCTAGGAAGAAATCCCGCCATGCAACCTATATGTTTTGTCTATACATTTGGAAATGGGGATGTTTTTGTCGTCATTCCTACAGACTGAAATCAACAGCTTCAATTATCACTTGTATGTAAAATAATTTTTGTTACAGTCCAGGTCTTTGCGATGGAATACTTGGTTATCCCTGTATCTTCTGTTCGGCATATTCTTCTTAAGGAATTTATATTTATCCCGAGCAGATCCAGAACAATCACCAACTGGCCCAAGTCGACATGGAAAGTGAGTAGCCATGTGCCAGTGGTTTTCGCAAAAGATCGACGATGACGACGTATTTTGAATGATGTTAATTTTCGGAGGAAGCCCACTTTATCTTAAATAGTCATGTTAATTGCAATAAATGGGTGTTTGGGGGAATCGAAAACCCTCACAGAGTCATTGGAAGGCCTCTGCATTCAAGAAAGTGCACGTCATGGATTGTCATCTCGAAGTATGGCAACATTGGATCATGTTTCGTGTAAGATCATTTGGATAACGCAGTGACAGTAACAAAAGAGCGTTAGATTCTAGTGCTTAATCAATTCTAGGGAGAGTTTGAGGAGGGTGAGGTCATTGATGAGGAGGAACAGTGGTTCATGTAGGATTCTGCTCTTCATTATACTGCTTATGTTACCATGGTATAGCTCTGTGAAAAATTTGGGGAGCGTCACATCAGCCGCAAAGCGGAAGCGGAAAAAGTATTCATTCAGAAGATATTTTTCTCAAGAGCAACCCACACATTATTGCTAAATTGAAGGTTGCAATCACTGAGAAGATTCAACCCAGGCACGCGTTATCAATAACTTTGCACGCTGTATCAATAGTGCCTGCAATTATTCGCAGGGCATCTGGACCATGAACTCTAGGGCTCCTCTTGACTTTTTTGATTCATGTTTCGGACAAAACGACTGCAGATTCTAAAATGTAATCCTTTTAACTTTCAATAAATATAATTCCAATTACTCTATCATTTGTTCTCCTTGATTTGTATCCGATCATTTTGTTTCAAAAATTCTGAAACACTTTTTATATACTTTATTGCTTTATTCACTTATATATATTTGTTGTATATTATTTATATAAGGACACGTGGGCCTGTCTTTATAACATTCTCTTTCTGACCAGGGTTCGAATCTCACCATGGTCGATTTGTCAGAAAGGTGAATTCATGATGTTATTGGTATGGAGAAGACGATCTCTGCGTGCGGCTCATTTGGAAAGAAACTGAAAACTATAACACAGATGGACCCAAACCATGTGAGTGAAATTGGTTTCACGGAACCTTTTGAGATCTGTCGTTGGTTGTGCTAGCACGAAGTCACAAGTCATCGTGAACGAGTGTTTGAGTATGCTGGCTTTGTCTAGAGTTTTGATCACACTTGACAACACACTCACTCACAGAAACTTAGTTTGAGGTCCACTCAACATAGTTGCAGTAGGAAACACAGGTTAACACAGTGGGTGTTGAACAAACGCAATGTTCCTGAGCTGGCCCCTGTAACATGGATTTTCTAAGCCCACAAGTATACGGGAATCCTCAGATACGAATGGCTATTCATCCATTTATATCTAATTACTGTATATTAGCATTTATATATTATTGCTAGATTTTATCATTTTAGGCGATTCCGCTATTAAATTGTTTATGTATGTGAAATATTATTATTAAATTATATATGTATATAATAATTTATGTTTTATTGTTGTTTATTGTCTTTTATATAGAGTAGCTGTAACCATTTTTCATACTTGCTTGGCAGAAGAAAATAGGAAATATTAGGTTGGTGCAAAAATAATGTCGGTTTTTAACGTATTTTTGCACAGACCTAATAGTAGTTTCTACCGAAAGACAAAAAATTGTTACATTGTGAATCGTTCTATTCAGCCCTACAATACAATTCCCATAAATGATGGTAGCCAACATAAAACCAATATTACAATATCAGAAAAGGCGGAGAGATTAACTTTCAAATGCATTCATAAAAAGTACAAGGTGTAGTGGAATTGGTAAATAGGATTTTAGATATTTGCATATGTTGGTTATAGGATAAATAAAGTGGAGATTAAATAGTCAGACGACTAGAAATTGTCTCTTGATACCGTGTCAAAAACTAATAAATATTAGGTTTGACGTTAAAACTACTTCAAAAAACGACATTATTGCGTCATTATTTTTGCACCAACCTATTACAACAATATGGCGTCGACGATATGCTTATTTATATAAATCTGGTGAATTTTATCATTCCGTTGTAATTGTTATATTTTCACGTTTCAGACGCTGTATGCATTTCATATGTAACTACTGAATTCAACAAATAAAGTTAAATTGGAGTGTTTTCTTAGCATTTAGATTGATTTTTACTTACATTAAAAGACTAGAACAACAGTTCATTAAGTCGAACATCGTTTTGCATTATAATTATTATTTTCTCTATCTGAATAAATCATAATCGCTAAATACATTAAACTGATTAATAATGACGTAACCAGAAAAGATTTTGAAATCTATTAATATCTCCTTGAAAAACAGGCTGTAAAACAATAAATCATAAGATTGCTAGTCACCTGGCATTTCTTCTAATGCCGACTGATTGTCGTATCATGACCGCAATTACAGGAAACTAAGCAAATTCACTTGCTGAGTCAAACAGAAATTGAACAGTCCCCAACCAAGCTATTGCAGTCGTTATTAAATAATGCCTCTGGCCACTTTGCTTCAATGGCTAACAGCTCTCCTTGGGATATCTACTCGCTAACCAGGAATCCACTGTATTTTTTGGCTATTTCGTATAAGAGGTAGAGATAAACAAACATAATTACCTGTAGTAAACAAATTAGCTTCGGTAATGTCAGGCATGAAATGGATCAAGGTAGTAAGTAAATTACACCCAACTGTTTACAATAATCCCGTGGAAACCAGTGGATACGTAGATATATATGATACTTGTCGGGGTATAACATGCATATATATGTATTTTTGTATGCACACACACACACACACACACATATATATATATATATATATATGCACACACACTGTAGGAACGCTGATACATTAGGAAAACGTATCAAAAGAAAAAAATAACGATAGATCTAGAGAGTATTCATGATAAAGAAGCATCTATTTTGTAAAATTGATGGAAGAAACTGATTGTAAATCGGTAACTAGATAAGAAAATGTAATAAAGGGCTCTTTTCAAATATTTAAAATTGAACAATCTTATATCGTAAGTAAAGGTATATGTAAATATTAGATAGATATATAGATAGATACATGAAGAGCGCGCGCGAGAGAGAGAGAGAGAGAGAGGTAAAGGGATGGTGAGATTCTACAGGATACAGCAGAAAGATAATATACACAGGTCATGTTTAAAAAATATGAAAAAAAACAACGATACCCTGCTATACACGGTGTCTTAACAAGAGGAATTGAACCTTCACGATGTTTCTATTAAAAAGAAAAAAAAAACCTTTAAGGCTTTACTGAAGGGAAATTTATGCAACTGCATTCAGTAGTAAGGTTTTACTACTAAAAACCCTACTAAATGATGGAAAAGACTGGCACTTAATCGGAGCTGCATGGGAAATGGAAATTCATGCGAAAAATAGAACGTTATACAGTGCTAAAATAAATAAATGCAATAGATATGAAAAAAATGACATTATATTTTACTATAGAAATGCATCCAATCAGATTCCTCTCCAACTGATAGTGAAAGCATACGAGAACTCTATGTTTGTAAAACAATAAAACATTTTTTTCCATTTATTTGAGCTGTTTTCATATTTAGATGTTTTGCACTGTTTCGTATTTCGAACAATACATACTATTTTTATAGTATCAGATTGATTATTTGTCTAATTAAAACTTTTAATTTCGTATTTTTTTCAAACATTTATCTTTAAAATAATGACTCTTCTTAGACACAATGGCGCTTGAATTCAAAAAGCAAGTTAAGCCCGATGAGCTTATTTAAGAAATGAAAAATTAGAAGTAGAAGTAAAACATTTTTCTTAAACACTAAAAACCGGAAACCGGAAACATTGGCGCTGTGAATGACGAAGTGAGACAAAATCAATTTGCTTCTTCTATATCCACTGTCCCTTCAAAACTTTCTATGCCTTGTAGATCTTAGTAAAGAATAACTTTTTGTCATCTCTCGTATCTCCTTTCTGCTATCAGTTCACACAAGCTGGTTAGGCTGGTAGTCTGCTTCCTCAACTGGCACATTTGTCTTCGATATATCCTGGGGGTGACAAATCCTCAAAGCTCTTCTCCATCATTATGTATCCAATAAATTTCAGCATTTTCTTATTGATTCTGAGAGTTTTCGCTTACTTTAAGACTTTCTTCGTGGCTTACATGCTCTACCCATCGTATTCTGGTAAGATGTTAATACTTATTGATAAGTTTCTACTCTTTCGATTACAAAAGTGTCATATTTAAAATAGCATATTACATTATTATTATTATTATTATTATTATTATTAATATACGATTTTAATATTAATAGTATTATTATAATATTATATAATTTATATATATAATATTATACTTATATTAGATTGGTGCAAAAATAATGTCGGATTTTGACGTTAAAACATACGTCAAAAACCGACATTATTTTTGCACCAACCTAATATATTTATTATATTATATATATACAATTTATACACAATATTATATCATTATATAATATATGTTATTAATATTAATATTATTAATACTAATAATAATAGTATATTATTTGATATACTCGAATTCAGATACATTAATGGTAGAAGGAAGAACATTAGGATTTGGTATTTTATAAAAATACTATTAAACTATTTATTCCGAATAACATTTCGTTTAACTTAGATCCGTGTAGAATATAGTTTATAAAAAGAAAAACGATCGAAAAGCAGAGAAAAAAGCAATGCCAAACAAAGCAAAATTATATTTAATTTTTTTTTTTTTCGAAGTGACGGTTTACAGTTTGGTTTGGCATCGTTTGTTTTACCGTATATCAAAATCAATGAGTTATGTAATGCCAACAAATTTTTTTATTTCTTGTAATATTTTTTCTTGAAAAATCTATTGCTGGTGATTTGTTTTCTTCAAAAAATCTATTGTTGCTAATATGTTTTTCAAAAAATGTATAGCTTGTAGTATTTTTTTGAAAAATGTATTGTTGGTAATAATTTTTTACAAAAAATATTCCTGGTATTAAAATCTGTTCACATTTTCATAGTTTTTTGGTCCCAGTTTAGGGGTTAACTATTTGGTCATTGCTGGGACCCTAACAAAGAATTATGCCTTCAAAAGTTAATCGTATTCACGTTTGTACAGAATCATATTTAGATTTCAACGGTGAGGTTACATATTAAAGACAAGTGCAAAAATTAAATAACCAAAGGAAGATTTGACCGGTATAAGTGAGTTTAAATATTTGATTAAGGTTTGTAAGGTTTAAAAGGCAAACATATCAAACATTCAAATTATATTTCTTTTAATTTTTTGTTATTTTTTTAAATTATTATTTTTTTGAATTATCTCCCTTTTTATGCAGGGGACGAAAGTTGTTTTCATACGAATACATTTTGTAAATCCGTCGCTTTTCAATTTCGTAAAATGCATAAATATTTAACTAAATTTAATACAAATTTAAATTTGGTTACATGTGTATATCTCCCTGGGTCGGTAAGAATAACAATAATATATTTTATACGGTAAGACTGACATTGTAGAAGGCTTAAGGTAGAAAGTTACAATAAAAGGTATATTATATGGATAGGAAGGGAAGATAACGTTTCACTTGAACAGGTTAAGAATTGTATTGATCGTAGAAACACACACCCACACCCACCAACACACGCGCGCGCACACACACACATATATATATATATATATATATATATATATATATATATATATATATATATATATTGGTATCTGAAGGTGATGCGTATTAAAAATACAAATTTCAAGATTCATACAATCAGATATTATTTAGTGCTCTATTCTATGCTTTCATTCATACAGAAAAAATATTTTTTATATTGCAATGATACTGCGAATATATCTGTCTATATTTCTAGGATGAGGTATTATGTACATTATTTACATTATTCGGACTATTGTCCTCATCTTTATCGTCATATTTATTACAACTTTTCGGCTGTTGTACGCTCCGGCCTTCTTCAGGTGGTTATAATGTCGAACTGAACCCGATACGAGTAGACAACTAAATAACAAAAGAGCTCAATACAATCGTAGAGCCGACCTAGATACACCTAGTGAGCCAGACAAAACTACCTAGGTTTCACCTAAACGGATCGTCAGGGAAAGTATGTATCTAAGTGTTGATTTCAATGTTCGCTTTTATATATATATATATATATATATATATATATATATATATATATATATATATTCCTGGAAGCAACAATTACAAAAAATAACCTGTTTCATGGAATTAACGTAAGAATAATGCCAAAGGATGAAACGGTTGATTTCAAGTCATGTCAAGCCTTCAGATAAGTATATTCCTCTTTAAAACTTTTATCTAAATCTAAGGTATCATGTACGTTCTAAGAATTTCTAAAGGCGATATGCAAAAATGCTTGGAACTTTCATTTGTTAATTGATGAAGGAAGAATTCAAACTTTTTGGGAAATACTGTTATCATCCGTTCTTTCAAGCTCTATACCAGTGCACACAGTAGTTATTTCTCTTAATAAGTACAAAACGATAATTAACAGTTAAATGGCAAATTAAAGTTTAATAGTTAACTTTAATTTGAATAGGTTTACTGCATAATTAATTTTCTTTATTAAATGTTAGGTAAGTTATCATGCAACAGGCTGTTTCATGCTAGACGGAATCGTCAAGCCACGCGTGTTTTTTTTCCTCGGCTATTTATATATACGCATCAATGGTGCATTGTGGATAGTCTATTTTGGCGGTAGTTTTGCCGGAATCATTAACTAGTTTATTTATTTGGGTTAATTTATTTTGCTTGTTTTTATGTATTTTTATTTTTAATTTTTATTTCTTATCTTATATATATATTTATTTTTATTCTAATCGGTGTTTTATTAACGTAGTAAAAATTTCTTTATATCGCTTATTTAATAGTTTTGTTTTGGTTTGGGAAGATAATTAAAGCTATTTATTCAATGTTGGAGTTGATTGCTGTAGTTTATTCTAACTATTATGTTGGCGGGAACAGTTTTTAATTTTTTTTATTACTTTATTTATTTATTTGGTTTGATTATCTTTACTTGTCTTTTTTAACTGTTAATTTATCGGGAGAGGTTTGTTAGTTTGTTTATTTATTTGGATTAATTTAGATAAAGTTATTTTACTTGTTATTTATTTATTTATTATATTGTATATTTTTATTTATTTCTACTCTATATTTTTATTTACTTTTTTCGGGTTTCGATTTTTAAGTAACGAAGTATTTTTTTTATCGTTATATAACAGTTACAGCTATGTTTGTCGTCTGATTTTTGGTTTGACTTTTACAGTCTAATATTTTGGTCATCTTGGTTTCTTACTTTGTTTATTATTTACTCTATTTATCTGGGTTCATTGGTTTTGTTTTTTTATGTATATATTCTATTTCGTCTATTCTAACGGGTGTGATTTGGTAATTTGTTTGGGTTAATTTATTTTACTTATTTTATTGTGATTTTGTTCATTTATCTATTTTATTTTTTATTTTTTTCACAGTTATCGATTTTTAAGAAAAAATCGAAAAATCAGGAAAAAATAATATATGGTTAAGGCGGTGGAGAACTTGGAGAGTGGAATTAACACGAGATAGCTGATAACTGACATTCATTAGACCTGACACGTGGAACTAGGACAGTCTACCCGAGCGATCGAAATAAAGTGTTCAGTTAGACATTCCAACCACCTGAAGAAGGCCGGAGCGTACAACGACCGAAACATTGTGATAAATATGGCGACAAAGTTGAGGACAATAATCCGAATAATGTAAATAGTGTCCATTGATCTAGTTGCTCATTGGGACACAAACCCTGGTATTTCTAGGTACCCGCCCATAACATACACTCATTCATAGATGCCTCTCTCCATATGAATGATTGTCGATGATCAAAATGATTAATAAAGAATTATCAAGTGTATACGCGATACAATTCATAATTTTCTTTTGTAATACATACATCGAGGAACACTTCACCAGAGAATATGTGTAAATAAAACGAATGTTTTTATAAATAATAACCTGTGTTTCTTCGTGTATGTTTTTCAGTATTATTTAAAATATAGATTTTTTCGATTTTCCATGTTGCATTTGGGTAAGCAAATATTAATTCCAACAATTTCTGTTAGTCAATACTTAATGTCTCATAAATGTGCCATAGTTAAAATGTAAATGCAAGGAAAAAATTATATTGCCTTCAGCTGTCGGTAGAGATTGTCAACAATAACAAGCTATTAAGACTATTCATCAGATCTGACGGTAACTTATTGAAAATTTGAAAACACTATTATCCATTCCCATACTGCCCCTTTTCAAGAAAATGACTCCCCCGTTATTTTCGCCTTTGGATTCGATGCTATCTTGCAGTACGTAATCTGCAGAACTTTAGTAGACATCTGTCTGTTTATTATTCTGTCTCGTACATGATTGTGTTATTTTGCATTGCACTTTGGAAGTCATCATGTCTAGAATTTTTTTGTTTTCCTTATTTGAAGGATGTTTTACTTCATTTCCTTAAGAATTAGTGAAATCAAAGACAAGTTTAGGGAAGGTAACACCAAAATAGATGACTTTTTTTCTGAAATGAAAGTAATTGGCTACCTATGTTTAAAGAAAATTGCCAAAATTCAGAAATTAATATCATTCAAATGAAATGATCTGTACTTATTTATTGCTATATTTCTTGCATATTGAATATGCTATTTTATTAGACACCTTTGTGGAAATATTTCTTACGGGACAGTTCATATCCCATTCTTATATGAAGCGTGTATGTTTTAATTTGGTAGGTGTTATAAAAATTAATGATGACGTTTTAAAAAATTAAGAAGAAAATATGAATATATTTGTTCATAGATTTATTCAACTACATATTTAGCATATTGTTCCATTACGTCTTACTATCTGTGAGGTTGTTTCATGATTCCATCCTCCTTTCTCGGTGCTGAAATTTGAGATCAGCTGAGTATGTTTATTATAGTAGGACATTCAAGGCAAGCTGATCCATTTTCTGTCGAATCTACGATAAAAGGTGATTTCATTTGTTCTGATGAAAACAACTTCTATTGTCCAATTCTGGACGCTTTACACTGATAGCCGCCTTTAATCAATTTGATTTATGACAACATTTTCTGAAATCAACGTCTTACTTTGTAGAAAGAGCTCGTAATGTTGAGTGATTAATGCTGACATACTTTTTGACGTGCATTTTTATTACCTGTCCATCTCCTTTTCAAAATGTGTCGTTTTCGTTGCCTTTTAGATGTAAACCGTACATGCAAATGCGGTCCACTGATTTTTGATTTTGTTACACCGAAATAATGTCTTGATTCATGTATCCAGATGTTTTTAAAAATACCTTACAACGATAACATTCACAATAGGCACACGGATAATAGAGAAACACGTGTTGACATGTCGTCTTTCAGAATGTGTATATACACCATACATTTCTCTCACGTGCCGAAGGAAATCGAATTCTCAAACGCTACCTATTCAAAAGAGCTAAGAAACCCAATGAAAAAAATACAAATCACATATTTTCTTCAAAGATTCATTCAGTTTTTATTTCTTCATGCATACTGCACATCAAGAATATCGACGAAATTTTTTCTAACTTTTGAAAAATTCATACAATCTAGGTTAATATTTTTATCACATTTTTAAAAATTGAAAGCCTTTCCAAATTCTTGTTTTATTCTTACTGAACTGGATGAGTATATGTCATTGGCTGAGTGGAGAAATTAATGATTTTACAAATTATAATTACCCACCGTAATTTAAAAAAAATGTTACTGACAAATTACCGTCCTGGGTATAACGATAAATAACAACCGGCAACAAGGCCTCTGACCAGGATGTTTTGAGGAGCGTGGAATCACTTCTTAATTGCTGGTGTTTTCAGGATCGTCCTGACCTGGGATGAAAGTACCTGCTAGGGTCCCATCTATGTGTAAATAGATAAACTCCAAAACTGGGGTCAAAACAATATGAAGTTGTAAAATGAGGTTTAATATTAGCAATACATTTTTGGAAAAATACCAAGCAACACACTATTAGCAGCAATGAATTTTAACCCTAGGATGGTCAACTGCTTTGACATCTTTATTTACATTACGCCGTGAAGCAGCAATCTTTAATATATTCAATATTCAAGTCAGGAATAACAAGTCTGCAAAGAAATTCACAAATATTAGTATACCTCATACTGAAAGAAAGTGATCATAATCATAAACACAAGTATTATTGCTTGTGAGAAATTTTTCAATGCATTTACCCTATAAATAGCCTAGGTGTCAAAAACGACACCTCGGGGATTTAAGGTAAAACCTCAAATATCAGCTATTCCACTGAATATTTTTTAAAGAATAAAGTCTGTTAAGCATCTTTGCTAAAATTCAATAATTGTCCATAAGCCTCAGCATCAAACCAAAACTAGTTATTCCATAGTAATTTGTTGAAAATTTGAAGGTGTCGAAAACGACACCTCGGTCATCCTAGTGTTAAGGGAGAGGAGTGGTATGAGCAGTGGAGATGTTGCTGGCAATAAATAAACCATTGAGGTTGATATGCCGTAAAATAAACCAAACTAACACGAACCAATATGAGAAATCATTTTTATTTTCACTTGAAATATTTTATGTTACAATGACAATTTTAAATATAACAGCGAGGCATTTAAAGTAAAATCTGGACTTATTTTGTATATATCATAAATATTATTCTTGCAAAGTGAGTTCATTTTGGTCTCAATTTTTTTACAAAAGGTATCTCTCATTTCTATAAGAATGGCTGAGATTTGAAGCTTTTTACAGCTTCTAATAAACTGGAAGTTATTTTTCTGTTTTCTATGTCGACTGTGTGAGTAAAACTAGAAGAGAGAACGATCGTAAATATATAAGACAATTTAGTAATTATCTTTGACTTATTTAGCTGATAGGCGTTATGAAGAAAATAATCTTAACACACTAGAAAAATATACATTAGCAAAATAAAAGGGCATTAACGTTAAGCATCTGTATATAAGTAGTGTGGGCACAAAAAACAAAGACTGCATGGCGACTGTCAAGTTCATGCTATTATGTTATCTTAACTTCTAGCCAGTGTGCTGTATTCATTTATATGTCCATCCTATTTATATCTACAGACCCCTATAGGACATTTTAAACTATATAGTGGTCTCTATATACTTGTGAAAGACTCTGTTGTTATGTTTTTTGGGGGGTTTACTCCCCCTTTCAATATAATGGTTAAAACTAAATTAGGACGTATATTTCTAAACCTATTCAAGAAACCCAGAAACTAACCCACTTAGTAAAATATTTAATCCTAATACCCTGGAATTAAGCTATAGTTCTGCAAATAACCTAGAGAAAATTAAAAAAAAAACATAACAACAGTGTCTTTAACAAGTATAGGGACTCAGATAAATTAACTACTCCCCAGACTGCAAGCAGCACTACTAAGTATAATGACACGAATAACAACTTGTGAAATTTTAGGAATCCAAATAATTGCCCACTACAAAATAATTGTTTGACTAGTTCTATAGTTTTTCTTAGTACAATCTCTACACTAGAAAACCTAAATATAAAAAAAAATTACATTGATAGTACCATGAATGCATTCAAGGAACATTGGCGGGGGCATATGTAATCATTTAATAACAGTAATTATAAGCACATTACTTCATTATCCAAGTATTTTTGGAGTCTTTTAGACTCCAAAAAGAATAAAACACGTATTGTTAAATGGAAATTAACCAGGAAAGCCCGGACATCTAACTCCCTATATGCCTCGTGTTATCTATGCCTTAACGAAAAATTTGAAATAATTAGATTTAAAAATAAGACCCATCTCAAATGAAAGATATGAACTAACTGTTAACTGTAAACACCATTTTAAATTTAACTCATTATAGGGGTTGTAATACTTTCAATGATAATGATATGCCATTGTATATTTAATAGGTTATTACCTTTATTATCTGTTGGTCCTCTTGTTGATATGCGTATGTATTGGTATACGTATACTGCGTTGTTCGTGTCTGTATGTGGGTGTATGTATGTGTGTGTATGTATGTGTGTGTGCGTTTTTATACTGATGGATGTGCATATATGTATATATATATATATGTAAGTAGGTATATATATATATATATATATATATATATATATATATATATATATATATATATATATATATATATATATATAATGTAAGTAGGTAAAAATAGGAGAAAGGGAGAGGACGATAAAATATATGTATATATAGGTATATATATATGTCCAGATGCATTGTGTATATATATTTCTATTTACGTGTACTTCTGTATGTGTGGATATGTTTATATATGTACATAGTGATACATGTATATATATGTATGTATGTATATGTATATATGTTTATGTATGTATATGTATGCATATGTATGTATATAGTTGAGTATGTATGTGTTTATGCGTATGGGTGTATATATATTCTTGTAATTATAGGTATGTATATGTATGTATATATAAGTATATATATGTGTGTGTGTGTGTGTGAGTTTGTGTTTGTGTGTGTGTGTGGACACCTATACAGATACATATGAATCATTTTCCGATTCATAATTCATTACTGAATCCCTGACCTAAATGAAATTAAAAACAGACACGGGATATGGCTGTCTGCATTTGTGGGGACACTACGCACAATAAATGACGACATAACCTAAACTTAAAAATCAGTAGATGAGAGAGAGGGAGATAGAGAGAGAGAGAGTGAGAGAAGAAAAGAAAAAAGGGGGAAGATGGGGGGGGGCTACTAAAACCCAAGGGCATTTATAAAAGAGTCGTTGTGCAATCAAGAAAATTTGACAAAAGTAATATCAACTACTAATTAAGAACATAAAATAACGAATATTTAATCTACCAAAGACCTACTATTTCTATGCCCCAAAACACATACGTACATACACACATAAACCACACCACATTTATATTTACACGTACATACACACATATACGCGTGTATACACACACATATATATATCCATACACATCCACTCCTGCGTATATATACATCTACACACATGTACATACTGACATACACATGCGTGCACATAAACATATATACATGAAACCTTACACACCTCCATACATTTGCACACTCATCTAAACAAATATACAACGTATCTATCCATCTCACTATACATATACACATACATACATATATACATACATGTACACACACACACACACAAACACACACACACACACACATATATATATATATATATATATATATATATATATATATATATATATATATATATATATAAATTAAAAGGTAAACGATAAAAAAATTCTAAAAAATTAAAAATTAAAAACTCACATCCATCCATATATACATTTAACATATAAAGATAGATGGGATCTCAGTAGTGTTTGGATAAGGAAGTTTGATTTTTGAGGTATCGATATTTAAATCACTAGCGGATATACCTATATATCTTTTTTCTGGTTGATATTTTCCTTCGGGGAGGATTGTTGCCTCGTATACAACATTCTCATACATTTTCCCCCAATTAGACAAGTGTCTTTACTTCTACAATTGCTGGTGGCGCTTCTAGATCGAGTTTCATTACTATAGTAATTTTTAAGTAGTTTACAATTGTGAGAAGATATAATTTTCTCCATATTCCTTATGGCTTCTTATTGAAAATTTTATATAGTGGATGTTTACTATGAAAGTATTTATCTATTAATCTTACGAAGAAACTTCCTATATCAATGTTAGAAACTCTGCAATACGATGGGTTAAATCATATTACTTTCCTCTTTCTGTTTTTAGGTCTATTATTATTATGCTTTTCTAGTTCTTCGATATAGTTTAATTCCTCTCTAAAACCATTATTTTTGAGGGCCTGGTTGTATATAAATTTATTATTGTTAAAGATTTTTTAGCTAGATGATAGCCTATTTATTCTCGTATTAACAATTTTGGAGATGTGATCTATTACAGATTTCGGGTGGTTAGAGTGGACATTGATGTATAGGGGTGTCTGATCAACTTTTATGGAAGGGTTTAAAGGTATCATTAAAGAGGTTGAGCGTGATATCTAAAAAGATGACTATTTTCAAGTTGGAAGATATTTCAATATTAAGGCCTAGGTATTTGAAGGCCCTAATTATCCTCTTATGAAAGGTGGAAGTCAAGGGATCATTGCTATTACGGACAATGATTAGGCCGTCATCTCTATAAATTCCAACTTGGTTAAGGCTAACTACTCTACTCAATGTGTCTAAAATATATATGCCCACTAAATCTGCAATTTGGGCAGAGGCGAAAGGTCCCATAGGTACATCGAATCTGTCATTATTCTTCTTCACCCAAGTAGTGTCATTGAATGTAAGTATTGCTCTTCTTGACGCTAAAATAATCTCCAGATCATTTTCCGTTATTTCGGTATAACCTTTAGTGAAATTAAGGCTGTTAATTAATAGGTCTTCCGAAATAGAATGGTAAATATCCAAGATGTCAAATTGGATGAAAGTGGCTCTTCTTTTATTGGGGATGTTTCGGAACCATTTAATCGTCTCAGCCGTGTCTTTCCAAAGATTGACTGGATATGTATCCAGGACACATAATGCATACTCTTAGAAATTAATCCCAACTCAGATTTAGAGGGATTAATTATACGGGACTGCAAGCTATTGATAAAGTTCGGTTAATGATCTTTGAAGAGAATGTATGGATCGTTAACTTTAAATTTGCCCATTCTGTCAGCAACTCCACACTTTTCCTCAAATTTGCAGATGTTTTCATTTATAGAGGATAAGGTGCTATTGTCTTTGACTTTTTTTATAAGAGCTGGTAATTTTGTCAGTGACGAGTTTTTCATATTCAGAGGGTTTAATTTTATAGATATTTTTGAATTTGTCGGCTTTAATCCATAATTTATTGGAGTTTTTTTCATGTCATTAATGTCTTTACCAATTTTAGGTTGGAAGTAGTTTGAATAATTCCTGAACTTAATCTTTTTAATTAAATTAAGAAAATCATCTTCAAACGATTCAAGAACTTTGTTACACTGTGGAGTTTTCTGGGATTTCAGTCTATATGTTTCAGGTTATATGTTTTAGCCTTTTTATTACATTCTTACTCTGTCCTGGACATGGAGTTCTACCTGGATTCTTTCCTCTTGGAATTGAATATATATATATATATATATATATATATATATATATATATATATATATATACATATATATATATATATATATATATATATATATATATATATATATGTACTTGTGTGTGCGTGTGCGTGTTTTAACCACTAGTATTATCTATGTATCTATCTATCTATATGCGTGTGTGTGTTTTGCAATATTACTTTAAAACATTCAGACATTTATATATATATTAAAAATAAAAGTTTTTGATAAAAACCATTATTGAAATAAACAAAGATATTTTTCTAAAAAATGTTTATATTCACCTTTAAAAAACAAATGAACAGAGTATAAGTATTTTCAAACGTTAGGAAAATAAAACGTATTCACTGTACCCATGCATCACGTTATATAACAATTTCATTATCGTTATATATATATATATATATATATATATATATATATATATATATATATATATATATTATTTCGTTATATAACATATTCATTGTTTTTCACTAGCACTCCTTATTTCTGGTTCCCATATTCTATTTATTTCTATGCTTGGTCGGCTCAGGAGATTTTTGTGGCCTAGCATATGGGCTGATACCTTAAGTTTTCGTATTTTCCGGTGATGTTCTCTAGCTATTATTCCAACCAGGACAATCTTCAAAAGTGGGCTAACACTTTGTAGACACTTCTTCCGAGTAAGACTCCCCACCCCGATAGAGGAGAATATGGAAGGGCTTAAAGCAAGGACATTGTAAAGCGTTAACACGAGGGAAATGCAAAAATCAGACGTAGCTGACTACATATGGAGGGAAAAGAGAGATCACTGCACCATGTGGGATGAGGAACTAGAACAATTTAAACAAAGCTTTCGAAATTCCAGTCACCTGAAGAAGACCGGAGCGTACAACGTTTCGGCCGTTATACGCTCCGGGCTTCTTCAGGTGTTGGTATGAAATCAGGTCAGTGTGGTTGTTTTGGAATGCTCAGCGAGATATGAGACAATACGCGTCTAAATTTAGGTTTCATCTGAATGGTGACTTCCATATTGAACAAGTTCGTTTGCGTCTGCTAACATTTTCAAAGTAAGAAAAAAAAGAAGCATTGTTATACCTGGTTTGTTGGTTATTTTAAAGACACACTTGATTGCAAATTACGCATGCATAAAATATCAATGAAGAAATTATTTTGGAAAGTATTTTTGCATTATTAAACTTTGAAAGAAAAAATAGGGTCTTATCAGCACAAGAGCTTTTCCATTGAAAATACATTTTTAATATTTTTTCAGGCAGATAATACCTTTTTCTAACTACAAATTTATTTTGTGTGGAATTTTAATGATCTGTGGACAGCATTATCAAATTTTTGCGTCTGTTTGGTTTTTACTTTATTCACCTGAAATATGAAATAACAGCGAGTGCATATTTGGTTATATTTTCTTAGTCAATTTTATTTCCTGAAATCACATTATCTTGGGGTCCTCTACGCATGATACTTAGATAATTGGCTACTCCTTAAAAGCTCCTCAACTGTAAAAAAAAAATAGAGACGACTTGCATTTTTAGAATAATGATTAAAATATATTTCGTTTAGATTTACGGTGATTAATTCGTTGTAATATAATGGGGACAACATAATTGTGTCCGAATTGTACTTGGGTAAAGAACACTGGTTGTTTTAAAATCAGTTTTGAAATATCTCCTTGAGTATTTGAAACTTAAAAGCTAGATATGTTACTGAAATATTTGGCTTTTAAGAAGGAACTAAATTCGGCCGCTGTACAAGTAATTAGGCTTTTGAAAATGGCTGTATTCCAAATAAATGTTTTTTTTTTGTTCTTAATGAATTTAAATTCGTGTTTGTTGCTTGAATAGATGTTTCAGGCATTGACTGTGAGGGCGTTCACATGTTCACCATCAAGATGTGCTTGCTGATTGTGAATATCTCTAACAACATACATTTGGTACACATATCAGCAAGGAAGTAGACAGCACTGTATACCTTATGATACTTTCTATTATTGCGTGAAAGATCAAAGAGTCTTAGAAGTAATCAGACAAATTGCACAGATGAGATTTAAATATGTCTAATTAAGTCATTAAAATTGTAATTAAAATATCGCTTGCCACAGGAGACTGCAACTTGAAGTGGTTATGGTATCTATATATGTAAATTTATATCAATATATTATATAAATATAAATCAATATTAAAAATAATCGCATCATTTTTTTTGTGTGACATCGCTCCCAATAACCGTTAAATATGGCATCCCTGTAGACTATATTTTCCAAAGCATACGAGGATGTAGACAAAAGAATTCTGCTTACTTCAGCGCATTGGTGCTTTAAATGTTTTCGATTGTCTAAAGTACTTGAAGAAAACATAACACATACACTTCAGAGAGATTATTCACAATTTCGAGCACAATACCGAACATTTATTCGAAACATTAGAATAAAAAATTAAGCAAGCAAAATTTTTCGATTCTTTGAAATCGAAATTCTTTGGATGGATTCTTGCTGCCTGAACAGACATTTTGTGCCGTTTAATTTTACTGATCAACTTTTCAAAATTACGAATAATCCTTCTCAAGGAATAAATTAGCACAGTTTGACGTTGAAAATCTCTAGCAAATTCTCAGTCCATGAAAGAGCTAAAAATATTTTAAATAACATTTATCCACATTTCTCTGCGATCTCTGAAAATGAATCTCACAATATTAACAGACGTTCATTTCTACATACACCTTGGTAATACAGATAGCCAGACTGCCGGCGTCTCTATGAACAGGTCTCTTTATATTCAAACTTTTATATTTCCAACTTAGAATGCAAAATAGTCAATAAAATAAATAACCCCGCCATTTATATGAGTTATATTCATCCAAAGTAAATACGTTACTTACATTATAGATCTTTAATGGAAATTTGGGAATTCCATTTTAAAATTTACTTATGAACTAAATATCGATAAATAATCCCATTTTTAGATATTCTTATCGCCCCAGTTATACACACTTAGGTGATCATGTATCTTATGATATATGACTGACAAAGCAGATCATTTCCTGCAGTAGGTTGACATTACTGGCGGTAGACCAGTTGCCATCCTAGGCTATACAATCCTGTCTTTCTTGCTATTTATCTATAGCTAGGAGCGGGGAGAAGAAGATTAATACGTTTTCCAAATGTATTAGCTCGAAATTGAATTTAATGGATTCGACTGGAATTCGAACTCGACTCTCCGATTCCTCAATCCAAGCCGCTATTCATTACTCCAACGTGCGTCCTAATCTTAGTCTTATCGACAATAACATTCATAATTTCACTATATTTCAGTATAAAATCTAGTGCTAATGCTTGCTTTCTAAACTACAATAATGTAAGCGCTGAAACATATAAAACTGCTGCTATTAAAAAGCTAATCCAAAGAGCTACACTCATTTCTTCATCTGAATAAATTTCTTTAAATAATTAAATAACATTAAAAAATCACTGATCAATAAAGGTACTCTAATTATATCGTAGAGAAGCAAATAATTTTAATTTAAGCAACAAATATTTTGAGAATTAAAATCAGTCCCAAACATAATATTGATAGTAACGCTATTAACATATATTGCCAAAATGAACAGTACCACAATTAAAACAAATGAAATCAATAAGAAAACATCATAATTAGATATATGATACCAGGTGATAAAAATAAAATACAGTAGAATCATTATTTATTGAAAAAGATTTAAAACTAGCATTTTACTTATTTAAAATAATATAACTCAAAATTTTAACCCCCTATATAAGAACAATATTGTGTAAGAATATACTTGATCACTCGGAGAATTTTTTTCTGTAAATAAATAAATAAATAAACACAGAAAAGTACTTACATAGGATATGTATGTACAATATCACGGTGACTCCTCTGTCATTTATCATGTCAGAGTGCAGCCAGACAACACATTAATAAGCAGCATAATGATCATCGTAAAATTAGAGATTTACTAATATTAATAGTAATATTAGACATTTACTCTCAATCAATAACAAAATACTAATAATTCCAAATAGTAAAAACACAATTGAAGCAATACCGAATAAACGTAACAATCAATCAATAAAAGCAATTATAATTTAGAAGTCAGCACTCCCGAAAATATATAAAAATGAAAAAAACAAACAAAAAAACAAAAAAAAACAAAAAACAACAACAAAGACACACTAACGTCACTTAACCTAAAGTTGTCTTAAGAAAGTAGAAATCTTGGACCATATTTCTTTTATTCCGAAAATTCTGACGCAATAAGCTCAGGTGTGAGAAGGATTATTGTTTATTATAAAAAGTATATCAGCTCAAACACACACAGACACACACAGACACACACACACACATACACATACACACACACACATATATATATATATATATATATATATATATATATATATATATATATATATATATATATATATATATATATATATATTCTCAGACAAGGAACAGAAACGAAGCTATTTATATTGATTCAGATTGATGAGGATATACTAAAATCAATCTCGACAAGATAAATTTCAGAATATCTTAATACTTCATTTTGTCAACACCCTATGCGCTGTTATTATATATTCTTGATGGCTTTTCTGATAGAGGTAAAAATATTTCGATAATGCAATAACAGAACGAGAATACCGTTTGTTATCGCTGTTTCAGTTCACATAAAGTTGGAATCAATGAGATATTTAAGGAATAACTGTCATTTGATGTGATTTCATAAATGGTAAGTTTAGCTTATGACGAAAAAGAACTAACTGTGCAATTCTATTTTGACAACACTGCGCTGTTTATATTGACATGAACTTCCTGCGATTGATAGTTACGAAATAAAACCAGCTAAAGTCAGGGAATTAAGGGAAGCCATTGAAAGAGAAAGCATAAATATAGCGAATGATATGTTTCTTTATGTTTGCTGTCTTATTGTCTCACGCTATCAGCAATATCTCTACCAGGACGACCATCAGCTACAATTTCTGGAGATTCTATTAGATTCTAAAAGTTATTTTAATATATACTGAATCGATAATCTTACGTCGACATTTTGTGTAACACTATATATATATACAGACACCCACACACACCCACACATACACACACACACACACACATATATATATATATATATATATATATATATATATATATATATATATATATATATATATATATATCCGATGTAATGGGAACGAAAGTAATATATAAATTCTAACGTTCACAGCATTTATCCAAAGAGGGCTCGATACGGATAGTAGGGCGATAATTATTTATTATAATTTTATCATATAGACAAAAACAGTTTGCTCACTACAAAGATGAAAATTCGTTTCGGTGCATTTTAACTGCACCTCGACGGGTGAGAACCGAAAATGGTTACGAACAATTCTGCTTTTAGGCAAGCCGTATGTGACAAGTCACTTCCTTTTTTCCATTTTTTTGAGAAAAAATATACATAAAACACAAGTGTGTCCGAGTGAAACAATAGAGCTTGTTGATAGCAGATTGGTGAAGGATGGATGTGATGTTGAATGCTGACTAGTCTGCGAAGATTCCTTACCGAGAGCCACGGTCAAAAGTTTAAGCAAAACATCTCACAAGCGTCCTAAGAGTGAGGCGTGGAGGAGAGAAGTGGGGAATAGGAGATAGTAATACGATGGAGTATGTAGGAAGATAAATTCTAGCGATAGTTATAAAAGTAACTGGGAATGCTTTTGTTGGTTCACTATAGAAAAAAAAACAAGCTAAATCTGAATTGCATATATTTATGTTGAAGTTATCATTACTAATTCGGTAATCAATGGAAGTGTTTTGTGAATTAATAAGTTTAGAAGTGGTGATTTCTTCTTGCTATGTTGGCTATATAAGTTTACGGAGATATAAATGATTTAGGAATTAAATGTAAGTAGAAAAAAGGTATGGGATACTAATATAAATATTTTCGGACAGTATATCGTGTAGAATAAGTATGGGTGTAAAGCAATATATCTGAAAGTATTACTAGTAATATACATGCAAAAAATGAGAAATCATTAAAGAATCATGATCTAAGACATATTTTTGGAGAGATACATATGAGGGTAAGAAATATATCAAAGGAGGTTAGTCATTAAATATTAAACGTTTAGAGTTATGGAATTAAGAATTTAGCACGATTGTAATGTTATATGTCTATAAAAAACGCTGGTGTCGTATCTTTGCTATAATAATTGGGTGTTGTTCAAAAGTTCAATAATACATATTTTCTCTTGCAAACATAAAAATCAAGGTTCGTTCAGAGAATTGAAAGTTCTGGCTTCTCTTAGGATTTTGCATTTAACCTTATGTGTTTTTCCTTCCTCCTTCAGTTTCCAAAAATATCTCGAAAGTGATGTCATATTGCGTTTGTCTGCATTTGTAAAGGAGTTCATGTGATTGTAATATCTATACTTAAAAAGTGTGCTAGTTGATCCCACATACAGCTTAATATCTTTGAGGTTCTCATTTGATGAGATATATCACATATACCCTATGGATTTCGTTAAGCGCCTGTTTAATAATGTACATTGATCGGGGATTCTGCAATTACATAGCTCGTTTTTCTTTGCTTGTATAAGAATTTGTGTTTAGATTGCGTTTATTATCGTTATGATGTTTTAGTATTCTATTCTTCTGTGATTTAACAATGTTATCTCCAACAGCAATAATTATTTTTTAAGGTATTGCCGTTAAAGATTTGACATCATTTACTCTTCGTAGGGAAGTGCTTGTTAATTTAATTTAATAGACGGAGAGAACTTTTGGTTGAAATTATACATGAATTTTATCATATCGAAGTCAGATATAAGACAGAAATATACTCATTTTAGAATAACTCTGACGACACTTGGAAACCCATAAAATTGATAAACTATGATTTTGCCGAAGAATTTGGCTGGCTCCTTAACTTAGGAATCTCGCGTCCCGTTATAAAAGTTTAGTCCAACATTTTTACGGAAGAAGATATTATAAAGTGAAAGATGAAATTTACTGTAAAAGAATATTGGCAAGTAATATGAGAGGGAAAGATATAGGTTATGTTGAATGACATCGTCACTGGAAAACTTGCGAAGAAATTTGCCACTCATTAGAATGATCTCTAATCGACTATAAGAAACGATGCCGACAAAGAATCAGAAGAATATGGTAGTAAATGACATAATCCCTAAAATAAAACAAAAATGTACATCGCTTTATCATGGATAGAATACACGAACTCAATGCTACTTAGAAGGTAAAATATATTTTTAAAATACATAACATGTTATTAAATACGTAATGGATACATCAAAAAATAAGAGAGCCGAAATAATCTCATTAGAACAATTTCTTGTTCAAAGTTCAAAACGATATTTTTATAAAGTTATAGCATTTAAATTTTTCATTCACGTCTAAAATAATTTCAGGGGAATATAAATTTAAAAGATCACATTAAAAATCACACCTACTTAATATGGGTTACAAAATATTGACTATAACATTTAGAAGGAAGTTTAACTCATGACAAATTCGGAGAGAGAAGGGAGTCAGATTAAGATCATAGACAAGGAACACCATTGGAAAATTCGTAAACTTAAGAAATCAGCACATATGCTAGGCCACAAAAATCTCCTGAGCCGACCAAGCATAGAAATAAATACAATGTTACCAGTAACAAGGAGTGCCAGAGAAAAGTGATAATAACAACAAAATTGCAATATTAGCTCTGGTAAAAAAATGAAATGATAACAGCAAAATTGCAATACGAGTACTGGTAAAAATGGTTGCTGAAGACATCATGTTTATAATACCCATAAATTCATGCACAGATGTCCTTAAGGACACATGGCACAGTGGATAAAGGCGTTGGTTAGATCCAGTGGCAGCACCAAAAGAGTGTGAGTTCAATACCCGGTTAAGAACTTTCAGAGGGAGAATTAACAGAAGATAACTGATAACTGACATCCATTAAACATGGCACGTGGAACTAGAACAGTCTATCCCAGTGAGCGAAACCAACCACCGGAGCGTACAACGGCCGAAACGTTGTAATAAATATGTCGACAAAGATGAGGACAATAATACGAATAATGTAAATAATCAACAAATTCGGGGTCCCCAGATTCGATTTTATACACTCACTGAGATTCCTAATTCGGGCTCTATTAAGCCTTAAACCACAATTGTAACTCATATCCATCAAAAACGATGATATAAAATGGTCTGTTCCTTTCACCTCCCCAGAAGTCCCTGATCCGACCAGAAATGGAGTATTGTTGTCATATCTGGGCGGAAGATGTTTAATCCTCATTTTACGTCTATGGTCGGGTTCAAAAGCATTTATTAGCTTTTGAGTGATTATTTACTTTAGATCATACTTCACTTTTTCCCACAGGTGAAAGATAGTCAGAAACGTAACCAATCTACCGCTGTCCCATGGATATGTTCTAATGAGCTACATTACTGACTTAACATGTCATTTCTAACTTTACTGCTAAGAGTCATCATGACAGTTACACAGGGTCGAATCATTCTGATGTTCGTATTGCATTGTTAAGAAGGACGTCCAAGGCAAACATCTTTTTTCATGAACGAATACTAGAATCTTAATGACTTCAAGACTAGGGTCAAGTTTTATACATACAACAACCTCATTCGTTAAACATCTAACTTGAGTGGCTCTTGGTTTTTGTACTCTGTGAACCATGTCAAAGAAAGAGAAAAATAAACGGATGGTATGGAGATTTATGCAATTCTTTATTTTGAATTCCTCAACTCATAAAAGTGAACGTGATCAAGAAATATGCAGACAAAATTGCTACTGAATTATTTCAGGCTTAAAAAGAGAGGAAGGGGAAAATCGAAATAATTACATCGGAAAAACAAGGAATATTTTTTTAATGTACATACAGTCAAAAATATGATGATAAAAATAGATAACCTAATAATATACATGTATGTTGCCATATCACGTTGAAACACCAATTTTCGTGCGATCACCAATGTTAAGCAAAGTTAAATACCAAATAGATGGCTACTGGGGATTACTAGGTGTCTTAAGGTACGCCTCATGCCTAGCAGGTTGGCAATGAACAACGTTACGCTACTTATACTAATAGAAGAATGTAGAGGTTCTTCTGGACTGACATATTTCAATACCTACGTCGAATTTTGTGAGTAGTGAGAAGTATGTCTTGCCGGGTATTCGTAGCATTCATCGACCCCACAACAGATAAACAAATAAATTGCATAATGTACTGAATTAAAGGATTATCTGTTGTGGGCAGTGATTAAAAATGGCAGACAGATTTGTTAAGTTTAATGATTTGATCGAATTTGATATCGACTATATTGGTCATGGGAATCTGGTTAATCTCTTAGATTAAGCTCTGTGCATATGCAGGCACAGATGTGAAGTGATCGGGACTGGTCTTTTAAACATTCCATATTATATTCTAAATCAAGCCATTAATAAAAAACAGCGTTCCTGCTTCCACTTTAATTGAAAAATTACACAGAATATGGGTGCATATACTGATACCATATATAGTTGAAAGAAGAATGATCTTGAACAAAACATCGGCATCTTCCAACAAGCATTCCAAGAACTAGGTCTCAAGATAACCCTTTCCAAAATAGAAGCAACGATGTGGAATTGGTACGAAAGCTGTGATGGCGCGGGCCTTGACTCCATCATATTAATTCAGAATATAGGATTATTAAATAGTAAACACATCAAATAACTCGGTGTATGGGTCAGTTACAAAATACTTAATATTGATTAGGAATCTGAAATCAATTTCAAGGCCGCAAGTATCGAAATTCCAAACAATAATGTATAAATCCCAATCATGTCTTTGAATAGACTTGTCTGTGGATGTCATGATTGACACCAAACGGCTTCAGAAATATATAAACATTTGGTTCTATACAGCTACTTTCCAGATCGATATTTAAAATGTTTTTGAGCGAGTGTGACATGTAGAACTAATCGAGATATCTTTCCTATAACCTTGTGGATTGACGTTACAGAATTACAAAGCACTGTGCCTGATAACAGAACCACATCTCTCGAGAACTTTCAACAGCAGTAACAATTAAAATGGATAGCATATGTGAGTCGATAAGAAAATAATGTCACAATCAAGATGCTGACGTTTCCACACTGCCCCCAAACAAAAGGCAAGGACGAAGCCAACATTTCTACTGGAAAGAGCATTAAAATCAGCTGGACCTGAGAAACTTATTTTCATGAATGAAAGTTTTAAGATAAAGGTTTTATCAGTTTCAACAGTCATCACAGGAAATTGGTAATATTACTAGTACGATTATCACTAGTATTTCGCTATAACAATGCGACATAGGCTTGATACCAACTGAAAATATTGATTTCATTATTTAATCTTAGGAACGATAGTTCATAAACTTTCTTTTCAGCTTTATTTTTATACATTTGTGTTAACAAGGACTAATAATTTACATTCATTGAACAGTAGTAATCCAATAAATTGTAGGTAAAAGTAAAAATCGAATTACTTATAGTTATTTAATAAGTATCACTTAGTCTAGAAATACAATTATAGGGCACTCAGAACGGACTGAATTCGGGCTAAGAATAGCTTAATATCTTCAATTATAGAACGAAGAGGAGCCGAAGGCGACCTAGTTCTTGACATCTGAAACAGTATTAAGCAGAATGAGGAAGGAATCAAATTGAGTAATCATTGTGATCTTAAATCTCGTTCGAAAACGTGAAATTTAAAAGTAGGTCTCTTGGCTACAATTTTCGGTCTCCTGCTCTGTTAAATCGAACGTCTGTTTCTTTAATTATCTTCTATATATGACTTCCCTTTAACTTTTCCGATCGAGGAATGAAAAGAGATTCACGACTTTTACTCATCTGCAATTCTTTTTTTTCTTTTGTGATGTTTTCTTTTTCTAATTCTCGTGCTTTCTGTTCTCTTCCTCTGCACACATATTAACACTTATATATAAATATTTTCCAGGACCATTTCTTATATGCTCGTTTCTGTCGAGTTCATGTCTACAATGGTTTCTTTCTTGTTCTAACCATCGTCTGTTTTCTCTCTAAATACCTTGTAATCCAGTATCCTCTCTCTATTATCATGTTTTCTAGACTTGAATTTTATTTATTTCTTACTTCCTTACTTTCTTTCTTTCTTTCTTTCTTTTTTTTTATTTGGTACAGCCTTTACTTTTGTTTTCCTATTTCTTGATTTGAACTTATTGTCTTTTCCTTCCTTCCTTCCTTCCTTCCTTCCTTCCTTCCTTCCTTCCTTCCTTCCTAAACTAGTGCAGCCTTTTTGAAATGCTTTTTGTCACTTCAAAAATGTTGCTTCTTTCTTTCTTTCTTTCTTTCTTTCTTTCTTTCTTTCTTTCTTTCTTTCTTAGCCTTTACTTTATTTTCCTCGTTTTCGATATACACAATCCTTTCCTCTGTTACCCAAATCTTTTGGATAATATCTCAATATCTGTCCAACTATACCAATTCATGTAGTCTCTCGTCCATTATCACTACTCAATTTGCCCTTTTTCCTGTTTATATTTAACTCTTTCGTTCTTTTACGTGGCTTCATATTCCAAGTAATTTTTTCCTGTTTAGCCATTAAATATAACAATCGAAAGCGATTTTAATTCTTATCGTAGCTATTATTTGATGTATTTCATATTCAAATCGCTTTCTATATTATTATATAATTCTTCCGACATTCTTCTTCATTCGTTAATAGTTTTCATCGTTCCAACAATTGCCATCTCATTTAGCGCCTTATCTTTCTTTCCTTTATCTTTACTCTCTATTTATCGTCTCCCTTACCAGTCATTTCCTTCTCTCTTCCTGGATTATGTTATATTGAAGACTCTTTCTTTTTATCGCAATCATTTTTCTTTACTTTTTTGCATTGTCCTTCATCTTTCAGTGACATCAGAACTTAATTTCAGCTACAATTGAAATTCAAATGGAGCTCCATGCAAGAAGAAAGAACAGCTATTATTCACGTTAAGATTCGTAAAAGTTCCAAGAACAGATTTTCGTTTTAAGAAATTTATTTCTTTTTCTTCCCATCCACGTCTTCTTGTATCCAAAATCTTTCGTTTTCCAAGTGATTTCCAGTGAAAAGACGGTTATTAGCCGATTTCTGCCCATATTTCAATAGTAATGCCTTGTTAACTTTCAGTGCCGTCTCTATCGCAGTCGCATCGAAAAGCAGAACTAGAACTAATCGCAAACAACATTTTTTAATAGAATCGACTTACCAGTTTGTGTCTTTTCCCTTTATTCTTTCATCCTGGGTACTCAGTGCGTAGAGATGGACTTGAAATATTTCGAATTGAAGTCCATTTGCGTGTAATCGGCCACTTTACTGTCTGCTGCCGAATTAAGCGGAAATATCTTGAAACACATTCTACCGATTTAAATGCAGATCCAGTTCTTCTGTTGATTCCGTAAATTCAAGTAACACATTTCAAGAATCTTCAGAGTTTATGTAGAAAAGGTATTGGATATTAATATAAAGTCACATCTGCTTCAAACATACCTATTGACAATATAGGTTAATGTACCGATTCGTTTTCGATGCAATTTTCACATATATATTATTTATATAAATTATATAAATATATACATTGTATATATATATATATATACATTGAATATATATGTATATATATATATATATATATATATATATATATATCGGGTGTAACAGCAAAAATGTTCAACTTGTGTAACAGCAAGTATTTTTCTCTGCCCTTTGGACTATCATAGCTGAAACTCACCTCTCCAGTGCCAAATGTCTTAGGAATTGAGTTGGATATTTTGTAATTGATCTCTTTGTTTCTCGATTGAAATGATGATCACTCTTCCGTTTGTGACCTCTCGATCCAGCATTCCTTGCTACTGTTCGCTCGTTCTTAATTAAATTCACCCTTCTCTTGATGTTTCGTGAATGGTCTTTGAAGCTGGAAGCCAGAGTGTGGATGTTGGTACCATTACTGAAGGTGATTTTTCCTCTCACCATTCCTCAGTTGGAAAGTCAGTGAGTCTGAAAGAAAACAGTTTTAACCTGTTCTATTTTTAGCTGAATGACTCAGAGTTTTTCAGTTATTCTTACGAGAATTTGTGTCAATATGTCTTATGTGAAAACGTGAAAAAAGGAAACTCACTTAGTGTAGTGTTTTTTAGATGTTAAACATTTTGTAGGATAGATAATTATCCCATTACACGATTTGAACAATTTTGCAGTTACACCCAGTAGAAATATCTATGGTGTCTCCCAAAAATGTACTCATATTAAAATTCGTTCATTTTATTCTTTTTTTTTTTAGATCCATGCATTATTTAATTTCATTTGATAATTAATTTAAATCGTTAATCTTCTTTGTACATCAAGAAACACTAACAATTCATAATTTTAGCAGTCACACTTCTTCGCAAGTCAATATGCAATGCATCTGTTGTCATTTATATATATGAAGAAATATAGTAAGATGTGCTATATTTATGTGATAAAGTTCTCAATATCATAGATAGAGCGTGTGTCTGTTTCATGCAAGACACAATCGTCAGGCCACCGACGATTGCGTCTAGCATGAAACAGACTGTCTCCTCTCAATTTTGACTTCTATGTTCACTTTTATATTTCTATCTATCTATCTATCTATCTATCTATCTATCTATCTATATATATATATATATATATATATATAAATATAAAAGTGAACATAGAAGTCAACACTTAGAGGCGACAGTCTGTTTCATGCTATATGCAATCGTCAAGCCACGTGTGCTGTTATTTTTCTCGGCTATTTATATATATACGGGTTAGTGGTGCATTGTGGGTATTCTATTATGGCGGTTATTTCACCGGAAGTCGTTTGTTTATCTATTTAGGTCAAATTATATTGCTTGTTTTTATTTTTGTTTCTTATTTTATTTATTTATTAATTTATTAACGTAGTAAAAATTTGTTTATATCACTTATTTGACAGTTTTGTTTTGGTTTGGGAATTTAATTAAAACTATTTGTTCAGTTTTGGGGTTGATTGTTGTAGTTCATTCTAAGTATTATTTTGGCGGGAACAGTTTTTAATTGATTATCTTTATTTGGGATTGGTTTGTTTATTTATTTACTTGGATGAATTTAGGTTATTTTATTTTACTTGTATATTTTCTCTTTTCGGTTTTCGATTTTTAAGTAACATAGTATTTTTTTATGTTTTATTTCTATTTTTTTTTTTTGTTATTTTTGCTTATTAGTATATTTATTTGTTTTTATTTTATTTTTTCCGTTTTTTAATTTTTTAGGTTACGTAGTAGAAATTTATTTTCATGTCTGCATTTTGAGATGAGTTTGGATCTTTTGTTTAATAATTTATTTTGGTCGGGAAAAGTAATGATAGCTATTTTTTCCTCCGAGCAAAGTTTGCAAGTTTTTGATTGGTTATTGTAGGCTGATGATTTTTTCCTTATCTTCCAAGATATTTTTGGTGTGATGTTCGTTTTGTTTTTAATTTCCCAGATATACTTAGAAAGCATTGTACTGTTTGCATATTTACTATTTGTGAAAGATGTTTTGTGTGTATAATTTCTTTGTTTCCAGGGTCCTTCAGTTACTCCTATGTATACTTTTTCTTCATTATCTGGTGATTTTATCGTGGCTTGGTATATTACGTTGTTTTGTAAACAATTTCCGTTTAAGGGACATTCGTTCTTTATTCTGCAGTTGCAGGTGGGTTTAATTTGTTCGTGTGGTTTGTTGATAATTTTCCTATTGTGCTTTTTTATTATTTGTGCCATGCTCTCGGTGCAGCTGTAGCTGATTTTTACAGTGTTTTTGTTGAATATCTTGTGTAAGGTGCTTGATTCTGGGAAGTGTTTGTGTAAGAGTTTGAAGAATATTTTCCCTACGTTTGTTTTTACGTTCTTGCTGACACAGGACTCTACAGGGACGATGGTCTCATAATCTTAAGAAACTGTAACAAACAAAACACAGACAAAACTAGAAAAGCAATAATAAAGATTTTTAAAAATAACGGATTCGACATAGATATAAAAACTAACCTAAACGAAGTAGATATTCTAGATGTTACCTTCAACCTAAGAGAAGGCACACATAAACCATATAGAAAACCTAATGACAAACCACTCTACATACACACATCTTCCAACCATCCACCTTTTATAATCAAACAGATACCAAAATCGATTAACCGCAGGCTCTCTGACAATTCCTCCAATGAATCCCTATTTAACAAAGCTAAGAAAGACTATGAAACAGCCCTAAAAGATAGCGGATTCCCAGAAACACTCACATACTCACCACAGAATACAAAAAAGGCCAACAGAAGAAGAAATATCATATGGTTCAACCCACCGTTCCCTACGTTTGTTTTTACGTTCTTGCTGTAAGATGTGTGTATGTAGAGTGGTTTGTCATTAGGTTTTCTATATGGTTTATGTGTGCCTTCTCTTAGGTTGAAGGTAACATCTAGAAAATCTACTTCGTTTAGGTTAGTTTTTATATCTATGTCGAATCCGTTATTTTTAAAAATCTTTATTATTGCTTTTCTAGTTTTGTCTGTGTTTTGTTTGTTACAGTTTCTTAAGATTATGAGACCATCGTCCCTGTAGAGTCCTGTGTCAGCAAGAACGTAAAAACAAACGTAGGGAAAATATTCTTCAAACTCTTACACAAACACTTCCCAGAATCAAGCACCTTACACAAGATATTCAACAAAAACACTGTAAAAATCAGCTACAGCTGCACCGAGAGCATGGCACAAATAATAAAAAAGCACAATAGGAAAATTATCAACAAACCACACGAACAAATTAAACCCACCTGCAACTGCAGAATAAAGAACGAATGTCCCTTAAACGGAAATTGTTTACAAAACAACGTAATATACCAAGCCACGATAAAATCACCAGATAATGAAGAAAAAGTATACATAGGAGTAACTGAAGGACCCTGGAAACAAAGAAATTATACACACAAAACATCTTTCACAAATAGTAAATATGCAAACAGTACAATGCTTTCTAAGTATATCTGGGAAATTAAAAACAAAACGAACATCACACCAAAAATATCTTGGAAGATAAGGAAAAAATCATCAGCCTACAATAACCAATCAAAAACTTGCAAACTTTGCTCGGAGGAAAAAATAGCTATCATTACTTTTCCCGACCAAAATAAATTATTAAACAAAAGATCCAAACTCATCTCAAAATGCAGACATGAAAATAAATTTCTACTACGTAACCTAAAAAATTAAAAAACGGAAAAAATAAAATAAAAACAAATAAATATACTAATAAGCAAAAATAACAAAAAAAAAATAGAAATAAAACATAAAAAAATACTATGTTACTTAAAAATCGAAAACCGAAAAGAGAAAATATACAAGTAAAATAAAATAACCTAAATTCATCCAAGTAAATAAATAAATAAACCAATCCCAAATAAAGATAATCAATTAAAAACTGTTCCCGCCAAAATAATACTTAGAATGAACTACAACAATCAACCCCAAAACTGAACAAATAGTTTTAATTAAATTCTCAAACCAAAACAAAACTGTCAAATAAGTGATATAAACAAATTTTTACTACGTTAATAAGTAAATAAATAAAATAAGAAACAAAAAAAAAAATAAAATAAAATAAAATAAAATAAAAACAAGCAATATAATTTGACCTAAATAGATAAACAAACGACTTCCGGTGAAATAACCGCCATAATAGAATACCCACAATGCACCACTAACCCGTATATATATAAATAGCCGAGAAAAATAACAGCACACGTGGCTTGACGATTGCATATAGCATGAAACAGACTGTCGCCTCTAAGTGTTGACTTCTATGTTCACTTTTATATTTACACACGCTCTATCTCTGATATTGAGCACTTTATTCCATAAATATAGCACACCTTAAGACTATATTTCTTTATATATATATATATATATATATGTGTGTGTGTGTGTGCCCAGGTAAGATGAGAACGAATAGAATACGATTCCACTGTTGGTAACATTAAATTTAATAGAGGGATGAAGAGAAATCGAGCAATATTCTTTATTTTAGGATATTACATTGAAAACATGTCAATTTCTCTACACAATTGCAGTTGTGTTTCGATGTGCATACAACGCAACTTCTCAGTCGATTGTAAATTAATAGTGAGTGAAAGATTTCATCAGATTTAAAACCAAAATACAACCATTTTATGAAGAAAACAAAAAAACAGTGTGGATTGGTTATAAGGTTTGTGGACTTCCACCAATCACATATGACCCACGTTTAATTTAAACTAAGGGAACAAGCAAAAATTAAGAAATATTTTCCACTGTAGAGATATAAAAAGATATCTTTGTTCTATCTGTATAATGTAAAATCTGACGGTTGAAAAATTGGATATTGTTGGTACTAAGAATTCTTTCAAGAGTAAGTGATATCAACATATATTGTCCCTTACTAATAATTCTTATAGAAATGATACTTCAGTTCCAAAACATTTTTGGACTTTGCAAGACGATAATAAAACTACTAGGTTGAAATGGAAGATTTTTAAAATGGCAAGGACATGCAGATCATTATATGAACTCTGTTTTCTATGTTTGCAAGAAAAATTGAAATTATCTTAATTTTTGCGTAGGTCATACTTGGTTGGTTGATGTAAATAAATCTAGAAACCTCATAACTGGTCACCTTTTCATTTTTGTTCTTTCTTCGTAAAAAGAGGCTGTATTTTGCTTTTAAATCTGATTAAATCGTTCACAAGTCAGTAATTTACAATCGCCTGAAAGATGCTTTGTATGCACATCAAAACACGACTGCAATTGCGTAGCGATTTTAACATGTTGTCAATGTAATACCCTGAAATAAAGTATATATATATATATATATATATATATATATATATATATATATATATATATATATATATATATATATATGCATGTGTGTATTACGAAACAATCCTAAGATATGCGAACGATGGGATATCGATTTATGGCGTGTATCTTGAATTCAATAGGAAGATTTGTTTTCTCTGACAGTTTTGGATTGGATTCCACTTCTATTTTCGGTCGGTTTTCTTGCTCGGAATTAAATGATCATTGAGGTCTTTGTATCTAATTATGCACAGGTTTCACGTATGATCCGTAAAGGTCCATTTATGTCGGTTTTTCATTTTCTCTTTTTTTCTTTGGTTTCCCTGGTAACATAGACCAGATTTCTTTGATTAGTTATTTTGTTGGTTTTATGGTCTCAACACACACACACTCACACACACACACGCACACACAGAGAGAAGTATATATATATATATATATATATATATATATATATATATATATGTATGTATATATATATAGATGCGCATATACACTCCGTTCAAAACTGTTCATATAAGTTTATATTTGTGTGAGAATGCGCGAATATGCGTGTATGTGTGTCTGCGCACATATGAGTGGCGTTCCAGCGATAATATATATATATATATATATATATATATATATATATATATATATATATATATATATATATATATATGTATGTATCGATGCGCATATACGCTCAGTTCAAAACTGTTCATATAATTTTATATTTGTGTGAGAATGCGCGAATATGCGTGTATGTGTGTCTGCGCGAATATGAGTGGCGTTCCATCGATAATATATATATATATATATATATATATATATATATATATATATATATATATATATATATATATATATATATATATATATGTACATATATACAGGTATATATAGACGTATATCTCGATAGCATAAATCGAAATGCTTGAGATTTTGTTTATTTCCGAAATGTAAGATAGTTACTCATATTCCATGTCTGTAACACGCACCAATAATGAAAGAGCCGTGGATGAAAGATCTTACTGGACACACAAGCCTGTCCTAAATAATAATTTAATAACTTTTATTTTGTGACTAGCTCACCATTTGGTGCTGCCAATTTTGGAAAAAAGGTAAACAAAATATTTCTTGTTGTATTTTTCCAAGGTCGATGATATCATTTGATATCATTGGAGCAACAAAATATTCTGAAAATATATTATCCATTATCTGTGTCTCTATCTATTTTTTCACTTCACTCTAAGAAAGCTGATTAAAGCACTAAGATCAAATATGACTGCAAAGCAAGAAGTCGGAAGTGTGTTCCACAAGAGAAAAGTGGCAAATGAAATTGTTTATATAGAAATTACTGTTGCAATTTAACTTTGAAATGATAAGAGACAACTGCCAAGCTATTTCTGCGTTTTTTTTCGCAGATGCGATCTACTAAATAGGAAAGCTAATCATGACAATTAGCATGAAATTATTTATGGGCAGGTAAGCTATGTAACCGTGGCAGAAGATGATTGAAAACAAGATGCCAATTCAGGTTGGATAATTTTGAAGATTGTTTTTGGATTTTATTACGAATCTCTCAATGCATAGAAGAAGCAGATATAGCAGCAATATTTGATGCGTGGAATGGTCTTAAAGATATATAAGATTGTTCTACTATAACACAGTTAGTTAATTGTTCTTGCAGCAGATTTAGATGATTTATTCGATATAATCTTTAAGTTTCATGTCAGCGGAAAGCGTTATTCCGAGGTGCCGTAATGAGTTAATCTCCTGACCAGAGATGGAAGGCTTAAAGTTTATCGAAGGCGATTAAAAATTGTAGTTTCGTTCTCGGGATGTCAAAATGCTATTTCTTGTTTTGGTTAACAATAGACTGAAGCTAATTTTTGAGATCAGCTGCGTGTATCGATTTTGACATGTTGTCAATTTAATATCAGCTTAAATAGTCTCGTCATCAGCATGTATCACGCGTTCGGAACTAATGACCTTGTGAAGGTCGTTCATGAAAATTGGGACCAACTTATGTCCAAGGAAAATGGTCGTTCAAGACAAATTCTATTTCGCGATTGGATAGGAAAGACTGTATGAGATCAAAAATTCGCCCAGAAATGTCACGACTTTTCAAAACCAGCATGCCAAATTCTGTCAAACGCCTTCGAGATATTCAAAGCTTCATCCCGAGCTTGACAGACTCGTTCAGCAATAACCGTTAACATCAGACGTTTAATTAGAAATGTGAAAACCATATTGCTTCTATGAAAGAAAACCCTTCGATGTGAAATACGTAAGCGATTTTCAGTTGATTAATATTTGCCAAAATGAGTTATAAAGTTAAATCTATCTATCTATCTATCTATCTATCTATCTATCTATCTATCTATCTATCTATCTATCTATCTATCTATCTATCAGAATCTATTTATAAATATCCACCTTAGTCTATTAATCCCAGTTTATTCATCTATCTCACACACACACATTCACACACTCTATATATGTGTTTATTCATATATATGCATATATACACGAGTCTATTCATATCTATATATCTATCTATCTATAACATTAATATTCTTCTACCATATTTAAGTCTGAATATTAAATAAGTATGAAATAAACACATTCTAGTCTACAAATGCCTAGAAAAGAAAATACCGTTTGAATTTCATATGTGGAGCAATTTCTCGAAAATGAACATGCTCATTGACAGTGTTTGACAGCTAAGGTCAAGAAAATAATAATAATAATAATAATAATAATAATAATAATAATAATAATAATATTTTGATCAAATATGAACGTTCCTATGTATCTGAGATGTGTATTTATTATTTTCATTTTATCGATAAACGTACTTCTTATCTTTTATCCAAGATATCCATGTATTTAAGTGTAAAAATTTTGTTTCAATATCGTCTCCATTTCTTTTAGTATAACGAACACTAGGCTTTAAAGATATTCCGTTTATGATGCCACACGATTTCTTAAACTACTTTTGTTTATAGCTTCTTGCGCAGTGACCATTATGATGAGACAGATGTGTTATATATTTTGAGGCTCAGCATTGCTTAAACATTAATTCTAAGCTCAAAATGACCGGAAGCTATAGGATAGAAAGAGTGAATGGAAGACATTTGCCCTGGTTATATGGCAGTGAAGAAAGTGCCACCTGGCTTGACTCACTTGAATTGGAATGATGCACTGAGAATTTACTTTCTTTGTCTATCGAACATCTGGCATGCAGGTAAAGCAAACTGAGAAATGGCTTTATCTCTTTCTGTGGGGATTACAAAAACGCATGTCATTGGCGAAAAGAGAAGCAGACATTAATTTTATTTTCATTAACAAAAATGAATTGAGAAATGAAAACAGAGAATGAATCTACTACGCAGGTTAGGCATATGAAATCGATCCGTCATAACAGGCAGTGATCTAGTTTATATTTTCGCTAAGACGGCATCCGACCCAAGGATGGAAAACAGCGTGTCAATTTATGTAAATAAATATATTTTCTTTGATGAGAACTAATTGGGAAATAATTTTTATTCATCGTTTAGATGTGAAGGAAAGCAGGTTGGTCTTAAGGGAGAAGCATATAATTCTCCAAATTTGTAAGTAGATTAAGAAAGCAGAAATAGGGAACAAAGAAAATCTTTATTGAAATTAATGAAAATTAGAGAAACTCCCAATCAGAACTCTTCGATCCAACGCCACTTTTAGGCCGAAGTGCATATACGCAGATGACTTTGGGGAATTCGGAAACTTTCGCTGAGATCCCGCATTGAGTTCTGAAATCCACGGAAGCTGCCAAAAGATTTCTTGATTCCAAGACTTTGACCCAGCCCATTCAGAAATTTAGACAAGGCCCAGTGAAACTATAGGGTTAAATTTTGTACCAATGCCTATATGTCGATTGAAGATTGACTCCAGGGATCTTTCGTTTTATTTTTCGTCAGGAATATATTTTTCCTTGATATAGCACCCGTCACGGCTTGAACAAGAAAACGACCTTCGATTTTCCACTGCTCTGAGATGATGAACATAGCGTGGGCAGAGTTTGTGTGGATCGAAGCGGCCAGCTACCAACAAACAGCTTGGACCAGCGTCAGCACTGACCAGTGCCGATTTAGGTCAGTGGTTAAAACGTCATTCTAAGACTTTGAGTATCGGACAAGTAAAACGTGCTTACAACATCGGCGAAAAGTGTTATAAATGCAATAGAGAAGATATACTTTTATTTTAATTTTCCAAAATGTGTAATATATGTATAGGGAAAAGTGTCTGTCGGATCGTTAAATTCAGCATTATATGACTTCATCACTGGGGACGCTATAATATATTTCTTTTACAGAATAAAATAAAATTAGTAATTATGTAGATTCAATTACAACATTAGTATTTCTAATGTATGATGGTGAATATATTAGTGTTTTTTTTTGTTCTCTTTAGTAATGTTTATTCAATATAAAGCCCAGGAGACACTCAATGTAGACATAATTGTTTCTCCAATTGCGGAACATTTCATTTTGGGGAGACGTCGGATGCTTTCAGGTCAATATTGTATCGACTTATGTCAGCTGATTTAGGTGTTAAACCACGACCTCAGTAACCGATACATCATTAGCCCAATTGCCTTCCAAAATCTGAAAGGAATTGCCTACTAAAATTGTATTCTTCAGTCTGTTTCTTTGTGACCAAAAGTTAGTCATTTGCCCTTGCTATATAAAAGCTTTTATGACATCACTTACTATGCCAGCCCACTCATTTACAATAGTAGACATATTTCTTGTGCTGTAACATTCGTATTCGCTCCATATCAAGTCATTGCCAATCAATACGTTAATCATTGAACATCGCACGCTTAAAAATATTTATCATTGCCTGATCAAAGGGTAAAATTCACTCATTTATAATATTACAAGTTTCATATTTGCTTAATAACTAAGTATTTATAGCAGGATTCCTAATAACTATATTAATTATTTACCCGCTGCCCCACGCAGCAAGATGTGGCACAACGCCCAGTTTAAAGTGGGGTACCGGAGCCCGTAGGCTCGGGCAAATATTCCCTACAGACCACGTAAAAACGGAGTCAGTTTCCCCGAGACGAGACTCCGCCCCTCGGCAGAGCTTCGTCTGGGGTATACCCTCTGACATAAGCCAAGTAAGTATAATAGTAACTATATTAATAGAAAAATAAAAGCTATGCACATAAAAGTATAGTTCCAAACTGTAAAAATACTTCTCCAATTTACCCTTCTAAACTAATGATATTAGAAACATTAGGTTGGTGCAAAAATACGTCAAAAACCGACATTATTACGTCATTATTTTTGCACCAACCTAATAGTCTTTGCTTATTTATAAGATGTTCCTATATCTATTTAATGAATCTACTTTATTCTGATAAAGACACCACATAGTTGATAAATTTGCGAATTTTAGTTGTTACCTGCTATTAACTTTTACATTGACTTCAGGTTATTTGAAGCCTGATGTAGCGATATCAGCTGTCAGCTGATATCTTTTTAAGGAGGCAACTGGAAGATGTTACGGTGATCGTTTTGACTATTATCAGCTGATTAAAGCGTGCTTCAGAAGAACCACGTCAAACGAAACTGACAAAGAAAGGTCAACTGCGTAGTACGGACTTGATGATTTACTTTTTAGACGAAATCTGACTGGACTAAAAATGACGTTCCTCTATAAGACAGTGGCCCCTGGCAGCGTACAAGACTGTGCGGTTCGTCTCCGACGCGAAAAGGAAGGCACACGCCCGTTAGGCTGTTCGCAACCTCACTCTTCCTCGCACGCCTACGGCAGAAGTTTACATGATATAATTTGCCGACTTCTACAATCATGTCTCATGGTTTTATTTCGTGGGTAACGATCCGGCTAAAAAATTATTTTCCATGCATTATGCCACAAACATTCGACTGGAAGAAACTGTTCCCTAGTAACGAACATCGAGCCTGTAAGGCATCACGCGTAAACATTAGTTACTAACGCGTAACTTGCGAAACGTCAACGTTGAAACGATTATCAGTTGTTAAGCTAGCATTGATAGAAATATAAGGTGATTTAATTAAATTATTACCTTTTATTTCTTACTCTAATAGCTTACTTTTTATTTATTATATCTTATATTTTTGCTTATAGTAACGTTAAAGTTTATAAATAATTACACCTTTTTAGATTCAGATGTTTCCAACGAAATTCACGGTATACTCACTGTCAGGTAAAATATGATTTCATTGTTCTTGCAAATGTGATTTACTTTAATGAAAAAAAAATTATTTACTCCTTGATTATTGTATCTAGACATATAGGGATGTTTTATTTTCCGAACACTATAGACACATTGTGACCATATTCGTAGTTAATATTATTGAGTATTGGCTTTTTCTTTTTTTAAAGGCTACCAGTATTTTTTCTTTTTTTAAATGTAGATAAAGTTATTATGTTTGTATTTTCTACTAGTATGTTTTGTATGGAGTTTGGTAGGTTTGTGTGAGTGTTTAAATGGATTCTAATAGATCTGTCATCGGATAGGTGTAAAGTAAGGTCTGGATAGGTATGTACTAGTGTGATCGATGTAATTAAGGAGCCTGTTCTTTATTTGTACTTTTGATTTTTCAATTACTTTTTACGATATGTTTGGCTGTTTTAAGTATTTTGTAATAGATCATCTTTTTTTTGTTAGGCTTAACTGGGGTAGAATATTTCTTTATGATATTTCTAAGTGAAGATTAATCTTATTTATAGTTGACGTGTCTTTGGCATTTCTAGAAGATATTTATGTTATTATGTGCTGTCTGTGTTGGGAAGATAAGACATCCTTATAACACTAGATACATACACACAACTGTCTTGATAGATGCAATGTTCCAGTTAATGACTAAGAATAAATTTGATCTGATTAATAATATCTGATTGCAAATATCCCGTATATATTATTAAACAATTATGTCTCAGAGGAAGATATTATTTTAAGTAAAAGATTATCTAAACCTTTTCGAATGCAAATCAAATATTGAGCATTTTCTGTTTAAGCCTGTGTTTCGCATGAAACAAAAATCAATTGCATTTTCAGAGATATTTACAATTAGTAGTAATGCCTATTAAAAATTAAGTTTAACTGTAACATGTTTCTCTGTAATAAAATGATAGCAATTTATGTATTATTTTTAGCGTAATCACTTGTTCTAGAATCAACATACTGTTTGAATTTATCGAATATAATGTCATACATTTTCCTTCAAATTACTTTTAATATTATTGCATTATATAGTTGGATCCATAGACAGCAGCATTCTACGGTGTCTGGGTAAATATTTGCATAACAGATATCTTGGGTTCTTATATAAAACCTGGTATATATTTGAGCCATAATTTAGGAAAAAAAAATGTAAGTAGATTATTATGATTTCATCATAATCATCATCGTGAACAATTTTCCTTTATCCTATTATTTTTAGCAGGTAATATTCTTCTTAGCACTATCTCTCTCTCTCTCTCCATCTATCTATCTATCTATCTATGTGATAAAATATGTTGATAAGGTTTGAAAAAGTCAATGTGTGTTTTTTTCTATGTGAATTTTTGTCAATGCACTAACGAGACTCACGTTCGAAACTCAACAGAATCGAAGTGTAAAAGAGGTAATTTAAAAAAAATAATATTGACCGGGATTCACGTTCCCAACATCCTGCATAATTGAGAATTGTCGGCAAATATTATCACGTTTCGTTCTAAGCGTTATCAAGCGATATTGATTAGACGGAACTGTTGGAAGGCTGTCGTTAATTGACGTAGGAAGAAGTCGAAAAATCACCGCTAAGGACGGTTCAGCATAGTTGTAGCATAAACTACAGGTTAGTTCCGTGGATCTTCGAAGAAACACAAATGTGTCTTCGCTCGAATACGCAACGTGGAATAGCTAGCACTCGTAGCAGACAGTCATACAATGAAACGAGAAGCCAGCAAGGTTGTATGTGTTATATATATATATATATATATATATATATATATATATATATATATATATATATATATATATATATATATATGGGTAAATAATCGTCTATTTCTCGCTTTGAAATTAACAAATCTGCCTTGATAAAAGCAGCTACTTTTTCAATGTTGCGTTTCAAAATATCCTTATCCGACCACATTAGAAGATTATTCCAGTTTGATGTTTACTCGGAGTAGCAGTCCAGATTAAACCGCTTCCAGAATATACCTATATATAATTAGAGTTCATATATTGTAGAGTAAAATAACCTAGTATCTGAATTCTTGCTATTACTATAAAAAACAGTTTGTCTTAACTACCATGTTGTTACGACTCTAGTTTGCAAACCCTAAATCATATCTGACATTGACAAATTCAAACTAATCTGGTATTGATTTAAAAAAAAAATCAATAGGCATACAGAAGTTAAGCTTATTAATGAGTAATCAGAAGAATCGTAATATCAGCGATTGTTATAGAACGGAAACAAGAAGTCTCTGCAGACGTGTGACACTGAATAATGAATTCAAATATATACATTTTATTACGTGAGAATAGTAATGGTTATCTTCTGCTTTGCAAGATTAAATAACATTTTATAAACGTTGGTATAAATTTACGTAGATTAATATACCAGGTAGAAAGCAACTGAGCCTAGAATAACTCTGGCTACAATCCGGGCGGTACATCTCATATATTATTAATAATATAATATCTCTTCTATCTTAGAAAAAGGATAAAAGGAGATTACGTGATCCATGAAGTTTAAAATCTGGATGGATTTGGTTTCGTTTATTATTCCATTTAACATCATCTGAAGAACTGATAAGGGTTTGGGGCATTAATACAATTTACTCCTTCACTCCTGAGATATAATTTTCATTTAAAATTATATAAGAATTAATAACCCATTTTTAAAATTAGAATTATTTTCATTTTTAATAATATTCACCCAATAGAGAGGACGAAAGTCACTGAATATAGACTGTAGGAAGACATAAGAATATGGTGGATAGATAATTATTGACAATTGATGTGGTTATGATTGTATCGTTCGGAGAAGCAACCACGCTGGAGTAGGTTCCATAATGAAGCAGTTCTTTGGGTAAAAATGCTGTGTTACTTCTTCCTTACAAATGTAATAAGGAATAATTTAGGCCGGTTTAAATCTGTTCACTCAGCATAGTGGATATTAGCTGTAAAAGTTTGCATTAGTGTATTAAAGAAAGGAGCTTGTTTGACTATTGTCCATAGGACTACTTAAACAGTAGCAAAAATGATTGTGATGATGTACCTCTGGGAAAAGGGCTGCAAGGTAAAAATATATCAACTGCCAAAAATAATTTTATGTGAGAAAATATATTAACGTTACTCAGATGCAAAGTGAATTAGTGAGTCTCTTGTTGAAGACACGCTTCAAAACCTTGACAAATCTTGTATCTATCTTTGTTTCTGTAATCACTCCAGAAAAATAAGACTTTTACAAACAAAATTGCATTTATTTCAGTTTGTTATTCATATTTCGGTATAATGTAAGAAAACATCCGTGGTAAATATTATAGGTATATATATATATATATATATATATATATATATATATATATATATATATATATATGTGTGTGTGTGTGTGTGTGTGTGTGTGTGTGTATAAGTCATAGAAATTAAGGAGGATTTGAGATAATCATAATTGAGTAATTCATCAAGTCTAGATATAGCAACGATCACTGACATAGTCCGTGGTAGAACTCATTCGAATTTTCCTTACCCGTAGGACTGTGTCCCCAGGAGCCACAACTACTATATATATATATATATATATATATATATATATATATATATATATATATATATATATATATATCTTAATATTTAATTATTAATTCAAATGATAATCAAAAATACGAAATCACGAAGACTTCATAGCATCAGTTTTCCAAGTGGAAATATTTACCAATATTGCTTTTTTAATCATTTTGTCACTAAAACACAGGGGGTTACTGAGCGCGAAAGAATAACAAAAAGAAAAATATTATTCAGGAGTGATAGCAATAAAAGAAGAGGAATCAAGGAGACAGTAAATAAATAAAAATAAAAAAAAAACTTTATAACATATGATATTAGAACGATCTTTTATAAGGAAACAAAAAGGAAAATTGTCTTTTCCTTTATTGATGATGGACAAATGCTTTGCTTCAGGCGTATTTGGAATAGCCATAGATACATTCCAAGGACTAAAAAGAAATAGAAAATTTCATAAACAACAAGATAAAAAAAATCACGAAATGCAATGTCATATCAGTCCTCTTATATGACAGTGAGTTCTGGGCAATTATCTGACAGGTTAAGAAAAAAACTTAAGTAACAGAGATAATGTTCTAAAGAAGAATACTGATAATACCATAGACGAATCATGTGTGAAACAAGGAAGTTTTAAGGAGAACGAATCCCATGGAATCAGAAAAAAGCATCTGAAAATGATGAGATAGATACAGAAGTAAATATTTGAAACTCACGGCTCATATCGAAGGCAAAAATGGTAGAAAGCCACACCAATTAACATACTTAGCATGTGTAAATGGTGCGCAGAACATGAGACCGGAGGGATAGTAAAAGAAAGAAAAACATTGCTAAACGATACAAAGGATAGAAAGTTGTGGAGAGCGATGATTGCCCTTGTACGCTGAAGATAATATTATTATAATATGATTATAATTTTTATAAATTCTCTTATGCATTTTTCTGCTGAAATGTTTGAAAATTTGTAATGAGAAAACATAAAATGATCGAGTATTATTTTTTTATATCTTAGTTTTAGATTAAAAAAAAATTCTGTGCGTTCCATCACAGGTCAGTAACACAAGAGCTCACACCGTTAACCCCCAAAACATTTACTAAGCATGAATTAGTTGTGGTCCAAGGCCGAAACAAGAAAATCGAACTCAGTACTCAGCCGTAACTGGTGAAGCGAGACAAGATTGCTAACCATTACTCCACATATAAAGGCCCCAAAAGGATTTTCTAAGAGTACCTTTAGATTTGGTACACTGTCAAAAGAGAGAAGCATTTGGCAAGGATCACTTTTGAATCAATCAACCAGCGCATTTATGCACACTGCCATGTGTTCTTGATGCAAAAGAGACTTGATCCAAAGAATTCTGAGTTTAATAATTGGCCACATTAGAGGGATCAAAATCTTGGAGAGTTGAGTTATCAAATGGTACTAATTAAAAACTGATATACAAAGGCATGGCACGTGGAATTGGACCATTTTACTTTCGTGGACTAAATAAAGTTTTCGGTTAGGAATTCCAACAAATATAATCCAAAGAAGGCCACAGCATACATCGGCCGAAACGAGTTGAATATGGAAATATAGATGAGAAAAACTATTCGAACAATGTAAATAGTGTAAATAACTTGTTATTGGCCTTTTATATAATTTGATAAATATGTTTCGTTCAAGAATATTTAAGATGTAACATTTAATTTGCATAATAATTATTAAAACCTTATTTTAAAAATGATTTAATCTGTGAAACCTCAATGGATCCCATCCGGCATATATACCTTCGGGTATATCTTAATTAAGTCTATCTTCGAAAAAGGAAAAAAAAAAACTTTTATTTTACACTTTTTCCCTTTTATTAACTTGAGACATTTACATCTTTCTGCTTATGTGATATCTCTCGTTTATTCAAACCAAGTGTAATTGTGTATACGTAATTGTAGTTCATACAGGATAAAGGTTTCTATGAAAATATTATACTCAGATCATATTTTAAAAATGCATTTGATTGCATTCCATTAGAAAAAAAAGTGTAGTCAATCATGTTGCGGATTCTAATGTTATACATTAGAAACATCCATCCATCATCCATCGATTATTTCAGCAATCACTATTATAAATCATTCGACTAGCAAATTTTAAGTAACGGGAGAATTGAAATCAAGAAACCTTAATGAATTTTAAAGGAAAACCGGATTTCTATAAATAAATGAGTGTCTTCAAAAAAAAAAAAAAAATTTTTAATATTTAATCAATAACAAGACAAAAATATTTCCGTTTCCTTTAATTTATTTTCATGCGTCATTTTCTCTGTTAAATGCATCAGCAAATTCGATCAGAAATCTTAATTGATTATTATCCACATTCGCTTAATTTGAAACTCTGAAAATGATAAAATGTTTCAAGATTTTTTCATTAGGCAGTTATAGCAGTCATTTTGCCTAGAAATATCAGCTAAAACTCAAACTATTACCGTTTTAATTCTTACTGAATACACGTAATCACAAAACTATGATGAATTATATTACTTTAACTTTTAATATTTTTTTTTGCGATTAAGCTAATTTTTAGTTTCTTTAAAACATAACTCTGACAAAAGTAAGTTGTTTTTTTATTACATTTTAAATGGAAATCCATATAATCTAAGACACGAGCTTCACTCAAGACAGAGCGTAACTGTTTAAATGGTTTTGATAAATGAGGTGTTTAATATGAATAAAAGCGAAAGTGCTATAAAATGGAGCTTATGATAATAATGATGAGAGATGATTGGCTTTTGAGTAGAAATTAAAATGAAGTCTACAGGTCTCGGCGAAATGCTCTCTGATTGGAGCTTTCTGTTTACATTATTAATACAGAGTGAATGAGGGTGATTCTGCTCTGAAGAAGTATCGTGACGTGCTCTTTCTATATCGGATTCACGTAGTGAAGCTAAAGAAAGGAGCTCATTTGTACATTTACGATGAAAATAGCGATAAATTAAATATAGACTTGCATCGTTTCATCTGTGGGAAAGCGGCTGGATAGTAGAAATTATTTATTCCCCAAAAAAGTCTCATAAATAATTTAACCACTATCAAGGATGGAAGGAAGGATTGGGCAACTCTAGATTAAATATGTCAGCTATACACTATTTCGGGTATAATCTGACACCAAAATTTTATTGATATTTTCAACATATGGAAATGCTTACGGTAAATATTTTAGAACGTTGCCAGGGAAGTATATGTTGCGTTTTACTTATTTTAATTTATTTTATCTTTTTATTTACCTGGATACTAACAAAAGATTGTTACTATTAGGTTGGTGCAAAAATAACGTCGTTTTCCCACATAGTAATATATGTGAGAAAACGACATTATTTTTGCAACAATCTCATAGTTTATTTCATTCTCATAGAATGCATAGACACGTTTTGCTTTTATTCATTCCTACACTGTCTCATCTTGCCATTGAATGGTAATGCTTATTTTAGCAGTTTTTTAAGTTAACATTCAGCATACACCACCGAGTAACCACTGCTGTTGTTGATTGATGTTTTTAAAATTGATTGACGTAATTTACATCGTTCGCAATGTTGTCATCATCTTATTGCCATATTCACGACGTTTCGCCCGTTATATGCTCCAGCCTTCTGCAGGTGATGTATATAGGTATTTCGAACTGATCCCTTTATTTGGTACATCCGAGTAGAGTGTCCCAACTTATGTCAACCGAAGAAGACCGCAGCGTACAAATGTCGATCTATTATGAAGATGGAAATACAAATGAGTACAATAGTCCGAACGATGTAAATAGTGCATATAGTTGGAATAACTCGTTTAAAAATGTTAGAAAGATCTATACAATCGTTCTCTTAGAACAATTTTTCAGGAAAATATGTATATAAATCCTAGTAGAGTGCAACCTCGGTTCTTGAACGTCTCACATGTCGAACAAATCAGTTTTCGAACAGAAAATGACTTCGGTTATCAAACAAAATTTCGATTTTCCAAACTGCCGAACCGAGTTAACTGGAACGGAATAATTTCTGAGTTGACCACCGTGTTATTTACATTCGTGGGTCGTGGTGTGCTTTTTTTTTTCAATTTTATTGTACTGTGACTTTTTTTCGCTACATTGATTCCTACTAGAAAAACTGTTTCGGTATACGAACATTTCGGGTTACGAACGGCCTTCAAGAGCGGATTAAATTCGTGAAACGAGGCTCCTATGTAGTTATTATTGCTCTTTTCAGTATTTATTGGTGCTTCCTTCTTACCCTTTGTTTAAAGTGCAGTAGAACGTCAACATCTTCATTATGACATTTATATTCGAGTTGCATGTACTATCGATTTTATTTCGTGCTAGTGTTTAAAGTCATCAGAATAAATACTAAAACTATTTCAATCTTTTACCTAACATCCGTAAAAATTAAAGGTTTAATATTCATATATTACGTCAGTCGCAAACGATACACTTTTATTATATTAATACAGAGCCCCTAATAAACTCTAATGCCCGTGGGGAGTGATTAGAAAATGAAAAACATAATAATGTAAATAGGTTTCAAATTCATGCAAAACAAAGACGCAATGTGTGTTAATTTATTGCTGTTTTATCATAGTTTTCTAAGTTGTTAAAATTGTAAACATTGAAATGAATTATGTTTATGGCGTAGCGTATTAATACTTTATTTTCCACCGTCCCCAAAATTGGAATTTGGGCATTAACATATAGAGGCATATAATTACTACCAGATATTTATAAACCTATAATTAATACTTTATAAATGTGCGAGTTCAGGTTTTTTAAATTTTTGATTTTTCTGTTTTATAAGTAATCCCAGGTTATTTTACGGATGACTTTAATGGGTTGCTAAACACTACTCGTGATACTTGCACAATCAGAAATGAAATGTCCATTAGGAGGGGTTGTTGTCGTGAGTTGTCGATCGATTAGTTCGTTGGTCGTTGCCAATAAAAACTATTAGCGAATGATTATTATTGGAAAGATATTTTTGCAAATTGTGGCGATAAGTTTAAAACTGATTACTTAATTAAATTATCGCTTTAGTGGAGATTTTATAAAATGTACTTAATGATAGCTTTTCAGCTGAGAAGACTACGATTGAAAGAATGTGTAGAGAAAACATTTAGCCTCAAACAACTGCTCGATTTGTGAGTCTATTACGTAATTCATTTAAATGGCTCTTAACCGTTCGGTGACTTAAATTGAATTTTAATTCTTTTTCGATTTTCCATTATATTTTTAGGTTTAAATGAAATAGCAAGGGAATGTTTGAAGCAGAGCCCAATATTTCGAAATGAAGGGAAGAATTCTAAATGCTTTTCAATAAAGCATTTAATTTAGAACTTAATTTTATTTACGGACATGTAAGACAGTATAGGATGCCCGATTTCCGTTTGTAAGTCATGTTTTTTACATTCTTTATTTCAGCTCTGAAGTTGAATTGATGTTTGCCGTGTCCCTCCAGTATGTGTCAGATAATAAGACTCCACAACTTTCTATCACTTTTAATTCTTAGTACCTTTTGTGTGTACGACATAAACATCATTTCCTGTTCTGCCGTCCATTCTCAAAAATCTATCAGGTTGGTTTGCTCGATGCCTCCTTTTTTTTTTTTCAAAATGTCTTGTGAGTGTCAGTTTCTGCAAACCGAACTTCCTCGATTTTCAGGTTAGAGCTATAAATTCGTATTCAGTTTATTATTGGTTTGAAAATCAGTTTGAAAGCCAGCATTGAAAGTCAGTTTGGGTCTATAATAATATTGGAGGCTTCAATTAGCCTATTTATTCCTCTTTGTGTTTGTACGTCACACAGTAATGTTGAGGTGAGTTAATTTTCAGCATAGCACTTTCAAATCTGTTTCGTTGTCACAAAATTTTAAAAACTCTTCCTAAGTAAAGTAATTTCATGTGAACTGGAAAGAGTTATGAGAGAATTGTATTGATGTCTTTTAGCTGCACAAATAGAATGGCCTATAGGTTAAATTTTGACTTCCGTGGTCACGTAAAATCATTGCATATAGGATTTCTTTGTGGCGTTTATGCTCTGTAGTTGGCAAACAATTATATTTTGGGGGGCAAATTTGCGCCTTCAGGTAACCTGCTAAAAGGGGAAAATTATAATTTAGGCGGTTTTCAGCTCCAAGTCAACTACAGTTCCCCATTGGATAACAAGAAATATTAAGCCGAACGAAAAAATTTTATAATCTAAAAATCTTCAGCTGTTCTTTAAATATAAAGCATTTTTCCTTGCTTAAAACCATTTTCGATTAAATAATTCGAGAATTGTGCCGATGACAGTTAATTGTTCTCTCTGAAATGTAAAAATGTCACTAGCCTAACTAAATTATCAGTAATCTGTACGGGAGACATTAGTGATCCTAAGAATGATAGAATTAATGACATAAACTCAAAAACTTTCAATAGAATTCTGGAAAAAAAGATACTGAAATAGATTTCTGAAAAATTTCAAGTGTATAATTTACCTAACTGATTTATTTTGACACTATTCAGAATCCAATAAATTACTTAGTCTTAGTCCTGGTTTCCTCTACATGTGTAATTAAACTTTGCCATATCCATTGTGTTTCTAAATGAATTCGAGGCTCCAAATATGTAACTGAACTTTCCATTAACTGTCTAGTTGCTTTTTCACATGCCATATTGCATAGGCAACTATCCTAACTAGAGTAGCAAAAAAAGGATATTTAATTTACTACGGTAACATGTATCAACAAGCCTTAAAAATGACTTATAATATTCTTTGTGAGACTTTATCAATAAACCATCAATAAACCATCAATAAACCAAAAGAACTCAAACTGAAGTCTATGTAATTTCCTTACATTTTTACCCAGTAGTAAGATGTAAGCCGATTTTTAAGAATAGATCTTCAAAATACCAATACTGGCAACTCGTAGAAAAATCACTAACACTATATAACCAAAGGCGCTTTTATATTGATACGCAGTATCCTCTGCTTTTTGTGCATCAGAATTTTTTTCAATTAACTCTATCATTCATCCATGATTCGAATATTGCTACCACATATGGTCTAGTGACGCTGCTATATATTAAGAGATTCTTGATAAAATCTAAAGAAGAATCTGCACTGATATCGATCCTGACCTGGCATGCTGATTTCATTCACTTTCCTACTGACACAATATGGCTTCCCTCTGCCTTTCATATAACTAATTTCTTGCTAATTATTCAGTTGAACTTTGTTTTATGGTAACTAGTTTTTAAGTATTTAAGTGCATTCCTAGATTAGCAACAGGGTTTCACCATATTACAGATAGATTACCTAGATATAACAGTAAGTTTTTGGCAACCGATTCTTTTCTCGCACTTCTTACTTGTGTAAAATCTCTTCTGGCTTCTTGCTTTCCAGAGAACTTGGATCATCAAAAATGTTATCAATATTATCTGCTGTTTTATTGATTCCTGTTTTTGTATTGTTCTCGCTCCTTAATAATAGTTTGCTTTTCTTATTATTTTAGTTACAGTACTCCCTTGTGTATTAGCAGCTTTATTGTCTTTGTTTTTTTGGTGAAATGCTAAAAAAAAAAACAAAAAAAAACAGGCTCTTTTAAGCGTAAATAAACTTTTTTCATTTGTTGTATCGCTTAAGAATAAATTAATTTTCTCGCGTAGTTCACACGTTTTCCCAGGTTTAATTAATTTTTTTAACCGGATAATGACAGGTTTACCTGATAGTTGAGTTATAAATTATATTGCGGTCAAAATTATATTCGTTATGTATTCGAATAATTCGCCTCGTATTTCTTTTAAAGATTTAAACAGTAAACATTGAACTCTGACTCATTGGCATCTTACAATTTTAGACCATCCAGAATACAGAATGAAAATTCCTATTTGATTCGCTTACATTCCGATGTTCTGTTCTATCTCAGATGTTTTGATAACAAAATAGCAATTTATGCGACTAAACATTTCTTGAAAATATTATTGGAATCTGACACTTAATAAATATAAGAAGACACGGCTGTTGAAGGGCTAACTGGAATTATAAATGACTGTACATGATTTGAATCTATAAAGAATTGTATTAGAATCTCGTCTCAGTTTTATTCATTAGTTTTTATTAATTTCAACTTATAATCTAATATTCAATACTTTTATATGCTGAACGTCGTTGGGTACCCCGAGGCAGATTAATGGTTAGCAAGCTTGTCTTGCTAGAACAATACGACTGAGTAGTGTGTTCGATCCTCACTGAATGCCCCATACTTTTGGCCTTGTGTCACATCTAAGCTACGCTTGGAAAGGAATTATCCTGAACGCTATATAAAAGACATATATTGCGAGTTATATTTAAAAAATAGTTGCACAAACATGCGGCTAAATAAAGGAAATTTAAATGTTATTTTTAAGGCTTATTTGCGAAGCAGTTTCTTATTCACAAGAAGTTTAGTGAAATGTAAAGTTATAAAATGTACAGAGAAAATAAAAATGAATGTAAATTAATAAACAGTTTTGTGACTTGCACTTTGGCATCGGCATTTTTTAAACTGTTATGTCTTCTTTATTTAATGAAGGCTTAAACATTTGGATAAAAGTATTCAATAAAAAGGTTGCAGGTGTTGTGCCACACAAATTAACTGAAAGTGAAATAGAGAAAAGAAAGAAAAAAACAGTTGAAAGTCATCTCAGTTTACTTTCTGTGGTGAATTTAAACAAAGACATGAAAATAACAATGCGTACAATTACATTGTTTCTATGATGCCTTCCAATGTGGCACATAACGTTATTAACAGTCACGTAAACCTGGAGGTTGCTGATTGGAACAATTACAGCCAAAGGAAACAAAGACAAAGTTAAATTAAACTTACGTGACAATTCCTAGCCAGATGACTTAGCGCCGACAATTCTACATAGAATTTCAGCACAAGGACATAGCACGTCAGCGCACAGACATACTGTAACTCTACTCTCTCTCTCCTATGTATATATACTTAAACACGCGTATATGTACATAAAAGCACATGCATTCTAACAACATAAATCTTGTAAACATATATGTATATTTTTATAATTCAAATGCACACGCATATTATTATTATTCACGCCAATGCACGCATTCTGTTACACTCTGTCTATATATATATATATATATATATATATATAGGTGTGAAAATATTGTGGAAAATAGGAAAGAAACTGGTTTTGTAATTATTTTTAAAAATAGTGCTCGATACGAAAGTAGAGCATAAATATAATTATTTATTTAAAAATATGATTCCAACTCGCTACGTAAGAGGTCTCATGTTTCAAAACAAGTGGTTATAAAAATGCTAACATTAAATATAGGGACAATTGCAATAACCAAAAGAAAAAAAAAACAGGAAAAGAAACATCATTTGGTATACACCTCCGTTCAACCAAATGGTTAGTATTAAACTAGGACAGAAGTTCTTAGCTCTAATCGATAAACACTTTCCCACCAAAAGTAGGCTTAGTAATATATTCAATAAGAACACACTAACATTGAGTTATTGCTGCACTGAAAATCTAGAAGGTATAATAAGACGACACAATAATAATATCCTGAACAAACCCCCTTACCTGAATAGTTTTAATAACTCAACAAACGTTACGGCCTTCTCATATACACAAATCCCTTTCATAAAGAGATATAATAAAAGAATAAAATAAAAATAAATAAATAAATCTCCGTTGACACTCAAGCCAGATTATACGAAAACTTCCTCTGTCGTAAATTTAGCCACCTTACCGTGACCCGGCATCTATGAAAGTAACTCTATACTGATACAAATTATTAACACCCCACCCCTGCCTATTCTAAACAATCCGCCCTTGATGTTACCATGGAAATTTTTGATTTCAATTCTGACCATACTATTAAAACTCGTAAATTTCAGAAATAAGTCATTCCCAAAAAATTTCGCTTGAAGATGGAACAGAGCCTACTTTAACTCAAGTTAATTCAAATATTATTTTGAAGTTTTCGGCTCTTGTTTTGAAACATGAGACCTCTTATGTAGCGAGTTGGAATCATATTTTTAAATAAATAATTATATATATATATATATATATATATATATATATATATATATATATATATATATAAAACCACATGCAGGCTAAAACCCCAACTCATGTACAAATATACGCATATTTTTATTATTCAAACACACTCATTTTATTATTTACGTCTACGCACACACATACTGTTACTCTGCTATATATATATATATATATATATATATATATATATATATATATATATATATATATGTATGTATGTATCAGTATAGGTACGTATATTCACGTAAAACACCATGGATATTAACAACCCAACTCATGTGCACATATACTTGTATTTTTATTATTCAAATGCTATTTTACTGGATATCAATGTATTATGTCTGTGTGCGTGTTCTGTCTTTACGATTCATCGAGTGCGCAGGCAGGTATACATAATATCCACTGTTTATAATAAAAACGGCACGTCTCTTTCGAACACGAATAGCCACTAAACATAACATTTGTAGTAATAAAAAAATCGCATTAAAAATAAATCTGTTAATTCTTTAGAAATATAGGTGAATATCACAGTAGCACCATACACATTGTAAGTAGGAGAACATTACACTTAGGTACTTTTTTTCATAGCAACAGCTAGTTTACGAAAGAGACGTTCTTTATTACAATCTCAACCTCTCCAACTTTTAATCACCTGTCCTCATTATCCTCATAATACTCGCTTCCTGCAACCCTCTCTTACATTTATATCAAAATTCGTATTTATTAAACCTATGTCTTTAGTGGCTCACAAGCTCCGTATCGGGTTAAACAAAAATAAACACAGACAATGAAATAAAAAAAAACAAAAAAAACATCGAAATCGCTATACAGGTATAAAAAGAAAGAAAATAGTGTCGAAAAAACTTCAATATTACATTGCAAAACAAATGGTCGGAAAAATCTATAATCTTTTTGATTTGGCTTTCAGGAAATATCAAAAACCTATTTAAAGACTAGTTTTTAAAACTGCAATCTGCTTAATTTTAGTCTTGGCAAGATGATATCTACAAGGATAAATGTCTAAGCTTTTATTGTTTTCGCTTTTGAATTATGAACTAATATGGATTATATACATAAATTAATCGTTAAATATTTTAATGCTATTTAATTTATTTAGCAGAAATGAAGCTATTAAAGTGTAATCATGATTTGAATTGTAAGCAATATGCTGTTACATTCACGGCTCTGTATCAACATTTTGTCGATCGAGAATACAATGTTATTTGCAAGTTTATTTATTAGATTGTTTATTTACACTACAATGTACGAGACATGGCGGGATTTAGCCATGAAGGTACCAATTATGAAACTATGGTATGCTGTTCACCTGAATATACCAGAGGAAGAGAAATGAGAATTTCAAACGGTGGGGAAGGAGACGGGAAATGACATCAATATATGTCCGAAAATATTGTGGTAATTGTTGCATATTAAAGTAAAGAAATCTGTATAGCGAAATTATCGTTGACATCTTGAGAAAAAGTTAGGGACTAAAGCCTGGAATATTAAACCTCCAGAGAGATCATAGGTAGAAATAGAAATTAGAGGAAACCAACGCTTAGCATACTTGTGAAAATGGTGGAAGAAAAAGTAAGCCAAAAGAGTAAGGTAACATAAATCCATAAAATAAGAAAGTATAATTGGGCAATAAAAGACCGAGACGGTTGCAGAATCATGATCAATGATGTCATACCATCGAAAGAAAGAAAGAAAGAAAGAGGGAAGAGAGAATGGAGGCATGTGAAAATTTCTTCGTATTCAGAAAGGAAATATAAACGTGATTGTGATAAACGGTAAAATTCTTAAGACAGAACTAAATGGGTAACAATAAAAAATCATTCTCTAAAAAATTAAAAGAAAATATGAACTGTTGTTTGATTTTTCCAACAATTTTTCAATACTCTCTTGATATTATTTTTGTTACTCGCTTTTTCCCGCAAGTGAATAGCAACCTACTGCATTTCCGCAGCTCTGTCAAAGAATTATAGCAGTTCCTTCAACAAGCGTTTTTTCGAAAATTACGCGAAGCAGCGATATTAATAATAAAACTCTATAAAGATAAATTTATTACTTTCTACATAAATCTGCATATTTCCTGAAAACATGTTTCCCGTACCTTATTTATTCATCCAGCTTATATGAATAAGTCAGTCAAAACATATATATATATATATATATATATATATATATATATATATATATATATATATATATATATATATATATATATATATATATATATACTTACGGCAAAAAAGACTTCCACTATGTAGAATTTATAATATATTCTTTATTAATTTGATGTAGATGTGAATGTATTAGATTATGGAAATTCTGCAGATCGACTGTGCTTTCTTGGACATATGTCATAAATGCTGAATTGGGCTGTTAATTTGGAAGTTTGTTGGCCATTTATGTCACTGAAACCATTCCTGTACAATAGGTTTTTACTGGATAATGCTACTAACATCTTCGAAAAATTCTGTCGTGCATGTGTATTCATCATCAGAGCTTTTCTCTTATTGATACATACACACATAGCCACGTTGATGGCTATATTTAGTATACGTAATTTAACTAGCCTGGGAATACACAGTGCTGGGTTCCTTCCTTCAAGTGGATGAAACGTATCTGCAATTTGAGTAAGAATAGCAATTTAGCCATCTCGTAGGTGGCGTTAAAAAATAGGCTTGTAGTTGACAACATCCAAGTTTCATATCAAATATGTTTTAACTACTATTTAGACGTTATAAGTTTTGTTATTTGCCTCTTTCTCGAACCAGTGCTGATTAATATTCACCACAAATGAATATGAGCAGCACACAGTCAATTCTGTTGCTGCTTATTCAAAGCCACAGATATTAATAATTAAGAATGGACAGAGTGTGTAGAAACTGTTCAAATGTTCTATATTTCCGAGATCTTTCGGCTATTCTTTTAGCCATTATCATGGATGATATTATTTTTTTTCATTTTAATTGAGTGTGTGCGTTATATATTAAAAAAGAAAGCTTTTGTTTGAACACAAGATACACATAATGCACACATCCAATTAAACTGAAAATATAAAATCATCCTTGATAATGTCTAAAAGTATAGCCGAAAGCGCTCGGAACTATAGAACATTTGGACAGTTTCTACAGACTCTGTGTGCAAAAAGGAAAGATTTTGTTCGAACACAAGTAAAATTAAATAAAAAGCTCATCCGTAGTAACTTGGCTGTCATTTTTAATGAAACACACATAAATGAAATATTGCTGCCTAAATACACTATATATATATATATTATATATATATATATATATATATATATATATATATATATATATATATATACGCATTAGCCAAACAAAAAAAAACATCAATAAAATATAACTATGAGACAAAATATATTTCATAAATAAACAGAAAAAACAACCGCAAGACACGATATCTGAAAAATTAAAACGATTTGTAGAAAAAAAGAATATATACATAAAGTCCCAACGTTATCAACCAAAAAACATTTTATAATGGTCAATCAGACTTTGAACGATTCATGTTCAATTAAGTCAATTTTTGGATAGCAATATATCATTTTTGCAATTTTATGTTTTAAATGTTTTTGCTATATTTTCAAAATTTATCTGATTTCCTGTTAGTATCGATATTGTTGTTTATCTGATATTGAAACTTGGTGTTGTTGCAAAGAACTTGATTTCATGTTGTGGTTTTCCTTTCTATTTCTGATGATATATGTATTAATGGGGATTGTTACATATTGCATGTTAAACGGTGTAACAATGTTGTAGTAATAAAAATAATATATGTTTTTAAATTGTTATCAGTGTAGCATTCTCCAATTGGCCATGTAAATTTATAAACAACATTGGTTTACTGGAATTTTAATTTTTTTTAATTAATTAATGCTGATTATTATGTAGAAGACTTCTTCTTTTTATTATTTAATAAATAATAAGATTGATGCTTTCTTTTTTAGTTGATATATATCTCTATATTAAATGACATACATTTCCGTGTAGATTATGGTTGATGTAAAGTTGATACGAGTAGAATAGTTTAATAGCATTTGTGTTTGAAGTATAATTTGTTTTTAGTTTTTCTAGCATTGATTTAATTTACGGGACTTATCGTTAATCGGTTTATCTTTTATGATTTTGCGTTTAGGGTAGATAAACTGTTCTATTAAATTATTTATAAAGATATTTTTCATATAGGAGCACATTCACTTTTTAATTAAGCGTGTGTTTGTGGGTTGATTTTCTTTTATGAATTGAGTTTTTAAAGTGTTCATGACATGAGTCTAGGAAATGAAATCTATTATTGATAATTAGTTCATATATAAAGCGAAGTGTGGAATTATTTTTAAAAGTGGTTCTCAGATTTTGTTGTTCTCCTGTGTTGTTATTTATGAAAATTGTCTAAAAATAGGTCCCTAAAAATAGGTCCCTGAACATACATAATATCAAACATTACGAAGAAAAACGACAGGAAATCAAATACATTTTTCAACAAAATTAAAGCGATTTAAGTCTGAATTCATGGAACAAGGTTTCACCATTATTTAAAATATTTACGTGTTGTCTATTGTCCTCAACTTTGTTGGCATAATGGCAAAATTTCGACCGTTGTGTCCTCCGGCCTTCCTGTGGTGTATGTCGATCCGATTGACTAACAGGGAATTCCGACTTTAACCATTTATATAATATATGGCACTAACCTACTCTCGTTACACTGCACATGTCTGGGGATATCTCGTCTTTTTTTTAATACTGCCTAGTTATTACTCGACTTCTTTTCTCTGAGTTGGACAAACAACCCGGTTCAGTGATTGGTGGTCTATCATATGAGCTGTAATTCTAATAACAACCAAAAATAATAAAATACTTTTTTTTAGACGCGTTGAAAGCATAAATAAAGCCAATCTTCATGCTATGAAACAGACTGTCACAACAGGGTGTTGACCTCAATGTCCACTTTTATAATTTCATACGCTCTATCCCTGATGATGAGCATTTTAAACCATGTATATAGCGTACCTTAAAACTATATATATATATATATATATATATATATATATATATATATATATATATATATATTACATGCAATAGGAATTAAAATTACCTCATAGTTATGATCATTTCACCTTACAGATTGATATTACCTGTACTTTCCCTTATTACCTTTAACAGGTTTGAAAATCCTTACAGGTAATCTCAACCTGTAAGGTGAAATAATCATAGCTATGAGGCAATTTTAATTCCTATTTCATGCAATTAATATTGTATGTTAAATAAATGCATTGAGTCCTCTTTGCAGATCAGTTTTAGTAGTTTATATTATTAGGATTCACCTGGATTATATACCAATAGATTATTACTAATTGTGACGAATGCCGATAGCCCTAACACGCATACACGTATATATTAAGGTTAATCTCCGCCTGACAACAGAAGAGCTCACGTGAGAGTCTCGAGACATTTTGGGAAAGCAAGTCAAGAGGTTGACTGACCCAATTACCCGTAGCAACAGACGTCTAGACAGAATCTAGACAGGGGACTGACGTACGGTCATGGAACAGCAGGAACTGGAATTCGCGCCAAAACGTGGGAATTAGAAAATTACTTGGAAGTCAGTTGCTGTCTTGTCTTTGAAGGAGCAAGACTCTAAATCTGATAACTTATGAACGGTAAGATGAGACTCATTTTGATAATGATGGAACTTGTCCAATTAATCACAAGCAACTCCGGATAAGAAATATAAGGATATGTATTTCTGTTCGTTATCTCCAAATTGAAGAGGATACATCGAGTTATTTATCACAGAAGACGCGAGGAAATTTGTACGCTGAGAATACAGCCTGCATTTAAAGAAATAAAAGAGAAAACCAGAGAGAAGAAAATATATATCTCTGTTACAAGCTGAATTGTGTAAAGAAGAAAAAAGAAAGAAAAGAGAAAACCAGAGAGAGGAAGAAAGTGTATATCTCTGTTACAGCCGGACCGTATGTGAAATTGGATTTGTGTAAAGAAAAGGAAAGAAAGGAAAGGGGAAGTGTGAGAGAGAAAAGAAAGGACAATGAGTAAAAGAGAGAACTGAATATAAAGATAAGTAACTATATGTTTTATGACCCGTGTTAGAAAGATATACATGCATCCATAAACTTTATGTTCTCACATGCATCTTTCGACATGTCAAAATAGAAATATGTAAATTCTGTCCCATATCTTTTTGTTATGCGTTGATTTCTGCATTCGTAGTTGTTCATACTTATTTTCTCATCCATTCGGGCTCAGTCGAATCCACTTGAATTTAGGCATATCTTGGTATCCCAACATAAGTCTTGAGATCTGGTCGTCGGATGTTTTACTCCTGCTCATATTTTTCTTTTATTTTAATATTTTGTGTATATGTACATATTAAAATTCTTATACCAAAATTCATTACGCCTTATCGTTCATCCTTGAATTGTGGATCAATATTCGTGTTGAAACCGAAGCGAACATGGGAAAAGATTACCGTTCGATTATCCTAATCGAACAGTGTTCTTTAAAATATTTTGTTTACTAACTGAACATTTATCATGGTCTGGGGAGATAGGTCGTATCTCTCAACAGATGTGATAATGTATATATCTTTTGGTCGGTGTATGATCGCATTATAAACCATTCGTCAACTAGGCCATATGACACTAATATATATATATATATATATATATATATATATATATATATATATAAAGGAAAACAGTAAGACATATAATCTTGTTCTTACTAATATTTTTTATTCTTATTTTTATTTTTTACAAAAACAGAGCTCAATGTAAATTTACAGAGCCTAAATATTACGATTCAATCAACACCAAACTTCGTTTAGGATAAATACATACAGAAATCAGACATCACTCTCGAAGTACCTCTGGCATATTCAAAGAATCCAATAAAACGCCTACAATAAAATGGAAATTAATAAGAAACGCAAGAAGACGTCGATCATTAAATGACCCATGTCTTTTGTGCATACATGGGAAACTATATATCACTAAGTTTATAAAAAGTAAAAAATTACTGAATCAGAGAAATGAAATAGCAAATATTGCCATCATTGTAAAAAATTTTCCTTATATAATATTAAAAAAAAAGCGCGAGTTGTTCATATACATACTAATATTTGATAGGAAAAAATAATTTTAAATAATTTAAGTAATTGTATTACATTTACTTGTTTTAAAAAAGTAATATAGTCTAATAGTAATTAAAAAAAAATATTTTAAAATTTAAGTTGAATAAAACGTATTCTAACCTAAATATCCCCTAAAAAAATCTTGTAGTACACATGTAGAAAAAATACCGAAAGCCTTTTTGTCGTTAATAACAATAAAAAAAAAACAGACTCAACAGATATCAGGATCCGTTGAAAAATACACCCCTACACTGCCTAAACTTAACCTCTTTCTGGAATGTAACTCATAATTGATACAAAAGTAGTCAATATAAATGAACACGCTACCGCCCCTTTTTCTGAATGGTTGGATTTCCCTGTATCCGAGGTAACAACGAATTATGGATTTATGTGTGCGTTTAAAACTCAGTACATTAAAAATAAGTTATTACCAATATTCGCTTGAAGATGAAAAGGAACTAATCCTTTTGATTTAATTATAAAATTAAATTTGAAGTTTTTAACTTCCATTTTGAAACATGGTTATTACTGTTTAGCGAAAAACATATTTTATATCACTTAATTTATAATACACGCACACACACACACAGATATATATATATATATATATATATATATGGAAGAGAAAGTTCCAATACTTTTTGATCTGTGTTGCTTGATTCCGTTTGGTCAGGTAAAACACACTTGCTTTTGTCTTGTCGCTTTAATATGCATGTGTGTGTTTGCGCGTGTGTGCATTGAGACCACAATGACAAGTGTGGCTTAGCTGAGCAATGAAAAACAAACATCACAAAACTAAAATACCAGAACTATCTTTTCCATAATTAACATTCCAAAAATTCTGATGAAGCTTAAATTAAAGCGAAACATGTTAAATTTGAAAAAAATATAAATCTTTCCTTCCAGTATCCTATCCTTCTCTCTCTCTCTCTCTCTCTCTCTCTCTCTCTATATATATATATATATATATATATATATATATATATATATATATATATATATATATATATATATATATTCATGCCAATAAATGCACACATAAAGACTTAAATTATTCTTGTGCGTAGAAGACAATCTTCGGCAAGTGATATCTATATAAGTCTCCCTCTTGACTAACGCCTTTTCCATCTGAAATCCTTGTTCTTGTCGTGTACTACTCGATTGCTCACTCAAACCAATCTCTTTGAATTCATCACAGCCATTGTCTAAAAACTCTTCTTACGACTCCGATCATTTAAAAATGCTTATAAACTTTTTACTATAATCTTCTTTTGATCACAAATTCCTGCAACCAAGTTTTTTTTTTAATTAAATTAACGTCAGATCTGTCCAAACAAATCAGTAACAGGCTCAAGCGTGAAATTGGCTTAGGCTTGCATTTTAAAATCACGAAATTGTAACTATTAATCTTCCAATATTAGATAATGTCCGTAATTAAAATTAAACGACCTTTAGCATTTTCTAGATTTTCTAAAATGTCATTGACGTAACTGCATCCATATTTCTTTCTAGCATACATTCTAATTTATTATAATAAATCGCAAATGAAGGAGTGGATAAAGAAAATGAATTATTTCTTTAAAATGGAAAGTTTATAGCTTTTTTCAATAAATGGAAAAGTTAGTGTTTATTTTTTGTCATCATATAACATAATTGTCTATGAATTATTATACTTTCGACTCTGAAATGTGATTGACAGGTGCTTTATAATTCTAATCGTATAAATCACCATATACTGATTAAAAGAACTGTTCTATAGAATCATATTTTTGTATGTATGTCTATATGTATGAATTCATGTTTAGACCACGAAACACGTGTTCAGATCTCAGCAAGGAAGATCTGACAAGACATCTTCGTGTTATCGATCTGGGAAACCGATCCCGGCGTGTGATAACTTTGTAAAGTGACCTGAAACTATACCACGCGTTGACCCAAGCTTTCTGAGTGGAATTGAATAGACAGAATTATTTGAGAGCCGTGGATGGCTGTGCTAGCACGAAGTGACAAGTCATCGTGATCGATGGTTTGAGCGTACTGGTCGTGATTAGACTGTTGATCACGCCAGATAATGCAATGTATTCCAGAAACGGTATCTAAGCCTTGCTCAGCATAGTTTCAGTATAAACCACTGCTCTGTGGTTGTTGAATAAACACAAAATGTCCCTGAGCTGCCATCTACAACAGTGATTATCTAGTTTCCCCGTGAAGATAGGTATACTCAAACACTAGCAGCCAGCTATTATGCTTGATATGTTGATGATGTTAATGAGACCACCAGTGGCTCATCATACTGCTACACCAATCTTCTGACTAAATATTGTCCAATTCATATGATGCACGTAGTGTTGCGCAAACAATGACAAAACTACGAACAATCAGGCAAATACAACACTAAGTTATATTTTTCGACCTATCTTTTGTTTTTAAAAGGAAAGCATGACAGATACTTTCTGGAGCAATAGAATTAGGTTTTCAACATGTTTAGCAGTTGATAGTCCATATGTTCAACTTGATGTTTATAATAAGATTGAGTCACTGAGATGTTCAAAGCATGGAACCTTGTTAAATGAACAACAGTTTATCGGTATTAGAAAAAACCCAGACGTTGATTGCTGATAATGAAACGATGCTAGCTAAGTTTTTTAGGTACTAAATGTCACCAGCTAATTTTCTCCATTGAGCTGTTAGTTAGGTCAGAGGAGTGGATAGTTACGATGCTTCGAGCATCTTGATTTTTGGAAGTGCTTCTATAAACTAGATGCATACTAATGTTCCTAAGCAGGTCGTTAATAAAAAAGCAGTAAGATGCTAGCAACTTCGATAGAATTTAGATAAAGCGTGCATAGATAGTTTTAAGTTTCAAAGTATTATCGGTTTTCTTTCACAAGTTGAATGATTCTGCACGACTTTAACTGATTCTGTCTTATCAGATCGCGAAATGAAAGTTATCCTTAACGGCCTCTCTTCTAGATCATTTTGCATTATTACAGATGTACACAGGGATCTATTCTTGAACATACGTTGTTCCAATTTTTCCTATACGGCCTTTCTGATGGAATCCCTTCTCAATTCTGCATTTATTCTGATAGCACCACTATTTACTTCTGTCTTGATAGTAAGTCTGAGAAATTCGATAAAGTTAAATTGGCAGCAGATCTAAAATAAAAATGGCATACAATCTGATGTTAACTGTCGAAAAAATGGTTTGTTAATATTAACACCTCCAAAAGGAATCTCTCTGTTAATCATCTTCGTGGTTTCCATCAGCATGGCTGATTCTAACACCCAGGAGACTAACTGATTTGTAGTGGGAATATTATATTGAATCTATTGTTAGGACTGCTTATAGAAACGCTGGCACATTGTCTTGTGCTAAACAGTTCTTCTCTTCAGAATCTATCGTTGTAAGTCTGCCCTTGGACCATGTTTAGATTATTGCTGCTCCTGCTATACATTTAGATATATTTGGCAAAGTCCAAAGACGTGTTCGCAACATTATATGCAATACATCTCGCCTTCAGTAACTTTCCATTCGATGTAACGTAGCTCTCCTTTGTCTTTTCTATAGATACTTTCATGGTAATTCTGTCGAACTTTCTTCTATCATACCGAGATTCTATTAATGTAACCGCTGTACTAGACTGGCAACAAATTCCCATGGATTTATAGCCGATTTAGCGAGATTTAACTGTAAGTGTTTCGTGCGTGTTTTCCTGTCAAATTTGATTTTTGAAAAATTTAAATTCAAAGACAATCATTATCTCCTCTCTTGTTGATTCTTATTCGTTTAGTGTTTCTGCTCCTTAATAATGGTTTTATTTTTCTTATTCTTTCACACACAGTATGATAGCGACTTTCCTGTCTTGCTTAGTGTGAAACTATTATATATATATATATATATATATATATATATATATATATATATATATATATATATAGTTTTAAGGTGTACTATATTTATGGGATAAAGTGCTCAATATCAGATATAGAGCGTTTGTAAATATAAATATAAAAGTGAACATTGAAGTCAACACTCAGAGGCGACAGGCTGTTTCATGCTGGACTCAATCGTCAGGCCTGTCGCCTGTGAGTGCTGACTTCAATATAGACTCAATATATATATATATATATATATATATATATATATATATATATATTAAATAATTATAGGAACATATGTATTGAATCTATTTGTTGTTTTATTGTAATATCGAATTTTTTAAGAAAATTTCTGAAGTGAAAATTGAATACAAAATGTGTCTACTTTGCTAAAGTCTTTAAGCTTTTTTATGGCTACTGGTTTATTGATTAATTTGCATTTATATAAGAACAAGCCGATATTTGAATCTAAATTCCGGATTAATGATATTATAACAATTTTTTCAGCAATGATATATTACATAAAAATTCGTATAAATGTTTTGCAATAGTTTTCATATAAGCATTAATCAAACCGACGCTTACAAGAGATTGTATTTCTTGTTTCCCTTACTCTGCTAAAATGTAAACAGTGAACCCCTCCTAATCTCTACTACGCCATTCAAGCGGGAAATAAAACGTTCAAGTAATTTTCTACCGAATATCTCATCGCTTCCCTTCTTAAGACGTTATCAAATGAAAGGGTTTGATTTACCTGCAAATCAAACTATAGAAATCCAGGTTCCATGTAACATGCAATGCGAAACGGTTAAATAAACCCAAGAAAACGGAGATTCTGACCGGTGCGTTTTTGAAAGGTTCGCACGAGACGCTCTCTCGTATGATCCTTCCTGTTGGAAAATGATGTGCAGCACGCACACTCGAGAGTTGACTACTACTTCCGGAAAGAAGCGTTTGTCAATCGGAAACATGATCATCTTTTATTTGATGCACTTTCTTTTAACGTATTTAACGATTAAACTAAACCTGCAAGCAAAATTCCATCGCTTAAAAATGTGTTTATTTTAATTCCAAATCCTTGACTAATGGGAATATCACTATCGTTAAATTCCATGCATGCTTACAAATACTCTATGTTTTTTCTGCCTTGCACTGCTTTTTAAACAAAGTAAAAAACAAAAACCAAGTGATTAATTCCCTTCTTTTATGTCATATATCCATTTAAAAACTAGTTGTACATGTCTCTCCACAACACGAGCCAGATCAGGCTGAAAATGGATTGTTCCCGTCATATACGATCAGGAGCTATCCCGCCTTCCCTTTCCTGTAAAGGTAGAGTGCAAAAACGTTTGCGCTTCTTTGTGGCTGATGAATTCTTTTTCATCCTACAAAGCCTTTCTCACAGACGAAACGTCGCAAGCCTTACGATGATTTATTGGAGAGTGTTCAGACGAAGTACATACCTTAATTCCATTAGTTCTAACCTTCACAGCTAAGACCAATCATATCAGGCACATTTATGACGTTGCCTTCATTTACGTCGTCGTCATTTGGTGGGATGTAAGTTTCTACTCGAGCAGCTTCTTCCCACAAACCGGTGCTTTTTGGAACCGACTCCTAAGAGAAGGTTACCACTATCAATACAATCGTAACCTGTTCAATTTTAGGGTCAACAGTTATTTTCCCCACACATCCCCATAAACTGTAACTGTTAGTGTAAGGCGAGTGACTATTGGGCCGTGAACATGGCGAAAATCATTGTTAAAAAAGAAGAAATTTATTACCAACGTTTGTCTTTTTACTATTCTTCCTGTTCTGTCATCTATTTACACGAGCTTACCAGGTAGGTTAGTCGATGTTTTCCTCTGGCCTTGTGTATATCCCTTGAATTCCACTTGTCTCAATATGCGACCTAAACTATAACTGTCTCTTTCTCATTCTAACTACAAGTAACCTTTCTTTTACCACTTTTCCTTAAAGTTTTATCGTTGCTTACAATGATTTAGCTATACACCCTGAACTCTGCTAAAAGCTTGGTAGTGAAATTTAAATTTTCAAGTATTTTTCTGAATTGAATCTGTGAAAAATTCCAGCTGTTATTCACAAAATGGCAACACCGTTATGTTTTCATTATTATGTATAATGTTCTTCATTTTTTATTCCAAATCTGACAGTTTTTTTTGTGTGAAGTACGTTAATAGCTTTTGAATCAAAATCTCCCATTCCGACATTTTTTGGAGAAAATGAGGGATACTGATAGATAATAATCATACCTTGTGTAAAGCCATAATAATATTATAAGTGTTATTAACATAAATAATTGGTCACATGGACGCCATTTTTAGCGCATAACTTCAAAAACCCTATTAGTCATGAAATCTGTCAATTATTTCATCGCAGCAAATTAGACTGTCTCTGTCGCATCTTTGATGGTCTCTGATAAGATAAATTTCAACGTAAACTGACGTCCATTGACATAAAAATATTGCTTAATGATGGACCAGAAATTTTCGATTGGGTTAGGGCCCGGGGAGACTGGCTACCACGCACTCAGACTTTCACTCTTTATGCAGTAAGAGCTTAGGAATGCTTGGGTGGCTCTGATAGTGTGGTTGGGAATGTTTTATGCGTGAATACTAGAGTCCTTTGTAGTGAGAGCCGTATGTCAGCTAGCCAGGGATCCAAAATCTCTTCAGGAGATTGGATTAGGTTGCAGCTGTCACTTTCGACCTTTCAGGTATCCTGAATGGGTAAACATGTCTGTCCTCAATGATAACAGCTCATAAGTTGATTCCTGTAAGCTCTTGTTAGGGAAATTCAGCTCTGAAACCGACCCAACAATTTCCCCAACCGACAAGTCCGTCAAGAGTCGACCTGGTCTCGTCAGTGAACGTGACACGAATCAGGTCCAACGTTATGTACTTTCGAGCCCATTGAAGCCAGAAATTCCTGTTACGGGGCATTAAAGGAGGAAGTTTCAGAGGAACTGGTTCGGAAACCATTGTCCGACTATAGGATTTCTTCTGGTTTTAGTACATCAGGAAGTCCAGCGCGGGTGAAATTGTGTTTGCTAGTTTGTCCAGGTTTCCCACGTAATTTGCAACCAATAGAATGTAAATCCGAATGTCACAGTCTTATAGTTCCCACAATCGGAACTTTTCTTCCTTGGCGAATCGTTCCTTAGGAATCGTCTAACCGTATCCGCATGACGACCTAAGTTCTCCACAATGACATGAAGAGGGGTACTTTTGGCTCTTAATTTGAAGATGACAGGCTTTTCTTAATCCTTTAAGCCTTTTCGACGAACTCATTGTTCTTAGGGAATAGAGACGCTATTTGCGTGTTTCAACCCAAAACTGTCGAATTTGAAATAAAAGTTAAGTATGTTACACAGAATATTGAAAAGCTAACAGTAAACCAGATGCGAAAATTGTTTTATCAAAATCAATTCACAGAAAACCGAGAAATCCTAAATTCCAATACAAAACTATTAGCGAGCTCCGTGGTTACTATCGGTAATTGTGATTCAGTATATCTATATATGTCTTAAGAGAGTCCTATAATTATTCATTTGGCAACTGCAGACTGTAGGGACTTACATGAAATGGTAAAATATTACATGTAAAACTATAAGTAACATTTTTCTACAGAGACAAATGCACCTCATAAGAAGTAGTGAATAGTGAATTTTACATATGGTAAATTTGTTCAGTGGGACAACTTGCCACTAGATACGGAAACAACTGTAGTGGCTGAGTTTAAATAATTTTCCTTTTAATAATACATTAAACTGTCAGAATAACTTGTATTTTATAAAGTGTTTTTTTTTATTACTCTCATCATGTATGATATTTGAGATTGTTTTGATTTCTTGTTTATATTCACCTGTCATGCTAGCCCTATTTTATATGAGCAGTGATGTTTTCGGCTATAGATAAAGTGTTTTTGTAATACTATTAGCTTTAAACATGACATAATTACTCACACTAAAACTTCTATCCTTGAATTTGCCCTCCTGACAGTATTTTAGTATGTCCATAAGCATTCTAGGCAGTCAAATAAACTGTATACTAATGCTTATTGCAAAGCCAGAAAATGAGGAAACGTCATAAAGATGGCGTAGATTATAGTATTAATGATTTTTGTCTTTTACGACATGGCATCAAATACAAGGCTCGAGAGGCAGTAACAATGTTAATGATGAATGAGCGTTGTTATAAATAGATATGAATTTGCTAGGAAATGAAGACTATCAAATGAGAAAGATAAATGGTTGGTTGTTTTGTTTTATGGCATATCAACTTCAGTGGGTCATTTAATGTCAACAAAATTTTTGAAATAGATTCATAGCGATAGTTTGGTAAAAAAGGCGTGTATGGATGCATATATATTTGAACCATTTTTCAATTACTCATATTTTTGAGTACAATCCAACTGCTTTTAGGGAAATTACAATCTTGGATAGTATTATTTTCGTAAAAAAGTTTGTTTTTTAAATTACTCACTTCGTTTGGTTTGTTGCGTTTTACGGATTATCAACCTGAATGTGTTATTTAATGCCGACAACTTTTTTTTCCTGGTAATAATTTGTTTTGTCAAAAATCTATTTCTGGTAATATTTTTTTCCTCAAAAATGTATAACTGGTAATAATATTTTAAAACATGTATTGCTGGTATTATTTTTTCAAAAACGTATTGTTGGTAATATTTTTTTTCAAAAATATATTGCTGGTAATAGTTTTTTTTCTTCAAAAATTTATTTCTGGTAATATTTTTTTTACAAAATAATTCTAGTATTAAAACCTATTTTTTTACACTTTTATAATGCTTTTTACCTCAGTTTCGAGATTAACTATTTGCCCAAAGCTGGGACCCTAACAGATGATACCAGCCCGGATCAGGATGCACCTGAGAACACCAACAATTAAGAGGTGGTTCCAGGCGCCTCAAAACCTCCTGATCAGAGGCCTTGCTGTTGGATGTAGTTTATCGTCTTACCCTAGACGTGGATGTAGTTTATCGCCATACTCAGGACGAGAGAAAGAAAATTTTACAACTTGATTTAAAATGTTCAAGAAAGAATCTATAGAGTGGCGATATGAAAAGCAATTGATTTTCCAAATTCGGTTTTAATAGACATATTTCGACTGCCAGTAATTGATGTAGAAAAATTAAAATGAAAAACATTATTTGACAGTATTGAATGTATTCTTCTTTCATTTTCGTAACTGAAAACGTTTTACTCAGACAAATAGGAGGAAATTACACATGAAATTTCTTACGTGGATTAAAACGGATATTCAATATTAATGTATTTTTTTTCTGCGCTTATCAATTCATAATTGTAGTAACAACATTTAAAATGATTGAAAAACGAATTTTTAAATTTTCAAATTTTTTTTAATAATCTATGTTATTTTTTGCAAAAATATACTTTGATATTTTCTTTTTATTTTACAATATTTAACATATAATCTTACACTTTTTCTTGAAAATCAATATTTGACTTTATTTTAAAGTCATATATAATATAATATAATATAAGGGGCATGGTGGAGGAATGGAATGCGGCTCGGATTAAGGAATCGGAGAGTTAGGATCCCAGTTGAATAAATTACATTCACTTACATGCTAATACCCTTGGGAAAGGTATGAATCCTCTTCTAAGGGTAAATAGCATGACAGACAGGGTTCTATAGAGTTGGATGGCAACTGGTCTACCACAGAAAGAAATGGCAACATACTCCTGGAAAAAAAAAACTACCTCGTTAATCCTGTATCGAAAGATATAAGATCGCCTAAGCGTATATCACGCATCGCACATAACTGATTGATTTAATATAATTTAGTACGAATTCTTTATAGCATCAATTTTCCGATATCGAACAGTATTCTAAGATATTTAAAATGTGCTATTTGTATATTAAAGCTGAATATTTCCGTTAATACTTCCGCAAGAAAAGCTTTTAATAAATAAATTCAGTCAGTGCAAGGAGTGTAGAACGATGTATTAATATGCATTTTCCTCGACTTTTAAAATGCATCTATATCGGGTGATCGGATTCAGTTTTTATAGATTGTTATAGTAAATTCTTTTGACGGGGGGGAAGGGAGTTTTTTTTTCCAATGCTGGTTTTCAGTTTATACATATACATATACATATTTCTTCCTTTTAATTTTAGAAAATTATAAAGTTTACTTAAATTTATATACAACGTAAATGTGTTTTTGATTACATACATACATACATACATACATATATATATATATATATATATATATATATATACCTGTCGTCGTTCTCCTTAACAGTAGACATATTCGTTGTTCACTTCATAGAAGTATATATCTAAAAACAATAAACTATATATGTGTTTATCTAAAAAAACAGCAACATTTCGTAATTTTATGTACGGGCTTATATGGATGAAAGTGAGCACAAACTTTAAAATCAAAGAACAAAAAAGCAACCTAAAATGTAAGAGTAGCTTGCAAGTTGTTAAAAGCTTTTATTTATTGTTCGTGTAAATATGAATATTTATATTCACTTTAAAGGCAAGAACTATTTATTCAGCTTAAATTTGCGTAGTTCGTTTTTTTGTTTCCGTAATATATAACTGCTCATGAGGGTAGCAAACCCTCGATTTGCCTTGACCACATATTTGTTTCATCTCAATTTTTCCATCGAACAAGAACTGTTCTTGCATTTCAAAATTGACGCATGTTCTCTTTTTTTTATATACCTGCTAGCGATGGCAATCTAGATAGATAAATAATTTCCAAAACCTCATTTCACTGCAGACGTCTCAGCATCTTCATCCGTAGTTTCTCTCACCCCGATGGCTTCTGCCCACCATTACACGAAAGAAATATTTATGCATCACAAATCACCAATAAATATTTCTCAAGCATCTTCTACATTTCCCATTGGAATGATCGTTAATCTTAGAACATACAGTCAGGAAACTGCTATAAGTGATATACACTTGGGCGAACATGTTTCTTTTTCATTCATGCCTAACTAGTCAGACGATTTTCCAGCAGTACGTTGCCGTTTTCTCTATGTGGTAGACTGTTTACCAAACAAGGCTATACAGCCCAGTCTGTTCTACTATTTAACACATAGCTGCGAGGAGAATAGATTGATTCATACCTTTCCAAAAGTTAATTCAACTTAAGCGAATCTAACAGACATTACTAATCGAAAAATATCCGAGTAAATATTTACTTTTGATAGGTATCAAATAAATTTGTGTTGGATGTATTTATTTCATGCTGACATTTAGGTATTCCATAAACCTATAAATGTTAAAAATCACAAGAAAGCTTTGAATGAGCTGAATGAATTTCCATCCTAATGATTTAAGATGAGTAAAAGTATCAAAAGGTAAAATTTTATTTTATTTGAAAAATAAATAATGCTTAAATTAATCACTTATTTAACTGTATTTTATTAAAAAAAAAGTAGTAGAAAAGAGATATTCACTTTCGAGAGATTAGCTCACTTTGAAACGGAAATTAGTAGGAGGTGTAAAGTCATAGGGTAATCTAAGGCAATGCGGAAGAAATTCATTCTTATGAAGAATTTAAGGATCTCGCATTATTTCCCGCTCAGGAAAAGAAAAAAAAAAACAGTATTTTGAATGAAGATTGTAAATTATCTCACGCAGTCGAAAACTGGCACAAAAACAAGATCGATCTGCCATTGAAACATTCCGTGCGGTAATAATTTATATGTATGTATATCATACGTCGGAGAAAAACAATGTAGAATTTATATCCTGTTAATTTTCAACATAATAGATAATTTTTTTTAAAATTTTTCATGCTTTCCATCATATTTCCTTTAATTTGTCTCATTATTCTTTTAGTTTGAAGCAAGCAACATAGATTAGAATTGCGATATGACCTTGCATTCCTTATCCATAGAATCATGTATTTCTGTGGCAAAGCTATTAATAATCGTTCTTTCAGTAGTAGTCAATCCTGCATTGCCATATATGATTTATCTCTCTGAAGTTCATACGCGGTAAATGTAGTTCATATTTTAAAACTTGAAGCTTTAGATATAATAGAATTTACACTTCTTTGATAAAATATAAACATCCCCAAACCGTGGTATTTAATATGTTGTGCGGACACCCAATCTAAGAACTTAGATATAAAAAAAAAAAAACTAAATGAAAGAAAACACCTAAAATTAATGATACTTTACAATACTTCATTCAAGTAGTTCAAATATGTTTAATTTTTATTTATAAAATGTTGTGGGAATTTATAAGCAAAATATACAGGCTGTCCTCTAAACGTTGACATTATTTTTTAGTTTAATAACATAGCCAATTCTTGCACAAATGATGTAAAAATTTAAAAAATAATGTGTAAAACTTGAACTTGACGACATATCTCAATGAGAATCTACCAGGAAGATGGATCGAACGTGCCAGTGATAAAGATAATGTGCTGTTGAAATGGCAACCAAGTCGATCTATGTGGAAGGACAGGTCTATATCACACTTATTTCTACAAGGCCTAGAGGACCTTTAGCAAAAATTATTGAGGGGATGGAGAAAGTTACGCATCATTTTACAGTGTGTTTGGCAGGAGCTGGTCTAACTATCTGACGTGTGTAATATCACAGGTTGTGCGCACATTGAAGCTTTATGAAATCGGTTATAAATTTACTAAAACTGAATAACTTGAATATCTTTGAATATCTTGTTCGAATTTTGAAAAATAAATTTTCTATTATCGAACATAAAACGTATTTAATTTCACTTGCCTGGGACGTGTAGTTACTCATGAAATTTCCTATTTTAAATGATGTCTGGTTTTTGGGGACACTGTATATATGAAAAAAAAAAAAAACTTGCGTAAATTATGATTTATATTCGTTGCCGTCTATGATAATTTAATTCTAATAAAATGTACATAGTCAATCCTATCTGTCAACTCAGAATTTACTCTGTTTTTTTTTTAAACTTATTTATAAATGGTAGTAAAATTTGGGTGGGCCATATTGATTAGTTTTAGTGTAAATTGAAATTTATCTGAAAGCTTTCTCTTGCTTTCGGGAAATATTAATTCAGTTTTAGTTAATTTAGGTCGAACCTCTTATCTTATATTTGTTATTAAACTCCATTTAAGTATCTGTCTATATTTCTGAGATGAGGAATTATGAACACTATTTACATTATTCGGACTATTGTCCTCATCTTTGTCGCTATATTTATTACAGCGTTTCGGCCGTTGTACTCTCCGGCCTTCTTCGGGTGGTTCGAATGTCGAAATGAACCCATTATTTCGCTCACTGGGGTAGACTGTTCTAGTTCCACGTGCCATGTCTAATGGATGTCAGTTATCAGCTATCCTTGACACAGTGGCTAAAGGCATTAGTTAGATCCAGTGGCAGGACCCAAAGAGTGCGAGTTCAATAACTTGTTAAGGCGGTGGAGAACTTGGAGTGGGGAATTAACAGGAAATAACTGACATCCATTAGACATGTCACGTGGAACTAGAACAGTTTACCCCAGTGAGCGAAACAAAGGGTTCAGTTCGAAATTACAACCACCTGGTAAAGGCGGGGTGTACAACGGCTGAAACATTCTGATAAATATGGCTACAAAGATGAGGAAAATAGTCCGAATAGTGCCCATTTAAGTAACACGAAATAACACTAATCCCTTAGGGTTTTGTATAAGTGAAAAACTCTCTACCTCTGCTAATATTATGAGAAATAGAAGTAAACTCATAGGTTTAATCTGCATTTGTTTATCAAAGAATAATTTACAATATTATTGGACCTGATCTGTATCTCGGTTTGAATCCATTTACAACTGCCGTAGCGTAGTTTCTCTGTTACTTTTCTGTAAATATTCTCATGCTAATTCTCTGTTGCTTATTCTTCTATGGCATCTAGACTTTAGGAATATACAGGGAGTACAAGATTAGCGACAATGTTACGTCATTTCGAAGTTGAAATGGTTAGATTTAATCGTAAGTTCTATGCTATCTTCTGTCTTTTTAATTCCAGTCGTTTTATTTTTCAGTTTGCTTAATAACGTTTTTTTTTTGTCATGTGACGTCCCCCGCGGTGTCGCTGCGCCAAATGTGACGTCTGCCTAGCCGCGTACGTCGTCCTATCCTGTCCTGTGACGACCAACTGGCTTGGTATTGGTCGCGGCACCAAATGTGACGTTCTAAACTTTTGGTGATTCGGATCGGAATCTGGTTAGATTCGGTATCAGCCTTGTCGTTCCCAGCTCGCCTCCAAAATTCTAAACCCACAATCCACTTCTTTGTTTTCGGTTAGGAAAATTTTATTATTTTCCATTTTTGGAAGTCTTTCGTCTTCAAACCTTCTTCTGTTCTCATATTGGTATCTCACCATGCCCTCAGAAGGTGTCAACGGGTTTCCCCTCTCTCTCACAGTGGCATCTCACACCTATTCATTCAGGGAGGCGCAAGAGGCCTTCCTTCCTCCTTCATATGATTATCTCCACCTAACGCTCATGCCACCATTCAGCCAATGGGCGCTCAGCAGCGTGGGTGTGGCCAGACTAGCCTCGTTTTAAAAAATCTTCCTCAAAGAAAAAAAAAATATCTTCCTTTTTCTTTTTTTTCTTTTCTTTCTCTTTCTTTCCTTCTGCCCGACAACAAACCCTTGGATTTTTATCTTAGCCAAATGTCACTTGGACTTTATCACCCGGGGCCTTCGCCAAACAAGTGGGTGGTCAATTGGACGTATTTGCATTCTTGGTGCCAATTACTGATCCGATAAAATAGTTGCGCTATCATAGTCAGCCCTGATAATAACCAGATGCTCCTCTCAATGATATTCTCCCTATAGACAAAGGCTTAATCTTTGCTTCATGGTGGTCAGCGGACATTTTTGTTTTTCTCGGACAGTGCGTGCTTAATTAATTTTTATTTTTATCTCTTTAGAATTCTGCGGGAGGTCTCTTGTCCAAATTGAAAAAATCTTTTTTATCATTGCCATGGGCAGATTAGATATATCTTACTCGCCGCCGCGTAACATAAATCAGATTAAATTCTGTGTTTTACCTTCTCGACAATGGAAATAAAAATCTTACCACTTTTCGCCGCAAGAAAAACAACACAGCTCAGTGTCCTTTTCGTGATTGCTTCTTATCACCTAAATTTAATTCTCGCCTTTCTTTTTTCTTCTTTCTTTCTAGCGACGTAAATAGTGTCACAATCCTCCCCTAACCTATTTGTCATTTACCCGTAAATGACACCTAAAACCAAATGCACTATTTAGCATGCATCATCCATCATGCATCTGTCCCATGCAATTCTATTCTTCTTTTCTTTTTTTTATGGTTTTACATGCAAGGTGATGTACTTTTCATCTTCTTCTGTTCTACATGCAACTATAATGTTCTATTCATCTTCTTCTGTTCTACATGCAAATGTAATGTTCTTTTCATCTTCTTCGTTCTACATGCCAATGTAATGTTCTTTTCATCTTCTTCGTTCTACATGCAAATGTAATGTTCTTTTCATCTTCTTCTGTTGTTTTTTTTTGTGATGGCTTCTTATCACCTAAATTTAATTCTCGCCTTTCTTTTTTCTTCTTTCTTTCTAGCGACGTAAATAGTGTCACATCATAGTCTCTAACACTCAGTAACCCATCACATCTTAGTAGCTTTATTTTCATGCATTTGAAGAAATGATTAAAAAAAATCTTTAAAATGGATCTATAATCTTTTATCTCAATGAAATTTTGAATGACTGTGTTAGAAAGATTGAGTCCAACTTCCAAGCTAGATGTATCTGTTTCCCCTAGAAGAGCAACATTTAATATTTAGCAGTGACACTGGTAAGAATTACACAATTACCCCAATCACGAGGCGAGAACATTATTCAGGAATAAATGTCACTTAGACTGACTGATTAAATAAACGTCGCTTAGACTGTCTTCAAAAAGGAGAAAATATTAAATATGTTGATGTATATATTTTCAATATTATTTGTGATAAAACATTTCATTTAATTGATTTCATCGGTTTCAGGAATATTTCCATGCTTTCCCTACGCTCATGCTACATATACACTAAATTCTGTGTCCTCTCGTAAAGGTACTATTCAGGTTTTACTATAGGTATTATTCAAGAGCTGCTTCAATATCTTCAATATAGCTGAATAGCTGTCTAGACAGAATTTTTTTATATGAAGGTAAATCAGTCACACCTAAGGAGTTGATATACTGCATTGGATGATCTTCTATTTTCAGATATATGTGAATATATCGTTCGTATTTGCAGCTTAGTATGTTGGTTACCACCACGAATAATATTGGTACCATGTCAACCATAACGACCTGCTTATGTAGACACCCAGTAGCATTAAAAACAAAAGACATGTCAAAAGCGGATGGAATTTCTTGTGAGGGGAAAGGATATTTGCTCAGTGGAGTAAACCTATCACTATTCTTCTTTATGTAGCCGGTGTGTTGATGATTTAGTATTACTGGATAGAGAGCTTCATAGACTGAATCAACTGTTAGGGGGGCGGGTCCCCAATAGAATCAAAAGCCACATATACCTGGCAATGTCAAGCTTGAAGTCACATGGACTGTGATCTGGCATGGACAATGATGATACCCGCCTGTTCTACGTGTCAAAGATATATACGAATGACTAAATACATCTCCGGCTTTCAAACCAATTATAACTAGGGAACAAATCAGGCGGTCAGTTTAGTAGTGACCTTACGCCACACAAATTCATGGTACTTCTGCTGATGATGTAACGGTCATAATTTTCTATTTGGGGCAAGCCTTCCGAAAAATTACTGGTTGTCCCTCGTTAATTAAAAATGAAAATATACGTACTGGCAAAAGTGTGAAAGAATGATCTCATTTTTTCTATAGGGTTATTTTTGTTCCACCTGCATCTCCATCAGGGTTTACACTCGGTAGCATAAGTTAATTCTTTCCCGTTGACTTGAACTGAAAATCTCTTTTGTCAGTTGTCTATTGCATAGGAACATTGCCTTTTTCCCTGATTAATCATGACGAGTGAAATATGTTGAGCAGACTGTTTAAATCAGTTTTGAACTTCACCAAAAAGAAACTAAAAATTATGAACATTTATGAATCCTTTCATAAAGAATATCGACTCACAAAGAATAAGAAGGTAAGATAACTTCAAAGTTACTTCTGAGATTTTGCTAACATTGTGCAAGTACTGAGTTGGAAACATGTACACTGAACCAATAATGAGCATTTCAAATCGGGTAACGAAAAAAATGTAATATATTCCACGGCTTTATATAAAGAAAGATCAAATTAGTAAAACCTTTTATCCAGATCTTCTTGAGCAATCAGGAACTGAAAGCAGGCTGAGATCATTAAATGTCGAATATTTTCAAAAGCAAGAAGTAAACATCTGAAACCTATTTCGGGACGACGGAGCAGCGAACAATAAAGCGGGTAAAATAGTGATTAGAAGAATAAGGCGTGGTGGCCGGAGGAGGATGTTAAGCGTCGAGAAGATGGATGCATTATGGTGTACAATTTTATCAAGAGCATTGTTTATTTGCGATCAATAGTTACAGATTCCGATTATTGAAATTGGCCATTTTATTGCTGTATTTTATAAAAGAATTCAAGGTCTACTACCGTTCGCCCTTTTGAGTAAATAGCTAAGAAAACTTATTAATTTAGAAACAGTTTTCATTGAATTTCTCCTCCATATCATAGGAGCATGGCTTTCATGATCAGGGATATGACAAAAAGCAATAATTCACATTACTTAAATACTTACAACAGCAACAAGGAAAATGGGTATTTTCTTCTTCTATGTAACGTATAACTTCAGTGCGTTCGTGATCATGGCTCTGAACATTTTAATGTCCTTTGTAGCTGTTAAAAACTTTTGCATTTTTGCCATCTCCCCCAAATCCTGCTCCGCCATCTATTCCATCAAGCAGGCTAGATAGGTTGTACGTTGTAATCCGTCCTGAATTGACTGTAATCAGAAGAGAAATATATATATAAAGCTACTAAATTTACACATTATCTAAAAATATATATAATATTTGAAATAACATTATATCAATATTAGAAAGAGCTATAACAATTACTGCCCTTGCTAAGTCTAATTTTCTGAAACAATTTTAGTATAAATATTTTATAAGTTTCAACTGAGAGTGACTAAAATGGAAACGGTTATTTTCAGCATTACCTTTAACAATTCAATAGCAGAAACTTAAGTCTAGAAGTGGTATCACTTTATTCATCAGGAAATGACTATTCCAGATCCATTGGTGATATTAATGTTTCTTTTATTTATTTCTGTAATTACATGTAACATTTTCGTGATCAATTTTCAAAATTAGTTCAGACTGAAATGATTATTTTTCTGCTAGTTTTCTATTCCTATCCCAGATATTTCCCAACTTTCTTCGACTTTTGTGATATTTTGGCGAGAAGTGAGAATAAAAAGGCGCCTTTCAACGAGACTTTAACTGAAATACTATCATGAAAAACCAAAATGGAAGATGAGAAATCACTAAGGCAACATTAACAAAAATACATAAACATATTATTATAGAATTCCGAATAATGATTACAAAGCTAATTAATAAATAAAATAAAACCAGTGATATTGACATGGCATTAAAATAGTACTTCAGCAAAGACAACAATTTAAATAGAGATGGTAGCATCGACATTATGCCATCACTTTTTACTTACTCAACAACTGGAGATATATTTTAACTCGGAAATACTAATAATATATAAATATATTTGATTATTTATTTCTATAAGTAAAATAAAATAATTCATATATATAAACAAAATATATATACATAGATATATGTATATAAATACATACATATATTACTCTCATGAAACTTAGTATCAGCAGTCTTTCAGGTAATTTATTAGGTTGGTGCAAAAATAATGACGTAATAATGTCGTTTTTTGACGTTAAAAAAGACGTCAAAAAACGACATTATTACGTCATTATTTTTGCACCAACCTAATATATACAGATGTTTCGTTATGGAGGTATTAGAATTTACAAGCTACTCCCTGTAGCAGTTAACAAGAGACTGTAGGTCACTCATGTGATCAGTTACCAATTAAACCACCAAGACATGAGTAAATGCTTGTTGAGAACTGATGTCAACAGGATGGTAATTAAGAACAAACTACGTCCAAGGATTGAGCCCTGTGTTATACATGCATTAATAAAAAATATTTAGAAGAGTGGGCATTCAAGACAACCTTCATTTCGCAATTTAGTAAGAAAGACTGAATAAGCTCAAAGATTCGCCGGAAAATATCAGTTCTTTCAACTTATGATATGCCGGTATGCCAAACCGTGTCAAACGTTTTCGAGATATTCGAAGCAACAGCCTGAGCTTCATCAGTCTTATCTAAAGCTTGATACACTCTTTCAATAAAACTATTACTACATCAGAGTTTGATCTTGGGAAGCAAAAGCCACATTACTTATCTGAAAGAATACCCTACGAATCCTAAATCAAATTTGATTAAGGCCTTTAGTTGTTTGCTAAGATAGAAGGCTAATAGACCAATATTTTGAAGGGTCAGACGGTTCACCTGATTTCTTAAAGACTGGAAAAACACAGGAAAGCAAAAGACAGCGAGGTATTTATAGAATAGTTTAGAGAGAACAGGAGTTTTTTCGGATTACATTTTAATGATTGTCACAGGGATACTATCAGCTCCACATGCATAGATATAGAGATGAAGGCAGAAAGGGTGGAAGGAGTTATATGCATATCACTCAAATCTAGATGAGTCGAGTAGAGTTTGACTGTACAGGCGAACCAATCTGCTTTATCGACAGGAGATGTTAACACCTCAAATTGGATGAAGAGAGGAGTAATGGAAAATATTACTTTATTATCTAGTCAATTAAAAGAAAGTTGTTTCCAAGTAAGTTTAAAGATCTTAAATGTAATTAAAACTTAGCAGCCATTCTTTTTGTTCACACATATAAGGCTGCGAAGATTTAACATATATGGTCTCCAAAACATTTGAGGACTGATGTTCGCATTTTGATTTAGATCTTTCTGTTAATAACAATAATTAAATTTTTCAACCCTCGAAAAATAATTTAATTTGTCTTTAGGTGTTCTTGTAGTCATGCCTATATAAAAAGTAAAACTTTGTAAAGAATGAGGAAAAAAATGAAATATTAGGTTGGTCAGAATGTTCTGACTTAGGAAGCAGAAAGAAAGCAACAACATTTTAAAGAGCAACACAAATTCTTCAAAATAAATTCATCATTCTCGATTATCTTCTGCTATTCTCGTGGTCTCTCACAAGATCACGACTGATCGCAGAAGATCCAACATTCAATTCTGCCACTAAAGGCTCCTTGTGGTTGATCGTCAAAGGTAAAATCTCCGGAATTGAAACATCTGTACCACGTCGAGACCTTCGACGGAATGACTGGCTTCTACTCTCATCTATGTACAATATATTTTGTAATGAAACTTCGTGGAATTAAGGAACTTAGTAAATTTCAACAAGGGCATATAATAGGATGGCATCAGTGTGTTGCCAGTCAGATAGAGAAATTGTTAGTTTTTTCCGGATTAATCCTCAAACGGTTAATAATATTGTCAAGAAATTTAATGAAGAAGGCTATTGTCGTGTGAAACAACGTTTAGGAAGACCAAGCATCGTGTCTGAGCAAACGATAATGGAACTGAATAGGGAGGTAATCAGAAACCATCGTCAGAGCGTAAAATATGTCGCCAACAGCATGGAAATGTCAACATATGAGGCGAGAAAGACTCTGAAAGACCTGGACTATGAAAGAAGAGTTGCAAGAAAGAAGCCCTTGATTTCAGAGGTTAACAGGAACCTTCGAATGGACTGGGCGAGACAACAAGAATCAGCTCAGATTTCTCTCCAAACCAGACAGTGCCTCACACCATTACTCCGATCGTTCTATATTTCATGGTCACCTGCAACCATTCAGTGATCCAAGTCTCATTTTGATTTCTCCAAACATAAAAAAAAATCTCGAATTAGAATATTGGCAGAATTTACTTTCATCTGACCAAATTACAGACTGCAAAATTTTATAATGTTTGTTCTCGAACTGTCTCGTCCATCCATGTCGCAGGACATTCAGGCTTTAACAGTTATTTTACTTTCATTACGGGAGTCATAACCAACTGATTATTCCTGCAACAATAACCAAGACAATTTTAATATTTGACCTATACATTGTACATTTCTGTATAAAATGAAGGAAAAGGAAGAAAGATACTTACAGGCTTTCCAATTTTGCCGTTGGAGATGACGGCATTCCTAACTAGTTTAAATTCTACTTCCAGTAATCTTAAAACATCGGAATTTGTCAAACAGCTCTTGCTTAAAATACTGTTGCCTCGCAACTATGGATAATGATCCTAGTCAAAAGAAATCGAGTGTATAAAATTAATTTTAAACATCTGTCTATATCTCTGAGCGGAGGTATTATGATGATTGCATTATTTACATTACTAGGTCTACTCCTCATTGTTATATTTACAAAGAGGCATTTCACGTGGAACTAGAATATACCCCGGTGGTCGAAACGTTCAGAATATGGCAATGAAGTTGCGGACAACAGTCAGAGTAATGTGAATTTTAGACAGTTTAACATTTTTAATCCAGTTGTGTGTGTGTGTTACCTGTCAAAACTCAGTGCAATTCAAGAACACATCAACCGTGACATAATGAATGACCAAAATATAACTATCAAAATGAGACGTTACACCAAATTACTCTGCAGCCACCAATGCAAGGAAAGATTAAAAACCCTAGAAGCTATTCTGATACAAAATTAAGAGCCCGTATTATATAAAATATCATTCCCACAAAAAACAGTACAGTGTAACCCGGATATAAGGGAGTTGTCGTGACCGGAGACGAAGTCTCTTATATCCGGGTTTCTCTTATATACGGGTTTGGTCTATTATATATACATTAACACAGGCTCTAATTTGAGACCAGAGAACATCTCTCTTATAACCGGGTTTCTCTTATATCCGGGTCTCTTATATCCTAAGATCTTGATGTGAATATGAAAATGAATGCTCTCATATATTCTTTTATTATTAGAAGTACATAAATAAATAAAATAAATAAGTCGCATCCTTTTCCCGGCATTGTCTTCCAAAAGCCGTTACACGGAACGACTGCTACACTATTTCAAACTTGCAGCTTCTCAAGGAATACAAGTATGTAGAGAAAGGTGTTAGACGATGGAATTCTAAACAGTATATTGGTACTTGATAATGAATAGTCGGAAGTACTTGAATAAAAATAACAAAATGTGAACTTTGGACATTTTATCCACAAATTCGAGCACAATACTGGAGAAATATAATAAAAAAATAAATAGATACACATTGACACTTAATTTAAACCAAACTACTTTGAATATTTACTGGCTGAATATACATTATATGATGGAATCTTCCATCCTCTTCATCGCACATTCATTTAACATATATTTATTGTGTTGCATATCCATTTGCACCTTTCAGCTGTAATATATATATATATATATATATATATTATTTTGTTTCTTCAAAAAAGAATGGAATAATAAACTGAATTTAGTGTTTTGATAGTAATGAAACGTAACAGACATTTAGCTATCGGTTTCCAATTTTACTTTGTTGATAAGCTTATCTCAAATGTCTACAATTAAAATACATTGAATAACATCATTGCAAATGTTTGTCGACTTGTGTTTGAAAAAGCTTGAAAAAATAGACAGAGACAGAAATAAGGAGAAAAACAAAACATAGCGAAGGTGAGAGAGGAAAATAATGGAAATAAAGGAAGGGGATTCTTGCCAGAGGCAATCAAAGAGACATTCTTTATCTTCACAGGGTTTTGTTTATATCAACTCGAATGACTTGTAATTTACTTTCTCATTAAAGTACATCTAATATCACTTATGTGTCACTCAGAACGTGTGTGTAATAAATCGTATGTCTTTTCCTACTGAAATGAAGCCGGCATTTTTATTCAAATAGAAATTCCAGGGACATGAATATTTGAATTTTGACATTTCCATTTTTTGATCAGTCAGATCTGTCGTAAATGGACATTTTGTATAACTTTCAGACATTGTTTTTAGGAAAACGGACGCATGAAAGAACAGATCATCTTGATAATATTACCCTCTTTGATTATTACATATAAAATAACAAATTAAATTTTGAACTAAAGGTAACTTACAAAGGTAATTCCTAATTTTAAGCAAAGTATGGAACCAATAATCTTCTATAAATTTCGAAAACTACAGGTGCCCCACAAAAAAAAAACAGTAAATTTTTTATTCACTCTACAGTGTAACCCGGATATAAGAGAATTTTTCTCTTGTCCCAAATTAGAGCTTGTGTTAATGTATATAAATTAGACCAAACCCTGATATAAGAGAAACCCGGATATAAGAGACTTCGTCTCCGGTCCCAACAACTCTCTTATATCCGGGTTACACTCTATAATAAAAAAAAATAACGAACATATATAAAAAAATTAACTATATTTTTTAGTATACGAATGAAGGTAAAAAAAAATAAAATACACTTTTTCACTATTTGTTGTTCTAGGATGCCGCAGTTATCAAATTTTGAACGCGAAGTGATTGTTAAGAAAGAACATCAAACTGTGGGACTAAAAACACCAAGAATAGTTTGAACACCGCATTTACCATTTGTGTTTTTGGTCTGTTTTAACCAACTAAATTTCTATTCTTTGCTTTTTGTAAATTTCTTGTTTTTGTATGGCAGCCTATAATATAATTTATCCAAACGGCAGTAAACAAAAAAAAAAAAAAAAAATCGTACGTTCCGGAAATTAACGATTACCAACTTTCTAAAATAGGGTGCGATTGTTAGTATGATATCTGCCGTCCATTTTCTACTATAGTAAGATATCTACTATTTATTTTCTACTATGGTATGATACTTACCGACTGTTGGAAGTATGAAAGTTAGAGTTAGAGGTTAGTATTAAAAGCAGTGAAAAGTGACTGGGTATTTATTAAAAATCATTGCCAATATTTTATACAAAAATAAAATAAAATAAAATAAAATAAATAAAATAAAAAAATAATCAAATAGTGATTTTAATGTTTGTAAACTGATTTGGTGTCAATTAAAAAACAATAAATAGATCATCGTTTTTCTTGTGCATTTTCCACCAATTATGAGTGCATCGTCATTTACGGTAGGACGCAAATGCCTCGGTAGATATTATACTATCGTAGAACTGAAAATAGTTTAACTCCGAGTGTTTTCTATACATTTTTTTATAAATATTTTATTTCATTTAATTTTTAGTATAAGCTTTCTTTAAAATAAATAGAAAACTTGTTTTCACGTCAAACGTATTTCGCCTATTAGGTTTACTAATATTTTTGATGATACTTACGCATAAACAGAGTCAACACAAATATAAACCCGGGTATCAAAAATTCATATACATAATATAAAGGAAATTAATTCAGCCCACACAGATATTAATTTAAAAAAATGTTTAGAGATTTCGATCATCAAATGACTGATGATTTTTCTCGTCTTATTTCCATGTTTTGTAAATGTAACTCTAAATCTATCAACAATTTAAAATATACAAAAAATGTTTGTGTTGTACATTTCTTTTTTTGTTTTTTTAAATAGGTGTCTGTAGGTGTTAAAATATAGGAAAACATTTTAAAAATATTCTATATTTGTAATTCGTATATAATTCATTTAAATTGACTGTTGTAAAATAAGACTCAGTGTACTCCTTTCTATTCTCTTCAACTGTTACAATAACAAGCTCCTACTTATAAATATGGCAAGCAGTTCCTTCCATACTTTCTCTAAGTACGGATTTCCTAATTCTCGGCTATTTGGAATAAAGGCTACAAAACTGAATCTGATTAGTTTATAGGAAACATTTTTGTAAGATAAGCATGTTATTGATATTATATATTCATTTACGTATTTGCTGTATAAACCTTCTAACGTAAATATATTAGTGTCTATCTGATACTGAATCACAAATAATTATTTTAATCAATACACTTTCCCTGTATTCATAATGTTCTTGATTGTAGAAACTTTCTCGGATTTAACATATAGAGCATTAGAGTTTATAAGAGCGTGATTATCCCCTTGTGTCGAATATATTGATTTTTGGAAGCGTAATCCTCAGATGAAGAAAAGACGTAAAATATCAGAAACGGGTTTCTAGAGAAGGATGCTGTGAATATCATGAACCAAACATATGAGCAACTAGGGTACATAATAAGGAAAGATGGCTTGAAAAATTGATACTCACAGGAAAGATTAAAGGAAATGAAGGACAGAAAATCCAACTCATAACCTAACCTAGCGAGCTTCTGTAAAATGATGGCGGAACAAAGTTTATAAGAAAAACAAAATGACAAAAGAACCTCAAATGCCATGAATTTGGAAAGATTCATGATCGACTAAGTTCTGTAGGAAAACTTTATACGGAAGGACCATTTCTACACTTTATAGTAAGCGAAAGAACATTTAGCATTAAGAAATATGTCATACTTTATAAAAGCTGCGGGGCTCTAAAGAAGTAAGTCTTGCTGTTTTGGAGATTTTGTATTTTCTCTCAACTGCAAAACTTGCAGTAGTATGAAACTTCTAACAAACAGTTGATCTATCACTCAAAGATATATCAAATGTTATTTCTAAACCGAATAATAAAATATTAGTGTATAACTGATGAATTGATTTTTTATAGGTTATCATCCTTTTACTATTTATTCAAAACTAGAGAATATTTTTAGATTATAATAATTTTTGTTTTTTGAGAATACAATATTTTATTGATAAACATCATACTAATTAACCCTTAACTATGGGAGAAGAGATCTATTCTTAAATTTCACAATGGTATTTGTAAGTAAGTGAATTAAATTAGCCTGGATGGAATTTGAACTCTGCTCTCCGAGTTCCAATTCCGAGCCTTTATCAAAGTAATGACCGTACATCTAAGCTTACGCCACCTGGTGTTGCAAAGCGGATTAATGAATAGACACTTCAAATAGAGGAATACTATCTGTAATGAAATTCCTCATTAACGTTTTCATTTTTTTTTTTATTATAGTTGAACCTAGTATGTGTATTACTTTCTGATATACCGGGTGTATTTCAAACTTTGATATTTTTTATATATAAAATAAAGATTATAATAGATATATGTCTATATTTTTGAGATGAGGTATTATGTGCATTATTTACATTATTCGGACTATTGTCCTCATCGTTGTCGCCATATTTATTCCAAAGTTTCGGCCGTTGTACGCTGCAGCCTTTTTCAGGCGGTTGGAATGTCGAACTTAACCCTATATTTCGCTCACTGGGTTAGACTGTTCTAGTTCCACGTGCCATGTTTCAGTTATCTCCTATTAATTTCCCTCCGAAAGAACAGTCTACCCCAGTGAGCGAAATAAAGGGTTACGTTCGACATTCCAGCCACTTGAAGAAGGCCGGAGCGTACAAAGGCTGAAACGTTCTTATAAATATGGCGACAATAGTACTAATAAAATAAATAATAATTATAATAGATGTCTAAAAAAATATTGACAATTTTGTGTCTAGACTTTCGGAAAAAAAAGAAGGTTAATAGAATTATGAAACTTTGTCTGATTAACAACTGTCTAGAATATCCTGATTTTGGCAGAGCCTTTGCGGTTGAGAAGGGTCCTGTAAGATGACAAACAAAACTCACCCGTGTTGAATTTGTTGAAATAAATAAACAAACAAAAAAAAAAAACGATGTAGAGAATAGGAAGTAAAATTTTATTTTATTAGGAATTATTAGTACTGTTCCTAAAATGATGTGTTAAATTATAGAATGTTCTTACGATAGTTCCTGTGAATAGAAATCAGTGTAAATGATTCTCCACAACTTTCTCTCTCGTAAAGCTCTTAGCAGTATTTCTCTCTTTTCTAAGACACTCGCCACACCGTTACATCATTCATTTACACAAAGACGCAAGGTAACTGGCTCGCTGTCTTCCTCAATCATTCTCTTCTCCATTATCCACAGTGAGAGTTAAATTTTTCAAGCGCAGCTTCCACGTTATATGTCCAAAGAATTGCAGCAGTCATTTCCTGATTGTAATTATATGTACTCTTTTTGTTACCATTTTCTTTAAGACTTCCTTGTTGCATAGTCTCTCCGTCCATTATTCTCTTCAAAGTCGCGATATAGATTCAGTTTATTACGCCCCTACACATACTGAAAAGGGGTAACTGCTTCTTGTCGGTTTTTCAACGCTTACCAATCTAGAAAAACCTAGTGTAACGGCTGCGACACATACGTACTTCCACAGTGTCTTTCACGTCATTGGGTTCGACGATTTGGACAAGATGCATGTTGTTATCTAAATTGTCAAACTGAGTGTGATTCACATGCTACTCTCCTTAAATATAAGTTTAAAACATTTATATTGTGAATACATTTAAATATTTGAAACAATATCAGGATATTTTTAGCAGGAATTTAGATTGAAGTTTTAATTTTATGTAAGATATTTACATAAATATTTAGAAGTCTACCACTCATCTTTGCTTTGAATTGCGCCACAACATCTAGTTTGGTGTTCCTGCTATATATATATATATATATATATATATATATATATATATATATATATATATATATATATATATATATATATATTCTTGATAAATTTCAAAGAAAAAACTGCGCTGGCATCTTGGATTTAGTCACTTTTTGACGACCGAACATAGCTTCCTTATGCCTGCCTATAAATACGGTAATTGTTCTGAGAAACTTTCCTCTGTGGTACGTACATTTTATGAATTTAAACGCAGAACTTGATTAGCGGCAAGGCCTATCATTCTACGGTTTAAATGCCTAGATGTTACCAGAATTTCTATAGCAACAGTTTTTTCCTATTACACTTTTCGCTTGTCGAATGCTCTTGGCATTTGGTTTCCAAGTCAATTTTGATCTTCAAAAATTAAATGCAATATCAATCGTTATCTTCTGTGATCTTAATATATGTTATTTTATTTCCCTTTTGCTCTTAAAAGACTTATTTTTCTCATATTCTCTAAAGCTCAGTAACTCTTTGTGTCTTAGTGTCTTAATCGATTTCGTTGGGGATGAAATGATTAAGATAAGTAAATAAATTATTTTCTATAAAAAGGAGTCAATATAAGGAATATTGCCAATTGTTATATTTTTCGTTATTGATTCTTACCATGGATTAGACATTTTCAATTTTACTGTATATATATAAATATATATATATATATATATATATATATATATATATATATATATATAATTCTTCTTGCAATAGGAGTGTTGTCGCTGTCATACTGCAAAATTACAAATCGACATCCTTTCCCATAATGTTTTTCCCAATATATTTCAAAAGTGTTGACTGATTTTAACTTATTTTTTCTGCAACTTCCCATGTAATTTGTGCAACATAGAGATTCAAAGTTCCAGCAAGATGACAAATTTTAAACATATCCTGAACAGTTATTGTTTTTCACTTCAAAATATTTCAAATGGTTCTATGTATTGCTTCAGAATCCATTTTTTATCATGTGTTTGCACCGACTGTATCTTTATAATGTGCGCCAGAGATCCGTTGCCAAGCTTCCACTGAACATTTCCTCATATTAAACCTGAAGATCAAACCTTGCCTCGGAAAATAGAACAGGAAAAGAAATTTCTGGAGATTCAGAATCACCTACTTACTGAAAAGACATGATATTTTAAAAAAAAACATATTAACAATGAGAATAAATCTAGTGTTAAACATTTTTATATCGATCATTGTTTTGGACAGAAAAAAGGTGATGTTGTGTCCGGAATATTGTCTTTAAAAAAACATCGCCATTGTTATGCTCCTCATTGATATGATGACGACACGAATGTTAACTAGCATGCCAAAAAATCGATAGCTGCATTTGTCACAAGTGGGAAAAATTTAAATCTGCCTGGCACTTTACTCCAATTCGCTCATTCGCTTGCTTAAACTGAATGTTGATTCTGATTCCGCAGAACTGGGTTAGTTGTGAAAAGTATTTGTTGTTCTTTTTTAATTCGTTTTTTCCAGTTATGAGTCCTTTTTTAAAGCTGATCATTTTGTGTTCATTTTGTTTAGATCTTTTTTTCGCAACAGATTTAATGTTTAGTATAGAGATTAGAAAAAAATTCGCAGTGTAAGATAGGCAAGAAGTAAGGCATGTAGCAACATCAGCACGGCAAAGCGCTCTCCTTTAAACGTAAGGAAGGACAAAAATATTTTAAGTCAAGTGATAGCGATTGCTGTATGATTCGTACGATTTTTGAATCAAGCACGGGCAACGCCGGGCCATGCTGCTAGTAAATATATAAATTATATAGATATAACAATTATATAAGTTATAAATAAAAAATATAAATCTACGTTGCTTAAATTCAATGATCTTACGAGAACCGATGACGCAGTGTGATATGACCTCAAACTCTAAACACGTTGAACGGTTGTTTACCGTTTTAAAATTTCTATAATTTGTTTATTTTTTAAATAAAGAAAATCAAATGTATGTCGACCATCTAATGCTTAACACTAATTTTCGAAGTCTATTTCAAAACAGAAATGAAATCATTTTTAAAAATGTAACAAAATTCTACTGAAACTTGCTCATGCGCAAATACATTTCATATTATACTATATATAATCAATTATTAATTTTTTAAGGATGTTTTTATTCGATATTATTTCATATCACTATAAACGGTATTTTAGTGGGTGCATGTGTTTGAGTTTTTAAACCTGGTTTTATTTTCTTAAACAGAAAATAACCCGCCTGAATTAAGAAGTCCTACTAAAGAAAAATTGCGTTTGATAGGAATGGAACCTGCATCTCTTTTTTACTGACCAGTTCGGCAATGGAGACAGGCGGACAGAAAAAGACAGAATTATCTGTTAAAGAAGGTTATCGTTTTCTAGTTGAGATTTATAGGAATTTAGTCCGGTTATTATTGATTTCAGATTAAAACAAAATAAAGTGTAACAACTGAAACACGTGTACCTATTAAAAATAACATTTATACGAAGTAATCAAATATGAATATCGAATGAAAAATCTCAGGATTTTAAGAAAAAAATCATATAGTATGATATTCAAGTAAATTAACCTAAAATACATTTGTTAAATTTTCAGTCCAAATAAGGAAATTAACACGGATGAAGAATTTTTTTTAAGAAAAAAAAAAAAAAGAAATAATTTTGCCAGACCGAATTTCAATTGAAATGCTCGCATTCAGCTTCTGGTTTGATTGGATTAATTAATTCGCTTTTTCCAACTTATCAAAACTTTGGGTGTTATTTAAAGCCGGGAAATAGTTGTAAATTGTAAGAAATTTTCTTTTTGAGATAATAATGATTTTGGAGATACAAGTCTTACTAATTAATCCATAGCCGGGGGAGAGAGAAATGGAATGATACCTTTCTCAAGGCTATTTGCGTGTAAGTGAATATAACGAACCCAACAGAAATTGGAACTCGGTTACACCATTAACAATTCCTAGTCATTATCCATTACATCATAGACACACCCAGTCTTAAAACACCTGGTATTTCTAAGTAGTGACCCATCTAAATACTGATTAGTTGCTTAACTTCTTCGATCGTATGGGAATCGGTGTTTCAACCCTATCTGGCCCTTTCTGGTTTGAAAGAATATCTAAAGAATAACTTTAGTGAGCAGCAAGTGACAATCAGCATGACTAGGTGAAGCTATAGCGTGATGCTTATGTCGTCCATTAAATTGCTTTAATTTTTCACGTCGTTACCATGCATTACGTGTGAAGCCATCAAGTAACCTGATTCTTGGACCTGAAAATGGTGAGGGTCAGTAATCACATTCTCCCTATCAGAGGGCGTGGCACCAGGCCAATACCGGTTTTATTAGCTGTGAGAATTCATTTGTGTCGAGCTTTGCTGGTAGCCAAAGAAAATAAAATGCTGTTACATCTGAAGGCAAAAGAAAATACTTTGACGAAATCTTTAAGTGTAGACAAATTAGAAGTAATACTTCTTTCTCCAAAGCATTTACTCTTATGCAATATGATGGGAAATCTAATGTCGTCAATTACTACTTAGCAAATTTTCGCTCCCTTAAAGCAAACACATTTTTATGTTCCTCAATATATTAAATCTATCTATCTATCTATCTATCTATCTATCTATCTATCTATCTATCACTATTTCATTATTCTCACAGTATTTCTATCTCTCTTTCTCTCTATATCTATCTATCTATCTATCTATCTATCTATCTATCTATCTATCGCTATTTCATTCTTCTCACTATCTCTCTCTCTATCTATATATCTATCTATCACTATTTCACTTTTCTATCTATCTATCTTTATTACTATCTCCTTCTTTTAATATCTACCTATATACGTATCTTTGTTTCATTCTTCTAATATCTATGTATTTTTATTTTATTCTTCTATTATCTATCTATTTTTATTTTATATTCTCCCAATATCTATCTATCTATCTATCTATCTATCTATCTATCTATCTATCTATCTATCTCATTGTGGGTGTTTATAAAGTACTATTTCTTTTTTTCTTCGAATTATTATTTCGCCAAGACATAGGTAGCTCGTCACATGAAATATTTAAATGTTTCAACGGATATCTTCTATCTAATTTTAACAGAACAGACTCATAGACCCTCTAAAAATGGAATTTTATTCATGTTTTAATTAATGGTAGTTTTTTTTTCTAGTTACAATCCTCATTCATAAATTCACTTGGATCTGCAACAAGGAGTAGCGTATGTGTTTTTTTCGTCCTCGGTTCATGAAAAGACTCGTCGGTATCTTTATATTTACCAACTTGATGATTCGCGCCGTGTTGCCTGTTGCTACAGACTGAAACTGAAATGAAACAGTGGAGCTGAAATGTCCATGGCCCTACCCACGTACTAAGAAATAAATTTGAATAAATACTGAAACATCATCGTAATTTTGGGGAATCATTTAATATATTCACGTTTTAAACAGAAGAAACAAATCCACAATGGCTTTTAACACAACTAACAAATTACTTTGTTAGTTAACCGGCTCTCTAATTTGAAGCATTGTTGTAAAACTTGTCTACTTTCTTGGTATATGTTACGGACAGGACATTACAGATCTTATCACCTCTCATCTCTCTAAATTAACGCATTTGCGTTATAACAAAATAATTATACAAAAAATTCATGATAAAATGTAATACATGACTTTGTAGGGTATTGATTAATGAACTACTGTGTTTAAATTTTCTCTGTCAATCTTGGATCTTCTTTTTCCAAGTAACAAATACATTTGTGTAAAAAAGAAATAACACTTTCAAAAGCCAGTCTCTTTCAATATTTTGTGTCATATTTATCTTCTGTCGAAACATTGATTATAGAACAGTGTTGTTTGAAACTAAAAAAATTACTGGTACATCATTATTATAATTTAGACGTATAACACTTTAACATATATTGTCTGTCGTAAAGTTGTTACTCCAAACAGTCAACTTGTAAAGGGTAAGTTAATTACTCCGTTTACCTACAAGCATTAATTGTCATTGTATGTAAAAGAAGTTGTTTAGTTTGTTTGTTTGTTTTTCTTTATACATCTGTATATTTAATTATATGAAACAACGCGGTTTTAAAGATATCATACATGATATGAATATGATCACATGCAAGCATTGACAGTCGTTGGTCCCGTAGTCTGACATAGTTATTAGCTGATTTTTATATGAAATATTCAGTGGATAATACTCGATATATGTAGTAATAGTAGTATTCTTGTGAAGCGTTAGGTTAAGTCTATTGACAGGAAAAAAGATTATGTTGATAAAATATATCTTTTGTAAAATAAATGGCTTTTTAACATAAGATTACGAAGTTATGTACATTCAGTGCTGTGTATATATGTGAATCTATGTTAAAATTTATATATATTTATATAGGAATGTGACAATGTGCGTAAATATAAATATACGTAAATATGTTCATTTGCATATATAAGTTATACAAGTGTCGGCTGAAAAGTTCATAGGATTAAAAATTTACTCTCATGAAATATGACCAAATGTTTATTTTTCAGCATCGTCGCCTTGCAGTCCGCATACTTCTTCCACCTGTGTTGCAATGGTTGCGTCCCCACCATTGGTAGAGAAGCTTTCATCCTATTAGCCATAATAGTCATTCAACAGCAGATATGGCTAGCATCTATGAAATAGTATTTTTTCATGACAAGGAAAGATGATAGCCGGTAAATTTAAAGGATTTATCATTGACACAGTTCAATGTCACAGGTTACACACATCAGCCATTTAAATCATTTCCCATTCGTCAATTTGTCATGGTGTTTGGTCTTGATAGCATTTGGTAATTGCCTGAGCAAGATAGCATAGTATAATCTATAGATTTGGTGGCCACAATGCTGTTTGCATCCCCAAAACTGAAGCCATAAACTTCACCACAGAAAAGAAAACAACCGTGACTGCATTTGGGGCAAGAAAGGAGGGGGTCTTTCTACTGCATAGATTGTTTCATTGTCTCTGGCACACAACGATGAACCCAGACCTCATCCTGGGTGAGGAAACTTTCAAGGAACCAACTGGATCTGCCTCTAACAATATCAGATTTCCCCATGATGTGATCAGCCTGGTGCGCTTTTGATCGGGTCCCAGAAGACGTGGCACCCACCGAACAGAAAACATCGTTATGCCAAATTCATTGTGCAGAATATTCTCAAGTATCTCACGAGATATGCTAATAACTTTGACTATTTGATTCATAGTCAACCGCTTGTCATCAATCACAATGCAGTGAACACGATCAATGTTGTCATTTGTAATGACAGCTGTAGAATTTCCAGACCTTGATTCATTTTCAATACTCTCTCTTCTTTTCCTAAATTCACCTTTATACTTTTAGTATTGTACGAAATTGGGAAGCTGGAGTGTCATCCCATAATGTAGAAACCATATCAGCATGAAAGTCCTTGGGAACGAAATTTTTTTTCTGCAGGCACTTGATAACACCATGCCAAAATTTATCCATTTTTAAGAGAAGTTGATATCAATTAGTTTTAAATTATTTTGAACGGCTTCATATCAATTTAACGGGAAACACAGCAGTTATTAATAAGAAGTGTTGATATTAATGCATGCAAGATTCCACAACTCTAACACAACTCCTTTATAGTCAGACTATGAACTTTTCGTACATGAATGGTCATATTGAATGTATTAACCTTTCTTATTACAAATACGGCTTAGTTTTGCTACTTAAGTTTTTGAATGAAATAAACGGAATTTAATTTCGAAAATATCAAAACTGTATTGCTCAGAGATAAATAGAAACGAGCATAAAATTTATCACTTCATTATCGAAAATAATTGGTATATATGATAAAATAATGATAAAAAAATATGCCGTGTATATATTTAGAGATTCTTGATAACATCCAAAGATGAATAAGCGATTGAATTTTTCCTGACCTACCATCTCGACTTCGGTAACTTATTCACGACCGTAATGTAGCCTCCCTTTTTATAAATATTTTCATGGCAATTTTGCTGATAACTTTCTTCTATTGTACTTAGATTTATGAATTTATGTGCAGTACTAGATTGGCGTCAAGGTCTCATCATTTTGCAGTTGTAATGATTAGGTTTAACTGGAAATTCTATGTTAATTTCTTCTATCGAACTTCAAGCTTGTGGAAATCTCTCTCGGTTTCTTGTTTTCCAGTTAACTTTGATCTTAAAAAATCTAAATGTAATGGCAATCGTTATCTTCTGTCTTCTTAGTTATTGTTCTATTATTGTGATCAATTCTTAATGATAGTTTTTTTTATATTCTGTAATACTAAGTAACTCCTTGCGTCGTAGTGTCTTCATTGCCTTGCTTGGGTGAAATGATTAAAAAAATGATACGTGTTCATAGGAAATTCAGAAAATAGTTTCCGATAATAATAAACAACATACTTTTCTTCTGGAGGTTTATCCGGTTTGAAAAGAAAAAAAAAACATTTATCAACGGAATTAAAAAAAATCACGTTTTATGTCATCAGATATAGATTGTCATATTTTCAGGTTTAAATGTATGCACACAGACACTCACAAATGCACACACACACACACACACATACACACACATGTATATGTGATAATACAGGGTGCGATGGGTAAATTTTTTCTATTTATAATTTTTAAATTCGCGTATGCGCTTTATTTTTGATTTTGGGGGCTGCACAGTAGAGTCAGCTAGAAACTGTGTGAAAAAAGACACCACTCCACCAGAATATGTGCTGCTTGGCATTCGTACCGGAAGCTACAATACGAAAATTCAGACTGTTCGACTGTCAATCTGAAGGGAGTGCAGAGCATTCGGAAAATTTTTGATATAATCTAATAGTGATTACGAAGATACGAGAGTTCAGGCAAATCACTCAGATAGTCACGATAAGAAAAGAGTTCCCGAATTTGTTAGCCAGGACCTCAGACACATCATGTAGGTCTACATTAAGTGCCTTGTGGAGCTAGAACTGCATGTGTGATGAAGGTGACTGCTGGAAGACCATATGCCTAGCAACAGGACTCGGTACCAATCCACACAAGCACGAGAACAGAGTCACGTCACCCCTTACATCTGTCCACCTAACTCCCCAAACTGCACCCCTTGATTATTGTGTGTGGTGTACAGTCGAAAGATAGACCAACAAAACTCCTTTTTACATAAAAGATGAACTGAAAGCAAGGATTATAGAATCATTCATCTACTTACACGAGGAGATCCTCCAGAAGTGCTGCAGGCGATTCAGGCGTTATCTGGAGGCCATGGTTGAAACCAATGGCGATTCTATTGTATAGATTGACTCTTTAGTATTTCAATATATTTTTTTGTGTAATTTTTGTAAATATATCTGTTAAAATGAGATGCTGGTGTTATTTTTATTTTTCATTTTTAGACGACACTTTATCCGTCGCTCCCAGTATGTAACATTTATGGGAGAAGTTGTTTAATATTAACGACAGATCATATGCAAGTATAACCTGTGATTACATAGGAATCAACTTTGGATGGCGATAGATTGATAATTAAACGAAATCTTCAGCCCTTTTATGAAATGGTCTAATGAATGTGTTAAATATGTAAAAGACATATATTAGGTCGGTGCAAAAATAATATCGTTTTTTGACCTATTTTTAACGTCAAAAAACGATATTATTTTTGCACCAACCTAATACCATCTAGTTCTCGTACCTATGTTTACAACACACACACACAAACACACACAGGGACAAAAGCACACACATATATATACCATGAATGCATGATTTTAAGAATTTCTATTTTCCCGGGTTAAAATGATTGTTTTGTATATTTTCTGTTTTAAGTTATAATTTTCCTTCGATCACGAAGATACCATGGTTGCTTTTCCTTTTGTTTTTTCTTTATCTCAGTGTATTTCTCTTGATTTTCTTTTGATACACAATTCAATATAAGATCTTTTATGGTGAAATATGATTAATTTAATGTCGGCTTCGTCCACTAGCTTCAACGGTTTCCAGAATGTGAAGTTTTTCTTTGCATTGAGTCATCAAGTGTATATAAAAAAATCACATTATAATAAAACTGTTTACAACTGGAGTTATTAAGAATATTTTATTTAGCATCACTTTACACGTTTCACAGATCTATGATTTTCTGATGCGAGACATTTCATGGCAAAATCATATGATTCTCCATCTCAATTTATCTTTTGAAAATCATAAAACTCTGAAACCGGTAAAGATCTCAGTGTTGGATATATAAACGAAAACTTAATTTCTTATATATATATATATATATATATATATATATATATATATATATATATATATATATATATATATATATATATATATATATATATATAATTTTATATATAATATTGTTGTGTATATAAATATGAAATAACAGTGTCAGTTTCACGCCATAACAAACATCAGATATTTTTACCGAGAGTTTGTAAAAATGATTATATTTCTATGTCCACATTGTTCGTGAGTTTCTAACGCTCACTCTCCAATATTGGATACTCTTTCCCTCTAAACATAGAAAATTATACATTTTATATAATATTAATTCATAAAAATAGATAAAGAAATATTCTGCACTAAATATCTTAAACTCCATTGCCTAACAAGGCAAGTGTTCGTAAGAAAATTTATTTATCAGTACCTTTTATTTTAAATTAAAAAATCTGCGCAATTTAAAATTATTTTCAAGAGGAAATGGGAGAAAAATGATAATTTAATTATTTGATAAGCGTATCTCCCATGCAGGTGAGCAGTTCTCAAATTCTACATGAAACTACTGTATTAATTACAATGAATATCTGAGTAAAACAAAAGAAGGAAAACGAAACGAAACGTTATGCCTGAAAAATAATATTCGAGACGATTTCTCGCTTGTTTTATGTTTGATTCATTGAAACAGAAGGATTTGTTAATGTTGTTAATATTTTATTTGTACCCTCTTAATTTTTTAAATGATGACCTATATCATGATCTTTTTTGTAATATTTTCTTTAATGTTAAGAAAATATTGCAGATACAATCTTAAGTATTAATGCAGGTAATTATTTTAAAAAGTTCAAATACTTAACGAGGCAACAACAGATTTTCCAGCGGAATTTTATAATCGAAGATCTTGCATGGATCTTATCCAATCATTATCTTAAGAATTATAATTCTTCAGAAAATTTAACTGGCAAAACTGAAAAAATTTCATGAATACTACGAGTATTCCTTAAATAACACGCTTTCCGTTAGATAAACTATATCTCAATCCTGTTTGTGATTGTTAGGATAGACGCTTATATCAAAAGTGCTGTTTGGGATTAGGGAAAGAAAGAAAGAAAGAAAGAAAGAAAGAAAGAAAGAAAGAAAGAAAAGAAAAGAAAAGAAAGAAAGAAAGAAAAGAAAAGAAAGAAAGAAAGACTGGTGCTATATGTGAATTACATGAGGCGATAAAACTGCCATATCTTTAACATTGATTTAACTGAAATTGGCTAAACCTTGTGAAAATTGAATCGTTTCATTTTTACTCACTTACTTCTTTAGATAATGACCCGCATTCACATATATGATTGTTATTGGAATATTTTGTTTGAGTTGTTAAGCTCAAATATTTTATGTGATAACATGGAAAATTCTATGCATATTCTATAGTCCTAGAATTTAAATAAAAAAAATGGGAAATTTCTACGTTTATTTCTACTAATAATTAATCTAATATATATATATATATATATATATATATATATATGTTTACACACACACACACACACACACACATATATATATATATATATATATATATGTATGTATATATTAACGTTACTTATAGGGTAAATGTTCAATATCAGGAATAAAGTATATGTAAAGCATATGTATTGGTGTACATTGAATTGAACACCCAGAGGCGAACGTCTGTCAATCAATGAGGGCCGTATACATTGTCTATTTGCTCGACTATATATATATATATATATATATATATATATATATATATATATATATATATATATATATATATATATATATACAGAGGAGTAATGCATTCTGTGAAATCTGTTGTACTAACGTTTATTTTGGTGGGCACTAACGTTTATATTTCGAATAGTTTTAGGAGCTATTGAGTAGAAATTATTGTGGATCCGAAGTTAGTTTTTGGGCTATTTATTGTGTAGTCTTTTAACAACCGACACTATAACTAATTAAATAATTGTAAGTAAATAATTGTCGATCGAAATGTTGCTTTGGGGTTATTTTTAGTATTGTTTGATTAAATGAAGATGAGGAGACTTGCGGCAAATGAATTATGGATCAAAACAAAAATGCTGAGAATACCATGGACGAAATATTTGACTACCGATGAAATTTTTAGGAAAATCTCAACAAAACGGTCACTTACTCGAAACAGAAAGAGTCAGTTAAAATTTTGGGAACCTATAATGGGAAAAGAAGGATTTGAGAATTTGATCCTCACAGTATATACTGAAGACAAGAAGGACAAACAGAAAAGCTACAGATTTAAGAAATTGTGGAGAGCCATAATCGGCCACGTTCTTGAATGACACGGCATATAGAAGATGAAGAGCATGGTAATTGACTTGGCAGTTATGAGATGTGTATATTTTCCAATCTTTGATTAATTTGACAGAGGCGAACAGTATTTGAAATATACAGACGTAGTAACTTTTATTAATATAGCACGGTTTGCGAAGGTAACGTATAGAAAGACAAATGCTAGGAACGACACATTGAATGAATAAACTTCCTGCAAAGTTTGTAGCCTATTTCTTCGTTGATTGCTCATTTCAAATTGTAGATGGTCTCTTACTGCGAGCGCTAATAGATTGGAAAGCAATTACCTCGCCTTTTCGTTTACAGTCAATAACAATTCTTACCGAGATATACATGGCCATCTTTCCGTCGTTAGCCGGTCAAAGTCCCTGGCCTCCCGATCAATCATGTTCGTGTGGAACTTATTATCACTCGAGTTGCTATCTCTTCAGGTGAACTGTCATTGGAACCTCCTGAAGGCAGGCAAACTAAAGACACTGAGAATTGGAGCTATTTAGAAAACTCGCATGACAGATAAATAAAATGGAAACCGCAGCTAATTTGGAAAATCTTTCTAAATTATTTTTATTTTCAAATTAGATTTATAACTAAGAATAAAATGCAAAATTGCCTATATATACCTTTGTGTATTTGCGTATAGAATAACAGCTTTTTTTCTAAATCTATTATGAGCCTTAATATAGAAAAGTGTTTCTTTGTAATATTATTATTATATTTATTTAATATATTTTTTAATTATTTCCCCCAAAGCAAGGCAACTCAGTAAGACTCAACGAGTTATTGAGTGTTAGGAAGTATGTGAAAAAAGAAAAATCTATTAATACCAATCATGTACTCCTCCTAAATTCATAAAGATTTAGTTACCACAGAGGAAAGTTTGTTAGAAAAATTACCATGAAAATATTTACAGAAAAGAAAGAGGGAAGCTACATTACGACGATGGAGAGGTGACTGAATTTGAGATGACAGGCGCAGGACTAAAAACACTGTCGATTCTTCTTTGCATTTCATCAAGAATTTCTAATTTCATCAAGAATTTCTAAATGCATACGAGGAGCCCCAGACGAGATGCGGCGGTAGTTTTCGATGCATGAACGAAATAATAACTTTTTATGATATATTCTTTTGAGAAGAATTGTCTAGAACAACATAGCTAACTAAATTTCCCAGCAGTATACCTAGAAATTGATTCCATATAATCTTTCCGGACTTGACTTCATGTCGGCGGAAAATGTTTGCGCGAGAAGGGGCAATGAGTCACTCATCCGGAGGTTAGCATCAGCCATTCTGATTGAAGAAAGAAAAGTACCTCTCAGATGCTTGATGGAAAGCATTTTCATTTAGAAAGAATTATATTTAGCAAGCCAATCACTGCTTCATTTGACAACAGATTGTTTTTCATTTTTAAGATCAGCTGTCGATTTGACCTTATCAGACTGATCAGAATCCAGGAGTAAATAGTTCCATCATCTGCATGGATAACAAGTTGAGAATATATTATTTATATCGCAATATTATTACTTTCTCTGTTTCTCTGTCATCATTATTATATAAGTTACGGCATTCTATGATTAGAATGAAGTACATAAAAATGTTATTCTTGAAATGAATATTGTTATAAAATAATTATTGTTAGAATTGCTTTTAAAAGTAATATTGTTTACAAATATACATACAATGATAAAGGAATAAATCTGATGCATGACACAGATATTAAATGAATTGCGATGAGAAATGTTTCCTTTATCTTATTCTATAATTAAAATCAGAAAGAAACAGCTGCTATTTATAGGAAAGGAGGAAATTAGGCTTCGAGAATCTAACATCCACAGGGCATAAAAAAGCGCAGAAAAACATCCAGTAACCATTTAACGTGTATAAGTCAATGGATGAGATAACAAATATATAACGTCATTGTTGAGGTGTACAGAACATTTTACACAAATGGACTCAACCAGTATATATATATACTACGGCTACGTGAAGACTCGAGAGAGCCAGACATCCTAGTCGTGATACAGTCTTTGACTGTAAGCGACAGCTGTCGGACTCTCTGCGTTAACAGAGATGAACCAAGACGAAGCTTTGCCGAAGGACAAGGTTTCGTCCGGGGAGGTAGCCTGAACCCGTCTAGGCGGCTTCAAAGGCTATATTTTTGGCCGAGCCTACGGGCTCGGAGATACCCACATTAAACCAGTCTTGTGCCACATTCGGTACTCGTGGGTGGATTGATATACCTCCGAGTCTAGCTAAGTCTTGATAGTCTTTGTAAGTGACAGCTGTCGGACCCTCTGCGTTAACAGAGGAAGCCGGACGAAGCTTTGCAGAAGGGCAATGCTTCACCCGGGGAGTTAGACAGGACTGAACAAGTCTAGGCGGCTTCAAAGGCTATATTTTTGTCTGAGCCTACGGGCTCGGAGATATTCACATTAAACTGGCCTTGTACAACATTCAGTCCTTGTGGGTGGATTGATAAATACCGAGCAAGACCTCCGAGTCAAGCTGAGTCGTGATACAGTCTTTGACTGTAAGCGACAGCTGTCGGACTCTCTCCGTTGACAGAGAGGAAGCCGGACGAAGCTTTGCCGAAGGGCAAGGCTTCGTCCGGGAAGGTAGACAGGGCCTGAACCAGTCTATGTATTTTTGGCTGAGCCTACGGGCTCGAAGATATTCACATTAAACCGGCCTTGTGTCACATTTGGTCATCGTGGGTGGATCGATAAATAGCGAGCAAGACATCTGAGTCTAGCTAAGTCGTGATACAAACTTTGACTGCAAGCGACGACTGTCGGACTCTCTGCGTTAGCGGAGAGGAACGCGGACGAAGCTTTGCCGAAGGGCAAGGTTCCGTCCGAGGAGGTAGACAGGGCCTGAACCTGTCTGGGCCGGTTCAAAGGCTATATTTTTTGACGAGCCTACGGGCTCGAAGATAACCACATTAAACCGGCCTTGTACCACATTCGGTACTCGTGGGTGGATTGATATATCCCGAGCCAGACTCCCGAGTCTAGCTGAGGCTTGATACAGTCTTTGAATGTAAGCGACAGGTGTCGGACTCTCTGCGTTAACAGAGAGGAACCCGGACGAAGCTTTGCCGAAGGGAAACTTTGCGTCAAGGGAGGTAGGCAGGCCTGAACCCGTCTAGGCTGGTTCAAAAGCTATATTTTTGTCCGAGCCTACGGGCTCGAAGATACGCACATTAAACTGGCCTAGTGGGTGGATCGATAAATAGCGAGCAAGACCTCCGAGTCTAGCTGAGTCGTGATACAGTCTTGGGCTGTAAGTGACAGCTGTCGGACTCTCTGCGTTAACAGAGAGGATCACGGACGAATCTTTGCCGAGGGCATGATTTCGTCCGGGAAGGTAGACAGGGCCTGAACCCGTCTAGGCGTGTTCAACGGCTATATATTTGGCCGAGCCTACGGGTTCGGAGATACCCATATTAAACCGGCCTTGTCCCACATTCGGTCCTTGTGGGTGGATTTATAAATAGCGAGCAAGACCGAAGATTTGAGTCGAGTCCAGGGTGACAGAATAAAAGGTTGTATGTAACCGGAAAAGTGAGGGTGAGGTAACAGCTTTGTAGGAGTCACAGTGAGCCAGCACGTAGATTCAGTAAGAAGTCATACTGCGATACGTCAATACAAAAGACTGTATATATATTTTGCTACTAACCCGTTATCACGGAACTACTAACCTGCTTTACCAGTTTGTATTATTACGTTAATACATTATTTTCCTGTATTCATTCTTGGCGTTTGTTATTTATTGGTACCGCATTTCATCCCGGAATACACAACAGTTATAATGTTAAAAATTATTTAGATTAACAAAAAAAAAAGAGACGATGTATAGAGCCATGAGTGATTTAAAAGTACATGGCCCATAAATAGAGTAACGATTCTATCTCTATAGATGAGCGTTGGATTAAGCATATTTACAAGGAGACAATGCAGAAAAAATATGTATTCACTGTGTAATATAATTCTTTTATTTCGTCATGAGTATTCAGGTGTTAGGACTTCACTCACTTGCGTATTAAGGATTAAAATACAAGATTATTCCATGTCTAATTTCTTCTTATGATTTTCTTCTTGTATGTGTCGAGTCTCTGCAAGACGTGAGCGATATTGGCTCTCCACTTTTTCCTCTCCTTTGTAGGTATTACTAAAGTTTGTTTCCTCGATGATACGCAAAAACTCTAGGAATATAGTCTAAAAAATTAAACACATTTTCTGTAAACTGAAATATATTGCAATATTGAAATAAAATAGAAATTGTTCGATTATTCATTTTTTTATTGAAGTATTGAAACAAATTGAGGATTCTTATGTTTCTGATAAATACGAACAAAATCGAGTCATCCCTTTGCATTTTCTTCCATTCAACATTCACAAGTAGCGCTCAAATTGGAAAAGGATATTAAATTTAGTGGTGGTAGGGATTAATAACTCATCTCCGAGCAGTATTTTGAAACCACTCTTCACCTTTTTTCTTCTTCTTCTTCTTCTTCTTCTTCTTCTTCTTCTTCTTCTTCGTCATGTCCTTTCAGGACGTAGTCGATCGTGTCTCTGTACCTCTCTCTATCCCATGCAGTTTTCCCTTGTCTTTCTTTCCCTCTATTCGACCCGTGAGTATCAGATTCTCCAGGACCTCCTTCCTCATGTCCCAGAAACTTCAGCTGCCTCTTCCTGATGTTAAGTATGTCTGCTTCTTGTTTGCAACCTCTCTAAGACATCATCGTTGTTCACACGCTTGGTCCATGATATCTTTAGCATCCTTCTGTGGAACCACATCTGTCGACTCGAGTCCATCCTTGAGGAAATCGTCAGAGAGTCTGTGCCATAGAGAAGGGCAGATGTCATGCAACAGCCCAGTATTCTTTTCTTTGTTACCAAAGAAATCCTCCTGTCTCGGAATACTCTGCCCAGTTTTTGGAATGTGTCCTTGGCCAACCCAATACATCCGCGGATCTTAGTGTCGCATTTACGGTCCTCTGTCAAAACGCTTAACAAATATTTAAATTTCCGCGTCTGCTTGATTGTAGAGTTATCGACCTGCAAATCGCATTTCGGGCTCATCCTCTTACTGATGACTATTCATTCTGTCTTCTTGTGGTTTACACTTAGTCCCTTCTTCTCACTGTCCTTCCGTAGGAGATTTTGTAATTTCTTTTCCGTGTCTGATATCAGTACTGTGTTATCTGCGTATCATATGTTGTTAAGATTGTGACTAACAATGCTAAATCCTGGTAAAGATTCCAATTTTCTAAGAATTGTATAGGTTGAACAGGACGTGTGAGAAGACGCATCCTTGCCTTACACCCCTTTACACACACACACACACACACACACACACACACAGACACACAGACACACACACACACACACACACACACACACACACACACACACATATATATATATATATATATATATATATATATTGTCTTCACCTAGTGAGACTTGTAATCCTAGCATGCGATAGAACTTTTCGGTTCCTATCATCCTGTTGAGACATGATGTTTATTAAGCTAGAATTTCTGCTACTTTGATTTTCTGGGTACACGTGTTTCTAGTATATATATATATTCTTTTTTCCTTGATTATTTGTCTCTTTATGAAGAATGCTAGTGTAAAACGTTTTCTCGGTTTGTATTATCCGTCCGATAGATATTCGAACTTCAGAGTAACTCATGAGCAGGTGTATCCGGACTGCTGTATTCCCTTTTGTGAATGAGGTCTGCACCGTGTAATAGTTTCCGCTAGGATTTCTCGATTCATTGATAACATGTGCAATTTTGGCTGTGAACTCAGAAAACTGAACCATACAGTTTTTACGGGTGTTGATGTTTCAATATTTCGTCTATTCATTTTTCCTATATTTCCATATAACTTACAGTATTCTCAGCAAATCAAACAAATTCTCTTACATCATGCAAATTCATTCAATAACACCCAACCATTGTATGGTTCCGTGGCATTTTATTCGTTGAACAAAATACTATAAAAAAGGAAGAAAAAATTATCTTGTTTATACCAGATCTATTTTCAACTTGTGCTTAATTCTTGAGCACTCAAATAACAATAATAAACAAATCTATTCTCCTTTTATGTACGATTACATTTTGGTAATTTTAGAGACTTAGTGATCGGAAAGGAAGACGTATTTTCGCTATTATTGTTGCCAATAAACCGAAAATATACTGCTGGTTTCAGGTATCTCTATTTCAGTGTCTTTCAACGCATCTTGATTCATAACCCACTGAAAATGCGAAGTTAAGTTTTTTTAAATGGTTCGTCACAAGATGATGCTGATGAACAACAAAATGCTGAAATTTTAACAGCATTTTTAATGTCTATTTATGTATTGCTGCTAAAAAAGATACAAGTTTTAGATTAGTGTATTCTTAGTGGTACACATTGAAGCTTTAATTATTGCTTGAATGCCTTAAATAAAAATAATTATCATAAGAAATTATATAGGACAAGTGGAACGAATGCCATCGGAGAAAATCTACATAGAAATATGAAATTTGAAACATGGAATATATTTCTACTGATAATATACAAAAAATAATCTCATATAAAATGATAATCAGTTACGTAGATTTTTACCTCATACATGAAAGATAGATCCGTTATTCTAAAGAGTGATTCACTATATGTATAACTGGTCATTCATTTCAACTTGAAAGGCTGTTCTCTTAAAGGGAACCAATCTGTAAAAAGTAGGAACTCTAATGTGAAATTCTCATCACTCACTGAATGAAATACTGAGTTCTGAATGAATGAATGAATAATAAACTATGAAAGAAATACTGAACTATATATATATATATATATTATTTATTTAACTTTAAGTAAGACAACAAAGCCAATAAAATACTAAGGGTTACTGAGTTTGCTAGAATAATTAAAAGAAAACATTATAAAAATAACATGTAAAAAAATCAAAATAAATTTATGAGGCCAAAAACATATAGCCGCCGACATTAGGCTGAACAATTGAACCCATTAGCGCTCACCGTCGGCATCTTTCTGGGTAGTGTTTTAACATAGGACGGTAAATGCGGCACCAAAATGTGAATTTACATTGGGATATCGAAAGATGATTTCGGAAAATTACATAGACTATTAATAAACAGGAAAATTTCTTTAGAAACAAAAAGTGATTATTGAATTGTTATACAATACGAGTCCTTTTTTATGGCAGTGAATGCTGGAAAATCTCACCACAAATAAAGAGACGACTAGAGTCAGCGTGAATATAGTTCTATATAAGTACACCGAGAATACTATGGACAGCACATGTAACTACCGAGAATGGAAACGAAAAGGACACATACTTAAAATAAGAAATAAACAGATTAACTAAATAAAGCACATACAGAGGAAAGACAAAGTTTGAGACGCAAGGACATATAGAAGACAAGACGGACACGGTAAAGCAGTGCAAACTTTCTTAACTGGGTTATAGAAATGGTTGACTGAACTATGATTAAGAGTTATAGCAAAAGAGAAATCTTACTACAACAGGCAGGAAATTGGGGCGATCACCCTGAAGAGGAACAGCACAAAGAGAAGAATAATTAATAGCAGATTTTTCTAAACCTATAATACTGGGTTTTTAGGTTTTTACTTTTATGAAATAACTTAACCAATTAATACCCATTATAAAAACATGATAACTGGCATGAATTTATTACGCTAATTTCATTTTTACTGGATACAAAATCATACACAGCTTATTCGGTGTATAAAGTATCATACACTGAATAAGCTTTTCTTTGTTAACAAAACCACTTATGGCTTCGAGTTTCTGCGAGTTAAACAATCGTCCTGAATTTTAATGATCTGACGTATGAAAATCATTGCTCCTGGAAGGAACGAATGTCTCTAACATATCCTAGTGAGTAGGGATTCAACATTGGGTAGAAGCTAATAATTGAACTAATGTATGCAGTGCAGTGATACGATTTAAACAGTGTAGTGATACGGTCTAAACAGTGTAGTGATACGGTCTAAACAGTGTAGTGATACGGTCTAAACAATGCAATGATACCCTGTAAGAAAAAGGGAAACTGTATATATATATTACAACTAGTCACATTGCGGTAAACCTTAATTGTTATTTTGCTTTCATTCATAATAAATCTTGTATATTCCCTGTCCCTTTAGAACACAGTCAATTCTACCTCTCCACAACACCCTACTCATTGTATCTCTAAGCAATTTTTATTCCCTTAGTATCCCTACCTGTCCCTGTTCTATCATCTTTATACAGAAACACATTTGGTTAGTTACTCGTTGTTTCACTCTGTCCTTCTTGCATTCAGTGTAACTTTTGTGAGTGTCAAATTTTTCAAACCTTATTTCTTCATAATTTATCACCTAAATTTCAACTGTCTCTTTCTAAGTATAAATGTTATTTTCCTTTCTATTTTCCTTAATATTTCTTTGTTCCAATGTTCACGATATCCTCAGCATCCTTCTTTAGATTCTTATCTCTATTGCTTCACTCCTACGTTTAATCTGTGAGAAAATTGGCCCTCATTCAATGACATATAAGAAGATTGTCCAGGGCACCTTGAGGCAGTGTAATGGTTAGCAAGCTTGTCTCGCTAGAACAATTACGACTGCGTAGTGAGTTCGATCCTCACTGGGTGCTCCATACTTTCGGTTTTGTAACACATCTAAGATATGCTTGGAAAATCGCTATAAGAAGATTGTTATAAAACAGCAGTTGTGTATTCTTTCTTTTTATTCTAATGACATTTTCGGTTTTCTTAATACTTTTCTTAGCTTTTGTAAAACCTTTGTCTCTACTCAAACCTGTCTTCGGATTTCTCTACCCTATTTTGCGTTGTCTGTTAAAACACTTCGCAGAAATTAAAACTTTTGATCATGCAATATTTTCATATCTCAACTTCATAGTTCGTATCTTGGGTCTTTTTTTCCTAATTTTAAGTTCATTGCATTCCATCTTCTTAAAACTGTCAATATTACTTCTCGCTTTGCTTTATTATATGGTGCAGTTGCTGCAGTTTTTTTCTAAGTCTGTGAAAAAAAAAACAAAAAAAAAACACGGTGTCTTTTGTTGTTATTATCTTTTATTTATATTTATTCCATCGAGCTTGCTCGAACATATATGTGTCTATCACAACAATCCTCGCAGTCCTGCATCAAGGTCGGAAGGTGACTAGAGAGACATTATTTGTCGCAAACAGCTGCTGGGCCACCAAGACTTCTTACTCTATGGTGAGGCGTCCAGAGCAGTAGATCACTCACAAGTTCTTGTTTTGCTCGTTAGCAGTGTGCTGTAAAGCTTGGATGCGTTCGCGTAAAAGTGTAGAAAATCAGGGATAGGCCCATAGAACTGTGATTTAATTAGATATTGTCTCCAAGAGAGCTTAAGTATAGCTTTCAGCATTTGAGCGTAGGTTCTATCAAGCTTAGACACCAGGGTCTTACTTAATGTCTCGGTAGGGGTATCATACATTACCACCGCCTCTACGATGGCCTGAAAGAATCTCCGCTTGAAGTTGTCTGGTACATCAGATAAGTGGCAGAACATTAATAAAGAAATAAGATGTTTAAGCGATCAGGAGAGAACGAAGAAATTCTACCAGCAATTATTATTTATAGCTACAATTATAACCTAACAAATATCACCCTCTTGGTTATGATGGAAACCCAAAATAATAATTCGTGATAGAAATTCTTCGTTCCCTCCTGATTGCTTAAACAATTTGATTATTTACGTTCTTCCACTTATAAACCAAATGAGAAATCGTCGGTGTTCGGTTTAGTGAGAAAAAGTGGAAGAACGTCACATCTTACCGATCGTATTTTCGAATTGTGTAGCTGAGTTTGCTTTTCTGTTTATCATGCTGTTTGTTTGTTTGTTTGTTTGGGTTTTATGGCATATCAACCACTGTGGGTTATTTACTGCCAAATCCAGTTTATATGAATTTTAAATGCCTATTTTGTATGGAATAAAAAATGTATAGCTGGCAACATTATTCCTTTTCTACAAAAAAAACTTAGAGCTGGCAACATTATTGTTTCAAAAACTTAGAGCTGGCAACATTATTGTTTCAAAAACTTAGAGCTGGCAACATTATTTTTCTGAAAACATTATCTGAGACCTTGCTGTTGGATGCAGTTTATCGCCATACCCAGGACGCGGATGCAGTTTACCGTCATACCCAGGAGGCGGATGTAGTTTACCGTCATACCCAGGACGCGGATGTAGTTTACCGTCATTCCCAGGACGTTTTATCATGCTGTAGAATAACACATTTTCCTTTTACTATAGGAGGACACTTTCGAAATAGGTTTTCGATTACCCCATTAAATATCCGGCAATAAACATCTACATTGATATTTCTTTTATATTCTACAAGATCGTTATGGACGACGCCATTCACCTGACACAAAGCGAAATTTCTGTGGGTAAGTTGTGGACACTGGTTTCTCATTTCATGATAACCTCATTTTTTTTTCTGTTTTACTCACCTGTACCAACGGGATGCAAAAATGAAAGGATGATATTCCTGGTTAAAAGACTGCTAAAGGTGTAATAATTTAGTTCTTGAAGCTAAAGCAGAACCCATATTCCTTCTTTGAAAGTTTTCTAAATTAAACTATGACATAGCCTATAAAATTTATATGGTATTTCATAGTTTCATTTGTGTTGTTTACAATGTAATCGACATATTGTTGGATACAAGAGATAATAAACGTATAATAGATATAGTTTTCTACCATTCACCCTTGTTTCTGACTTGGTAGATTAACCAGTAACTTATAACTAATATTGATAGCTGAACATAAATCCTGATAAGTACTTTCAAAATTAGGCTTTAGTTAACGAGTATAATTTTTGAACATACAATCTGCTTTACTTATTACTTTTAGATATTTCATTAAATTGCTTATTTTGATAAATAACTATAAACAAAATAGCATTTATATTATAAAATTCATTAATCAATTCTGTCCAACTTTGTAAATAATATTATGAAAATTCAAATCCATTAAATGTTAAATTAAACAGAAATCAATATAGGATTATTTTAGCCCTTTTTTGTTACATTGTACAAGTAAATTCTATAAAGATTCATTCGAACATAAATGAAAAATAAATAACATCAAGTTTTGAATCAATTTATTTGTCACATTGTTTTAATCCGCTGTTTTTTTTTTTATTATCGTTCGTGATTTTTCACTGGGAATATTCAAATATTAAAATAAAGAAAAACAGAAATCCCGTATGGTTTTACAGGAAGATGATTAAAATGATATCGATTAAGTTTCCTATGGATTAAGATTTGTTTTTGTAAAAAAAACTACCAGAAAGCAATACAACTAAATCGAAATTCCATACCTATACTAGGTGAATGCCATTCTAATTAAACTCTGCCCTATCTGACTTGTCTTGCTATTCACTCCACACACCAAAAATAGAATCAGTAGCAAAATAAAGAATACAATTTATACTCGAGAATGAACCATCAAAGTGATGCATTTAATCTGATTCGAAATGCCTGAACTTCATTAAAACAGAATAGGACATTTTGCTTCCTCAATCTAAGAAGCGAGATCGTTCATGTGTGTAAATGGAAATACGACAAGGAAGGAGTTTTTTTTTTCAAAATTGCATCCTTCATTTCTTATATGTCAGTTCGTTTCGTTGGATAGTCGTCCCAATGGGAATAACGAACAAGACCAAAGTAAATTATGGTCAATCTCTTGAAATATTTTAAATGAAATAAAGTTATTTAGACATTCTACAGGTTTGAAGAGGACGTCAGATATTATTTTTAGTTCTTTGTACCCTGAAAACACCTTTCTAATTTACTTACTACGGACAGAAATTTGTTGACGAATAAAAGTAAACATAAGCCCATAATTTTTATATATATATATATATATATATATATATACATATATATATATATATATATATATATATATATATATATATATATATATATATAGATAGATAGATAGATAGATAGATATGCATGTATGTATATATATATGAGTGTGTATGTGTATGTATGTATGTATATATTTATTCAATGAGACATATATATATATATATATATATATATATATATATATATATATATATATATATATATATATATGTCTCATTGAATAAATTACAGACATCATGTTTGCTAATGTTTAATAAAATCTATTCATACTCCTGGATATCCTTCCGTGCATTGATCTTAAAAAATGAGAGAAATGTGCTATAGCTGTTAAAACTACTTTTATTTTAATTTCCCAGTACTTTCGATCATTTCCCAAGATCATCTTCAGCAGTGCAAGTGGTACAAAACTATATGTTGTTGATTATTATAAGTATTTATACAAAGATGTCCGTTGTTATTCTTGGTACTTGGGAAATGAAAATAAAATAAATTTAAACAGTTATAACACATTTCTCTCATCTTTTAACATCAATACACGGAAGGATATCCGTGAATATGAACGGGTTTTATTAAAAATTAGCAGACATAACGTCTGTAATTTATTCAATCAGACATGTCTAAAAGAAAATTTGCTCCTTAAATACACAAATATATTTAAATAAATATTTTCCATATTATATATATCCATAGAAAGGCTGAAAGGTCCATAGGCTGTCGAAGATACTCTCATGGAATGTGACCATATTTGTTTTATTTTTGAACATAATCCCTCCTTGCGGTCAAAATATATCTTCCATCGGTGTTCCGGTGCTTGAATACAATTAGTGAAGAAGATTTCATTCTGGTGGTCAAAAAAGCCATCAGCTGCGGATATAGCGTGATCATCACTGCGATACTTGTTCTCAGTCACGTTTTTTTCGTGTTAGAGGAGAAGTGATAGTCATAAGGTGACAAAACAGAAGAACAGGCATGGTGATCTACCAATTAAATGTCAGTCATATACAGCAGCCAGTGAAACCAAAGACTTGTGAACTAGAACATTGTCCTGGTGAAACAAGCATCTAGTTTACCTGCCCGTTCGGTCTTGCTAGCATTTCGCCACGACCTCGGCAAGTTGACATAATTCCTTGCATTAATGCTAAGCTACATTTGAACATGACAAATAAACAGAATACATTCTTCACCCTAAAAATCCTGCAGATGAAGCTACTATGACCTTCTTTAGAGCATGAGATGAGGGATTGTTTTCACTGTATCAATTATCTCTTCGTCTATGGCTCAAAGTGACCGACACATCCTGGATTAGAAAACCTTAAAAAACCCAGTTGGATCTGCCTCAAACAATGTCAGGTTTTCCAGTGATTTGATCAATCTGGTACGCTTCTGGGCAAGTGTCAGAAGAGATGGTACCCACCGAGAAGAAGCGTTCGTCATGTAAAATTCATTGTGCAGAATATTCTCACTGTCTCAGCAGATATGCTAATAGCATTATCTATTACATTCATAGTAAATTGCATTTCATCTATCACCATCTGGTGAACAGGATCAATGTTTTCCTCGGTGGTGGCAGATACAAGATGACCAGATCTTGGGTCATCTTCAAGATTATATCCTCATTTTCCTACATTTGCACTCTTTGTAAAGAACGTCATTCACTTATGTTGAAACCGTGTCAGCAGTAATGTCTCAGGGGACTAAGCCATTTTTCTGGAGGTACATGTTAACACCACAATGTCTATTTTCAAGAGAAATTGCTACTTGTTTGAACACTTAATAAGAGGAGGTGACATTAAGACATGCAATATTTCATAGCTCTAGCTTCAATCCTTCATTGTCAGTCTATGAACTTTTCGGTATGGAATATATATATATATATATATATATATATATATATATATATATATATATATATATATATATATATGTATATATATATATATATATATATAAATATATATATATATATATATAATAACACTAATCAGTGACAGTTTTTAAAATGGGTCAAATTATTTACGTATAGAATTTAAAGTATTTCAAGGAGAGCAGATATTTGAATATCAAAAGAGAGCATACTTTTTGGTCATCAAAGGTGAGTGACGTTTTAGTCATCAAAGGAGAGCAGACATTTTCGTCATCAAGAAAGAGTAAACTGTTTGGTCATCAAAAGAAAGCAGAAGTTTTGGTCATCAAAGAAAATATATATTTTGGTCATCAAAGCGATCAGTAGAGAAATAAGGGGAGAATAGTCAATAAACGGATAATGTTCAATTTTTAAACTTATTAATTTATTGGTTATGCGCACACACAAACAGACACGCACACACACACACACACAAATATATATATATATATATATATATATATATATATATATATATATATATATATATATATATACATATATATGTATATATAATAGATGGCCAATCGTATTCGAGTATACCCGTCTACTATGGAGGCTAGCCAAGCCTTATTATAGACGCTCGTTCACGCGCGTTTGTGTATATTTCACACTCAAAGAGCCCACCTATGGTTTATATTACAACTATGCTGAACAGATCTTAGTTACAGTTCCTGGGAGTGGGCGTGTTATCTAAGGTGATCAATAATCTAAAAAAGGTCAGCAAGAGCAAACCCTGGGCCACGATGACTTTTCATTTCGAACTAGCCATCGAAAGGCTCCAAACATTTTTGTCTGCCCAATTTTACTTACAAGCTTTGGGTCAACCCGCGGTATGGTTTTTCAAGCACTTTTCAAGGGTACCACAATGTTGGGTCGCCCGATCCACAAGTCTAACTTCAAATCGACTATGGTGAGATTCAAACACGAGTTTCATGGGCAGAAAGCGAACGTGTAAATATATTTCATGTATATTTTCGTATATATTTATTTATTATTTACATAGGTACATTGGATTTAGATTTTGGACTTCATAGTAAAGCGTATTATTTGGTTATATTTTATTAAATGCTTAGTAGCAGAAGGATATATATATATATATATATATATATATATATATATATATATATATATATATATATATATATAGGCACAACAATAGAACACGCAAAAGCAAACTAGTAGAATAAGTAAAACGATACTAAAAAGGAAGTAATTCTGAACTTAGGAAGAGGTTAGGATTAAACTAGTGGAAAAACACAAAATCAACTATTGACTCGTTCCACAGCATAAACAAAAAACGAAATTGCCAATTCCTACCAACAGACATAAAAGAATTTTACCTATCCATAACAGAACCCATGCTAGATAAGGCCATCAATTATCTCAGGAACAGATAATAATAAAACTAAACAAAATCGACACCATTAAACACTCCCGTAAATCATTACTATTTCCCAATGAAGAAGCATAGATAAAGAATGATGGGATCTTTGACACTATAATGGGAAGCTTTGACGAGGGAAACCTGCGAAATCATAGGTATATACTTACTACACGAACTAAGCAAAATAATAGATAGAAATGACACAAGACTCTACAGGGACGACGGTCCCATAATGTTAAGAAACTGCAACAAACAAAACACAGGCATAACTAGAAAAGAAATAATAAAAATATCAAAATAACGGATTCGACAGAGATATAAAAACTAATCTAAACGCAGTAGATTTTCTAGATGTTACATTCAACCTAAGAAAAGACACATATAAATCATACTGAAAAACCAATGATAAACCACTCTATATACACACACATCCTCCAATCACCCGCCTTCTATAATCAAACAGATAGCAAAATCGATTAACCGCAGGCTTTCCGACAATTCCTCCAACGAATCCATATTTAACAAAGCTAAGAAAGACTATGAAACAGCCCTAAAAGAGAGTGGATTCTCAGCAACAATCACATACTCACCGGAGAACACAAAAAAAGCCAACAGGAAAAGAAACATCATATGGGTCAACCCACCGTACAGCAAATACATAAAAACAAGCGTAAGAAAAAGATTCTTCAAAACTCTTACAAAAACACTCCCCGGAATCAAGCACCCTACACAAAATATTCAACAAAAACACAAATGCACCGTGAACATGGCACAAACAATAAAAAAGCAGAACAGGAAAACTGTCAACAAACCATACGAACAAATTAAACCCACGTGTAACTGCACAGTAAAGAATGTCCCTTAAATAGTAATTGCTTACAAAACAAAGTAATAGACCAAGCCACGATAAAATCACCAGATAATGAAGAAAAATTATATATAGGAGTAACTGAAGGAGCCTGGAAACAAAGAAATTATCCACACAAAACCGTTTAACGAATAGTAAATACGCGAACAGCACAATTCTTTCTAAGTATATATGGGAAATTAAAAACAAAACGCATATCACACCAAAAATATCTTGGAAAATAAAGAAAAGATCATCATCCTACAACAAACAATCCAAAACTTGCAAACTTTGCTTGGAGGAAAAACATCGCTAACCTTACCTTCCCAGATCAAAATAAATTATTAAATAAATGATCCGAGCTCATCTCAAAATGCACACATGAAAACAAATTCTTACTACGTTACTTAAAAATCGAAAGAAAATAATGAAATATATAAATAAACAAAATGACAATAAAATAAGTAAAATAAATTAACCCAAATAAATTACTAAATCACCCCCTGATAGAATAGACGAAATAGAATAAATAAAAACTAAAAACAAAATCAATGAAATCCAAATAAATAAAGTTAATAATTAAACAAATTAACAAACTATTATGACCACTGTTATATAATGAAAAACAAAATACTACGTTACTTAAAAATTGAAAGCCGAAAAGAGCAAATAAAAATATACAGTATAATAAATAAAAAATTAAATTAATCCAAATAAATAAATAAATAAGCAAACTAACAAACCGATCCCGATATATTAATCGTTACAAAAACAAGTAAAAATAATCAATCCAAATAAATAAATGACGTAATAAACAAATTAAAAACTGCTCGAGTCCAAAATAATAGTTAGAATAAAATACAGCAATCAACCGAAAAATTGAATAAATAGCCTGAATTATCTTCCCAAACCAAAATAAAACTGTTAAATAAGTGATACTAACAAATTTTTACTACGTTAATAAAACACCGATTAAAATAAAAATAAATAAATAACTATATAAGATAAGAAATAAAAATAAAATATAAAAATAAAAATAAAAAAATAAATAAAAACAAACAAAATAATCTAACTCGAATAAAAAAATACATAAATAAATTAACGACTTCCGGCAAAATAACTGCCAAAACAGACTATTCACAATGCACCACTGACCGGCATATATAAATAGCCGAGAAAAAAACAGAACTCGTGCCCTGACGATTGCTTCGAGCATGAAACAGCCTGTCACCTCTAAGTGTTGACTTCAATATACACTTTTATATTTATACACGCACTATTTTTGATATTGAGTACATTATCCCATAAATATATCACCTTAAGAGTATATTCCTTCATATATATATATATATATATATATATATATATATATATATATATATATATATATATATATATATATATATATATCGTGAATTGAAGGTCGTTCGTTCTCTACGGATTCTCATCCAGTTCCTATCCTACGAACGCAGGTGTTCCTCAAGGCTCCATCCTAGGCCCCACTCTATTCCCTATCTACATAAATGACCTTCCTGGCGCCATAAATTCCCAAGTTGGCATCTACGCGGATGACACCACAATTTATTCCTGCCGCAAAAACAAATCTAGTCTCACTGACAAAACTCACCTGGCCGTGCGTCTTGAAGAGGACCTCCAATCGATTGTGAACTGGGGCACGAATTGGTTGGTCAACTTCAACGCTTCTAAGACAAAACTGCTCTCTATTAATCACCACAGAGGTCCTTCCCTTCTCGCAATTAGAATGTCTGATGCTCAACTTCTCGAGAGCAACTCTCTGCGGCTTCTCGGTTTCACGTTGACTGATGACCTGAGATAGAATAAATACATTGAGTCAACTGCTTCGTCCACCACAAGGAAAGTTGGCTTCTTGAGCCGCGCCAGGAAGTTTTTCTCCCCGGAGTCAATTCTTCAGATCTACAAATCAACAATTCGCCCTTGCATGAAGTATTGTTGCCATATATGGTCTGGTGCCCCTTCTGTTTGCCTCGGGGTTCTTGATAGGCTCCAGAGGTGGATATGCATTGTAGTTGGCCCTGTTCTGTCGTCTCGTCTACAGTCACTTTGTCACAGACGCGCCGTCACATTTCTCTGTCTGTTCTACAAATACTTCCATGGAAATTGCTCGGAGGAGCTGCATTGGCTGGTTCCCAGACTTCATGAGATCAAGCGCCATACGAGGCTGGCATGCCCCGCTCACCCATTCACTGTCGAAACTCCTAAATGTAGCCGTCTCTTCTACTCCAATAGCTTCATGTCTCGCACCTCTCGCTTGTGGAACTCCCTTCACTATTCCTGTTTCCCTGTGAGCTATAATCTCCAGCTATTCAAGTGTACTGTCAATCGATATCTCCAGTTGCCTTGATCTATCCACTAACCTCATCGTTTCTTCTATCACTCCTACCTGATCTTGCTCTAAATATTCTGTAACCCCTTGCGTCCTAGTGGCTTCCGCCTTGCTTGGGTGGAAATGCTTAATATATATATATATATATATATATATATATATATATATATATATATATATATATATATATATAGCAATAAAAGTAACGTATAAACAATGAACATAAAATATATGTGTATATATAAATAAATATAAACACACACAGAGAGTAACACACACACACACACACACACACACACACATATATATATATATATATATATATATATATATATATATATACTATAATATTATTATTTACAAATATGTATTCATCGAGATACAGAAATAACCATGTAAACAAAAAAATAAACTTTAAAGTAAACGTAAAACTTAGGTTTTTGTTCCATTCTCAAAGGATGTTGATCAACTTTCGAAAAATGATTTACTCTTTTTAAGCTAAAGAGAATTAGATATTTTAAGTTAGAGGAAGAAAAGGGATTACAAAATTTTAAAAAGGCGTTGCGTTTTTGACGAATCTGATTATAAGTCTAATTTAAGATGGCAAAGTGTAAATAAAGATTAACGGTTAGCTGTGTGTTTGTAATTCCTTTCTGTTGATACTGAGTTCCTAATCTGTCTGTTTTTAGGGGTACACGTACATTACAATAAATTGGCATTTTTATTTATTTACTATTAATTTTTTAATTTTAATAATATGCATTGGCATTGTCATAAGAGGGCTTCAAATATGATTAAGATATATTTTATATATTAACTTTTTTTTATTTATAAATATCTAAAATACTATATTTCTATAATTATTAGTATACTATATACAGTACTGTTTAAATTAAGATTTTATACATTTCTTATTGGTGATCAAATAATATTTTTATATTTATGAATTTTTTGAATTAATTTTGTTTTAAAGTAAACATAATGCAGAGTCTAGAAAAACAGTCATTTCATTTTTTTGATTTAATAAAAATATATGCTACAGAACTCTAAAATCTGACTGGTCTTTATATATATATATATATATATATATATATATATATATATATATATATATATATATAGAATATATATGTATATATATATATATATATGTATATATATATATATGTATATACATAGATATATATATATATATGTATATATATGTATATATATATATATGTATATATATATATATATATATATATATATATATATATATATATATATATATATATATATATATATATCAAAAACACCACTACTTCCATCGAAGCAGTAACGCCTTGATTAGAAAATAAACAAATCCTTGACTACAACTCCATTTAAATGTGTAAAACATTCCATACCATAGTTATTACAAAACAACACTGCTACCGAATAGTTAAGGTTTTATATTGGAATTAAACTTAATTACTGTTGACCAGTTTCGAAACATTGTAATTTCTGTGATGGAATCATATTTAAAAAAAAAAAATTATATATATATATATATATATATATATATATATATATATATGGTGGTTAGCCGATCAAAGAATTGGGACTTTGTTTCTCTCAAAAGCATCGACTGTTCCAAAATATTCCGTCGGCTTCGAATCTCATTATGTGTTATTAATCAGCAAGGTGATTTTTTTATGTTATCGGTCTGGATATATATATATATATATATATATATATATATATATATATATATATATATATATATATATATATATATATATATATATATATATATACGCGTGCACACAGAAAGTGAAAGTGGAGGGTAGAGAAAACTCAAAAATTAGATCAATGACAGATTTTGTTGTGAGGTCTCATGGTTCGTTACGAGAAACTTTCAGAAGCAACTCCAATATTTCGATTGCACATAAACACACACAGACACATGTACACACACACACACACACACACACACATATATATATATATATATATGTGTGTGTATATGTATATATGTATATATGGATATATATATATATATACATGTATATATCTATATATATATACATGTATATATGTATATGTGTATATGTATATATGTATATATGTATATATATATATATATACATGTATATATCTATATATATATACATATATAAATATATATATATATACATGTATATATATATACATGTATATATATGCATATATATATATATGTCTATATATATATTTATATATCTAAAGATAAATATACATACATTTATCTATTTATACATATATATGTTTATATACATATAAATATGTGTTCATCTATGCATGTCTATAAATATATATGATGCATTTCTTTATTTTGCATGTATCTGAACATGTTAATGATATAGGAAATGAGATTTATACACATGCATACATACACAGACACACACACACACGCACACACACACACACACACACACACACACACACATATATATATATATATATATATATATATATATTATTAGCTTATATATATGACAAGTAAACCAAAATTCTGTTTCATTGTATATTCTTACGCATGTCATTTCCACTTTATTAAACGTTAGGTAATTAACGAAATCTTTCTTTTTATTCAAACTGACTTCCGTACATACAATTGCAAAATAATAGTTTCTTAACTACTTTTCATCAGTTCTTTCGACGACCATTCTTATTGTTATAATGCTAATCGTAGCGCTTATAGTGGAGGTAATGCTTCATCAAATTTCGCTGACGCCTGTATCAATTAGTCTGAAGAGTAGTTCCTGACAGCTACTTCTTACCTATATACTGAATCTTTTTATTTATAGTTGTGGACTCGCGTATCTCGTTACCGGCTGCGGGGTTGCTTTATCTATTCCACGACATGCTTATTTACTATGAATACTTTTTAATAAATATTTTATTTTTATTGGTAATAATATCTTCCTCTTCTCCTAGAGATTTCCCCAACGTGCTTGGCATTGTAGCGGTTCCGTTTCCGATCCACTAACAGTCCTTCAGTAGGTTTTCTTTTCTGGAACTTTTTCTTATAGATTCCGCGGTGATTTCACATCGAAAACATCGTATTGCATTGTTATCGGTTCTTCCAATGTTTCAGATCTTACATCGATGAACGTTTTTAAATGTAATTCTGATGCCCGTTATGTTCAAATGTTTTCCATTTTACCATGTAAATCAACTCCCAGATTCTTGCTGCTATTATGCCGTCTTACCATCTTTTTTGACATTCTTATATTCTCTAAAGAACAATTTACTGCAGACCCTGAAACATTTCGTGTCGTTTTTGTTATCCGTTTGTGTTTTCAACTTGAGAATAACTTTTCGAACACCGATGTAACCTTGCTAGCAAACACTAAATTTACCGGCGACATGCCTGAGGATGTCTTGGGGTTAGGAGTTACACGGTAAACTCTCAGAAAATTTTGATGTGCTCCCTCATTTTGTTTTGCAAGACATCATTTCTTAAACGATCTTTTGGATGTTTCCAGAAGCTGTTTCGCTTCTCCGTTCGAATTTGTGTGCTATGGCGTCGTCGTAATATACTCAGTGGAGAACATCTTACAAAAGGAATTCATTTCCTGTGAATTGCGTTCCGTTATCAGAGATTACGGTATCCGGTATGTCATATCTAGCAAACAGGTCATGCAAAAAATTTACTGTCACTGAAGATGTTGGATATTTGCATTTATAAATTTCCGGCCATTCAGTCAAACTAGCAACTACCACAAGATAATGTGATCCATTCATAGGACTTACAAAATCTATTTGCAATCTTGACCACGGCGTGTTTGTCTTACGCCAAGATTCTATCGCCGGAACGGTAGTTTTACTGCCCGTTTACAACCTCTGCAAGCTTTCTCTATTTTTTAAATATGATGGTACATTCTGGTGCGGTATACGGAGCTTCTTATTAGAGATTTGGTTAGGGAAATACCAGGATGTCTGCTATAAATATGCTCCAACGAAATATTTTTATTTTCATTTCTCTTTTTAGTTCTGCAATGACTGTACCCTCAAATGTTTCTCCCTTTGTATGTATTAATCTTCATAATCCATCCTAAGTTTTTAATCGTTTAGTATTCCATCGTAAAATCATAGTTTAATAATATGGTACCCCGGCGTTGTAGTGTATTAGCGGCATTCCTTTCTTTCGACCATATATTATTAATAGAGACCTGTTGTCTGTTTGCAACCTAAAATTTCTTCCATGTATAAATTTATGAAATTTCTTCACAGAAAATATAATTGCTAGAGCCTCTTTTTCGATTTGGCCGTAATTTTTCTCTGCAGGTAGAAGCAAGCGTGAAGCATGAGCGATGGATTTCATTTTACCGCCATCATATTTGTGTAAAATCAACGCACCAATACCATACTCACTAGCATCTGACACCACTACAATTTCTGCTTTTGGATTGTAGTGTGATAATAATAAATCTGACGTAAGACTTTTTTCATTTCGACAAACCCCTTTTGACAGATACCTTCCCAGTTCCACTTTACTCCTTTTTTAAGCAGATCGTTTAGTGTAGCTCTCAACTTATGCATATTATGTACATACATTTGATTGTAATTAGCCAGTCCTAAAAAAACATGTAACGTGGTCTTGTTTGTTAGCGGAGGCATATTTTTAGTTGCATTTGCCCTTGACGTGTCTGCTTGGCGACCATTTTTATCAATAATTTGAAAAAGGTATTTAATTTTCGGCAAAAACAATTCGCAATTTTCTTCACTAAGCTTGAATACGTACTCTCTGACTTTTCACAGAATTGTTTTCACATGCGAAACATGCTGTTTTTTTAAATATAGGTTGGATTACAATATCACTCAGATACGCCACTACGACATCGAAATCCGCATGCATACTATCCAGAGATTGTTGAAAATAGCTGGTGCCAACTTTATACCAAAAGGAAGTCGGATAAAGTTATATAATTCTCTGTGCGTATTTATGGTCGTTAATTCTGACCATTTATTTTCAATCTGAATTTGTAAATACGTTTCCGAGTTATTGAGCTTTAAAAATATCCTTCCGCCGTTCAACTTCAAAAACATTTTATCAGGAATTGAAAATAGGTAGTTACATGTTTCTAAATAACAGTTTAATCCTATCGAGAGATCCGCGCAAACATGAATTTTATTAATACTGTTTACATACACTGCTGGTGCAGCCCATTTTGAATAGTTAACTCGTTTATTACACCAATTCTTTCGAGTCTGTCCAAGTCTTCGTTGACTTGTTCCATATCCACCTTGAAATTTAAACATCGATCCACTTCATCTGATAGAACATTTGGAAAATATTTTTTTAAATTCTTCCTTAAGTTCTCCGTCCTAATATTTAAATTTTTTTCTTGTCCACTTATGTTTTTACAATAAACGTTTATCGACAAATCCCAATGTTCAAACAGATCCATTTAGTCAGTACCAGTATAAGCTTTAGTTTTTAAACGCTTATTACTGAATGAGTCATTACAAATCATTTCTTAAAAAAAAAACAAAAAAAAACAAAAAAAAACAAAAACAAATTCTCACCAGAAACTGAAATCTCGACTTTGGCATTCTTTTTTGTTACTAAAGGCATTCCAATTTCCTTCCATGTGGCTTCACTGATTATTAAAAATTCATATCCAGTGTTCAGTAGCATTTACTCGCCTACATTATTTAATTTCACATTAAATAATTTCGATTTGTTTTCTCTAAACATTTTCTCCGTCGCAATGTTGTGTATGAATTTTTTCCTATGAGAATTTCTTCTTGGTTTTTTCATTGCACTGTAACATTATATGTCCTCGTTTATCACACTTGTAACTTTCTGCGTTTTAAAATGGACAATCTTTTCCAAGATGTAATTTACCACATCTAAAACAAGGATTTATTCTCCCTTTTGTACATGGCTTGTACCAATACACATTTTCTCTGAATTTCTTTAGCATTTTGTTTCAGACTTAGAATTTTGTGGCAATCGGCCACTATTACTTTCAGTGTAATATTAACTGTTTTGTTCAATTTTCTTTAACATTTTCACTCGTATTTCAGTATCCAAGTCAGAGAGTTCGGCAAGTCTGTCGCGAGCGTGGCAGCGAAATGCCTGAGTCTAAACAGCTACTTCCCCACAAGGCAGTAAGTGGCATAAGGCCGTTTTTACGTGGGGCAATTCCAAGCCAGTTGGCTTGGCCAGAAATTCCTCGTAGACCCCGCACACACAGTGTAGTGTTTGTCTTCCTCTCCAGACTAGACTCTGTCCGTAGGCCTAACCACGTCTGGGTTCCTCTCTACTCGAAGGTAGAGAGTTCGACAAGCCTGCCGTAAGCCTGCCGTAAGCCTGCCGTAAGCCTGGCTTTAAACAGCAGAAGCAGCTTGTTGTTATTGTATGTGTTATTGTATACTCCACAACAGACATTATGATTTCTGCTCCTGTTGAGGAATACTAGTAGCTCAAACAGAAACTCATACGATGCTGGTATAAATATCCCTGCTTTACTTACAGATTGATTATATATTAGATTCGCAGATGATAGTAGAATTTTTAACAATCTGATGCACTGAATGAAAATCTGTTTTCAGTCAAAAAATCCACAATATTTCTTCTTAATAGCAGTCAGTGTAAATAGTTGATTGAAATTGATTTCTCTAAATATTTAACAATCTCCAGAAAATTAAGTTGGCATATCTTTCCAAAGTTAATGGAAGACCTGTGTCAAAACAAATAGACATTTATACTGACATCTCAAATTACAATCGCCTTACATTTTTAATATTACGTAATTAAGGAGTGCATGTGAATCAGAGAGGATAGTTCCTTCACTTATATTGAAAATGACACTTTCTATCATTTTTTCACGAACGCATAACATTTCGATCTTGCTCAGAACCTCAAATCCTACTTTGTAAATCGAACCAAAATCTTTATTCATTATTCGGACTATTGTCCTCATCTTTGTCGCTATATTTATTACAAAGTTTCGGCCGGTGTACACTTCGGCCATTGTACGCTTCGGCCTTCTTCTGATTGGAATGTCGAACTGAACCCTTTATTTTAGTTCCACGTGGCATGTTTAATGGATGTCAGTTATCAGTTATCTCCTGTTAATTCCCCTCTCTGAGTTCTGCACTACCTTAACCGGGTATTGAACTCACAATCTTTGGGTATTGTCACTGGATCTAACCAACGCTTTTATCCACTGTCCTTGATGACATCTGCATATGAATTTCTGGGTATTATAAACCTAATATTTTCAGCAATCATTTTTTACCAGTGCTCATATTGCAATTTTTGCTGTTATCATTCATGTTTTTACCAGAGCACATATTGCATTTTTTTTTTGTTATTATCCCTTTTTTTCTGGCACAATATGTAAATGTC
>OZ010571.1:124226180-124261180 GCA_963932145.1 Acanthosepion lycidas
ATTAAAAATGGGGTAATTTGCTTATTGGCAGATAATTATATGAAGTCATATTGGATATTTGTAATATTATAAAACAGACGGAAAAATTGAAGTAAATTCTCCTAATATCAAGAGTTGAAACTTTTACGAATATGTTTTTCTGAACTGAGTGAAAATTACTTGTCTTCATTGCATGAAAAACGAGTCCTATTAATTTTTAAAATGCTCTCTAGAAAAATAGATTGGTTGCAAGTTGTCAGAGGAGATAAACTTCAGTTGAACTGTTTTAAAATATTTTATTCTTATTTAAAAGCAGTTTTACCAAATGTTTCAAATTAGCAAATAAGTATTTGTCACTTTTAAACTTAATTAGAAGTAAATAATTAAATATCTTTCTATCAAGTGTTTTCATATCTATCTATCTATCTATCTATCTATCTATCTATCTATCTATCTATCTATCTATCTCCACATACACACACACACATATATATATATACATACATACAGACATTATGAAACATACCTATCAGTTTGTTTGGCAGAATAAGAACAGAAATGTAGGTGTTTGCCAACAAAGTAAAAGGAAATATACAAACAGCTTTAATTATTTGGTATTATAATTATGCAAATTATTGCCAAAATTAGAAATATATAATTCATGTCTTAAATGCAGTATATCATTACTCAGATAATATTTTTCTCGCAACTATATAAATGTAGGTATTTCTGTGTTTGCATCTATGCATGCATATTCTGTGTGTGTAGACAGCAAATGTTCTTCAGACTATTCCAAGCAACAGACGATATACGTCGATTAATTTTAATGATCGACTTTTCCAAATTACGAATTTCTCTGGCAACAATGAAATTCTGTCAGAAATTGTCAGAAGTTCATACCGGAAAAATACAACAATGATAGTCAGGAGCATTATTTATTGTGCAAAATACACAATTACGGCACAAGGCCCTAAAAGGAGGGGTTTGAGGTTGGTCGTCACTAACTATCTTATTCCTAGCTAATCCGATTCACGACCCATTTATTCATAACAATTTGCCCATTCACCACAAAAACTCGTCTGTCACCAATCAATCCTCCATACACCATAATACCGCATCGTCACAAGTGGGCCGTACAAAACGCGCCATCCCATAAAGATTTAATGATAATAAATCATGATATATAAAAATAACTATGATGAAAAATCAAAGGAGTGGAATGAACCCCAAAACAAATTAACATAAACACAAAATCAACTAAACATAAGTGATGTTAGTAGGGTCCGTCCAACCCTCAAAAAACTCAGAGGCCGCTGTATTCTGCACATGGGACAAAATCAAGTAGCTCTCACTAAGGGAGTGGCAAAGGTGAAAATATAGACGGACATGGGGAATAAAAAGCTGACTCAGTCGTGATAAAATAGGGCCAAAAACAAATAGGGAGGTTGGGAATCTCGACTTGGATCATAAGCAAAGAGGGACCCGAGAACATTCCAGGAACAACACTAACTCACATTAACTAGGTACACAAAAGCTTGTCTAATCTAACCAAGGGGAAGGCTCTGCAGGAAACCACCCCGATATGACGTAGGTTGACCTAAAAGAGAAAATCAAGGCTAGCCCCGTTCAAACGAGCCAAGCTCGCATCAGTCACTCACTTTTCGCTGAGGACTGTCGAATGCAGCGTTTTCTATCAGTTCTAATCATCATGTTGAGCTGATGCTCAAAGAATCGGATTAGATCCTGATGAGAAAGACTTCCTCTATTCACATCGTCCAAATAACCGTTCGGGACGTGGTCAGCAGCGTGAGAAACATCATCCGCTTCACCCCAGAAAACGGGGACGACACATTGTCACACGCGTATGCGCGATCAATGAGAACGAGCTTTTCGGGAGCTAGACGAGCCGTTAACTCGCCGACATGGTCCCATATGGGGCGGACAATGGCGACAATGGTAGTAGGCGTGCGACGCCTTTTCCTCTAAACCAAGGTCACACAGTTCACACTCTGGCAAATCCGCCAAGCGCCATATGAAGGCCATGTCATTGAGAGGCAGCCGATTCCGAGCCAATAGCCAGATAAGGGTTACTGAGATAATCCGCCGGTGGCGCCCAAGACTAGAAAGAGCGAAACTTCTCCCCCGACATGTCGAGCCGCTCATGTAGAGGATCCTTCGCAACTCCCTCCACTAAATAACGAAAGAAGACCTTCCTAGGCTGAAAAAGGTCACTGGGACAAGGAACAGCCAAGGCAGACCCACATTCGCGAAGGAAATTTCTCTCGAAATGCCGCCAAAACGCCTCGCACATGTCGGCAGTGGCCCGAAGAGTATGCCCCTCAGGGGATTTGACTTCATGAATGTAACGATCGGAACCTCGATGGATCTCTTCCTTGCGCAAATCTGCGCACATGCTCACAGCCTCGCAAGACATCTTGCTTAACCTATATCTAATTACTTGGCCCATGTAGCGCTCGATACTCAAACGCTCCAGGGCCTCCCTAGATAAGGCTATCTCTAGGGGATTCCCCCAGCCACCGCCCGGAAAAAACTAGCCTTCAGCGTCCTCACCTTTTCAGCTCTATCTAGGACGAGCTGTTTGCTGAAATCAGTGGTAAAGGACCTAATCCTATCTTTAAGCTATTTAGCTGCTCCCGGATGTCCCGCCTGTCCAGTAAAAACAGATTGAACCTCCAGTAACGAGCCATTCTAGGCCTACTATCTAACGCCATCCGGGCACAAACGAGTTTGTGATCCGAATAGCCTACCCAGTGGAACGTGGGACAATCTAATATCTACATCGGCTCTTCTAACTAACATTCTATCCATGTAGCTAACCACCTGAGTAAAAGGCCAATTAAGAGCCCACGTTCACATCTCCCCACCCCCGGGATAGACGCGGTGTCTATCGACGAGACCAAACTCTTCGATCCCATCAACCAGGCTAAGATCCCTCTTTCCCCAGCTAGCATCTCGACCCCTGTCTAACTTGGGGTCCAGGATGGCATTCCTGTCCACCATTAAAACTAAGCGCGTCATTTGTCCTTCTAGGAAAATTCCGCCGAGGTAAGTGGGATAGGTTAATTTCACACACCTATATAGGGAGGGATAGAGCATGACAGGGACCTTCCTCGAACAATATTGACTTAATTTTTTTCAAAAAGTCATCATCTCTTGTCAGCATTTTCATTTTTGGGAATTCTTCTTGCGCTTCCACAAGATGCGCCCAAAATTTTAGGTAGCCACCTGTTTCCCTTACACAAGTGATTACCCCAGGAGCATTTAGAAAGTTTCCGGGGTCCTCAATGGATTTCCCATCTACCGTATACATTTTCATCAGAAGACCCAGTAAAGCTTTTTCATGGCTTGACAGGCCTTTCTTAACTTGATCCACGTCTACCTTGCAAATGTTTTCTCCGTCAGGGAAAAATCTTTTTTTTCTTTTTCTTTTCCCTGGCACGGTGGGGTAGGGAAGAAGTGGACGAGTGAGGGGGAGGGGATATTGAACTGGCACGGAAGAAGGAAAGGGGGGTGGAGCTCGAGTAGGGAGGCTCTTAGCTTTGGGCAGTTCTACTGTAGATTGTCTTGGTGATACCGGAACTGACGAAGACCTATATTATGGCAGACTTCTTTCTGCCCTACTTTGGCCGACACGTTTATATACGGGTCTTTCAGCCCCCCCTCTTCTCTAGTTCTCTTCAAAGAAGAAGATCGAAAGGGGAGGCATTTCCTCCACCTACATCTCATCTTCCGGTTGCTGCTGCTGTTTTTTTGTTCTTTGCTGTTTCAATGTTGCTCTCGGTGATTTCTGCAGTTTCTGACCTTGTTGCTGTGGCTTCTGTTGTTGTTGCTGGGGTTTCTGTTGTTGTTGCTGCTGCTCCTGCCGTGCTAGTTGTCCCAGTGCTTGTGTGATTGCTGTTGAAGGGAGGATGGTTTTGTCACTTTCCACCCCTCCTCACTTCAGTCCAGGCACCCTGTGGTTCTTTTTCCTTTTTTACTACCACTTCTGCTGCTGCTAGTGTCGGTGTAGTTTTCGTAGTCTATTCCAGCTTCTTCCCAGGGCATGCCTTTGCCATATTCCCCACTGTATTACATGCCCCAAAACACGTCCTTCTTCCCTCTACAAAGACAATCATTCTTTTGTCCCGGCACGTCAGAATATTCGGGATGTCCAAAAAGGTCTGTCTTGTGAGGACCATTTGAAGAAACATGTCTCCCGTTGCTATCCAAGACTTTCTTTTAACAGCACTCACGTCATCAAATGGACCATGTCTAGAGTAATATGTTCCGATCCTGTCCTCCGTAATGTTTACTGGTACGTTGTGTACTGTTATTTTTTACCTTCTTGTACCCATGTATTCCGCTTGGAATTGTAAAGAGGACGTTAAAAACATACTTCCTGCTAGCTGTTTAGCTTCTTGCTTGGAGCTGAGAAGAACCCACATCGCATTGCTTCTCCTTGCTAGCAACTTTGGCATAATTCTGAGGCTTTTAGACGCCTCTTCTATGCTTTCTCTGTTGACTCCAATAAGTCTGTTTTTTTTGCATCGGTAATCAGCAAAATATGATTTTGGTGTTCACTGCCTCCATGGCCTCCGGAATAGTGAGGAACTCATTTCATTGTAGGTATTTATCAATTTCACCATTTTGTTTCTTATAATACTTGGCATCTTCTTTGGGACACTCTCTGCCCAGTCTCTTTTTTCTGGTGGGGGCATATTTTTCACCTGCTCCGGCGGTCTAGTTAAATTTTCTCTCATGGTGGTAGATAGCCACCACGGCATAACAAATAAGACTTGACCTGTTTATATATATATATATATATATATATATATATATATATATATATATATATATATATGAAACGTGTGTGTATATAAATATAAATATATATATATATATATATATATATATATATATATATATATATATATGTGTGTGTGTGTGTGTGTGTATAATTATTTATGTATTATAAGCGCTCAATATCAGAGATAGAGCTAACATATATGGTTGGATAGATGTGAGCTTGTGACCCTGGGTTTCACGCTTTAGCGATCGTCAGACAATTGAAAGAAGTCTGCCATAATATAGGTCTTCGTCAGTTCCGGTATCACCAAGACAATCTACAGTAGAACTGCCCGAAGCTAAGAGCCTCCCTACTCGAGCTCCACAATTGTCTGACGATCTATCCAACCATATATATATATATATATATATATATATATATATATATATATATATATATATATATATATATATATATTAAATGCAGGCATAAAATGCAAATGCAAAAATTATGATCAACCAAATAAAATGAAAAACGTGGAAAAATAAAACCAATAAACACATAAGAAGTAAATTAAAGAAAAAAGCAAATAAAACAAGGGGAGGGGGGGTAAAAATCCAAACAAAAGAAAATAAACACGAAAGAAACGAAAAAAGTTGTACAAATAAATCTGCACAAAATAAGAACAAAAGAAAACTGTAAAATGAAAAGTTTTAGAAAATAAAAACGAAAAAACTTAAATGTTTAAACTCGAGCTTGTCAAAACACTTACTTTGCCTAATGTGGAAATCCAACAATTCAGAAGCTTTCGAGTTTCATCAAGTCATTATCAGTATATGAAGTGACAATGGTCGAGTTTCATCGAGCTTGTGAGTGTTGTGTCGTAGGTAAAGTATGTTATAACGTAAGCGAAGTCTGACGTATGCTATTTTTAAATATACATTTAACGATTCCGGCTCTTAAGTTATAATTCTTTTATTTATTGATTTTTTGTTGTATAAATATTGCGTCGGGCATCATATGTCACTTTTTGGTATTTGATTTTGTTAGTATTTTGGTATTGTCTGTGGGTAGAAGTCTAATGTTACTATGATCTTTATACTGATTTTTAATGTTCTCTGATGGTACTTTTCTCCGACAGGTAATTCTCCGCGACAGTGTGATTGTGTTATATCCTATGAAAAACGTTTTGTGTTTCTTTTGTTTATTTACAGAGAAACATACTTTTATTCATAGACAAAATTGGTCTAATATAGGGGGGGTAGAACGATTGCATTCTGATCATGAGACCCGGGTTCGAATCTCATCATGGTCGATCTGTCAGGAAGGAGATTCCTGATGTTATCGAACTGGAGAGGTCGATCCTAGCATGCGGCACCTTTGGAAAGTGACTGAAAACCATATCGATTGTTGACCCAAGCTGAAATTTGGTAGACAAAACCCTTGGGTACTGACGATAGCACGAACTCACAATTCATCCTTGCTCGGCTGGCCTTGTTCAAATTGTTGATCTCGCTAGATAAAACGCTCTTTCCCAGAAACTGTAACTAAGGTTTGCTTAGCATAGTTGCAGTATAAATCACAGGTGGGCTATGTGGGTTTTGAATAAACACAAATGCGCGTGAGCAAGCGCCTTAATAGGGATTGGCTAGCCACCCTAGTAGACTGGTATCCTCGAATACGAGAAGCCAGCTATACATACGGGTTGTACATTTTGGGACATATTTTTAATAACTTGATAGTTTTTAATTCTTTGTAGTAAATAATAAATCTAATATATTTATTTTTATTGACATTTTTTTTATAAATCTATAATGATTTTTATTGCTTTTTCGTCTTTTATTTAATTCTGGTGTGATGAAATATATTTTGAAAGAGTCATCGTCAAAATTATGTTCATGAATGGTATTTATTTGTTGTTTACAGTAAGGTTCAACCTGTACAAGGCTCGGAGGGAAAGCACGTTATGGGGCAGTTTATACGAGAGGTGGGGGAAGATAACGGTTAACACTAGACTAGAATAGGTTAAGATTGTAGTGATCGGGGAAAAGATCCTATTAGGAGTCTGTTCCACAGAGCAGTGGTTCACAAGTAGAAGCTGTTCGAGTGGAATTCTCATCGATGGAATACGGTGGGAATGAGGGTAGTTTGCTACAATATAAGTGGCATTGTGCGTTCTAGCCGTAAAGGTTAAAGATGGCGGAGGGAAGGAGTGTAGGTCGTTCAAGAACTTTCCATGGAAATAGCAACAGAGCAGTGAGAGGCTCACCATATTCCGCCCGTGAGAGGGAAATGACTGGGAGACACTTTTGAACTCTTCCAAGAGTGGAAAGTGTCGACTATATAATTAGAGTACCCATTATTAAAAATATTATGTTTTATATCAATTCATTCTTTAAGGTATGCTATTTTAGACGAGTTAATAAGTTTAGCTCTTTGAATTAGGTTAGTATTAAACAGCAGTTCTATGTATTTTCTGTTATGGCATAGAATGCAGGACTCTGAACTAATACATTTTTATACACAGTAGTAATGTTATCATTGTTATAGACAATGAGAATATGTAGAAATAGGATTTTCTATTGATACTTAGTTCATAAACAGATTTTTTCCCAAAATTTGTAAGTTTTATGATGGTCGGATGAAGATAAGTAACATAAGTATAATATTAACATTAGACAGCTCCTTACAAACAATACCAAAATATTTACACTATCTACATTGTTTGGACTATTGGCCTAATCTTTATTGTCATTTTGACGACGATTCGGCCGTTTAATGCTCCGACTTTTTTCATACGCTGGAATTTCGTACCTACGCCTTTATTTCGTCCACCGGGGTAAATTGTTCTAGTTCCATATGCCATGACTTTTCTGAAGACATTAGGTTTATAAATCTTGATAATTCGTACACTTGGCCCAGTTGATAACGTAGGTTGAAGAAATCCAGTGACAGTTGTGAGTTCAATACCTGGCCACAGCAAAGTGAATAAACTTGGGCGTGGACTTACTAAAGTGAGGTAAGTGAAACTGAGAAATTCTGGAAAATTCAATGGCATGAGGAACTAAAACAATCCGGTGGATGAAATAAAGGGATCGGTTCGAAATACCAAAGTATATTATTTGAAGAATACAACGGCCGAAACATCGAGATTATGACAATAAAGATTAGAACAATAGTTTGAACAATGTAAATAGTACAAATAAAATTCTGGCAAAATCAAACAAAGAGACAGCACACTTAAATCAATACTCATAAAACAAAAAAAAAACAGTAAAGGAAAACAATTATGATATATGAACCTGCATCCTTAAATATATATAAACACACACACACACACATCTCAGCTAGCTTACGTCACAACATTCATTATTTACGTCACAACACTCACTAGTTCTAGGAAACTGTCTAATGTCGAAATCTTGGATAATCATTTATTTATATAGACCAGGAATTATGGGATATATATATATATATATATATATATATATATATATATATATATAAGAGCGTATGTAAATCGGTATATATGTGTATGTATATATTATCATTATTGTTTTGTCCGTGTATTTTTAATATATTGAAATGTAACTGCCATCTTTGATAATGGCTTATGTAAGACGAAAGCATAAATTTGATTAAAAAATATGTATGAATATTGTGATTTTCTTTCTTCTATTAATGATAATGTTATTAAGCTTATCAGACGATATGAAAAGAATTTACAATAAGTAAATAGACAAAACTCGTGTATATTATTTAATGAAACATGCATCAATGCGTATATGAGTATATATATATATATATATATATATATATATATATATATATATATGCTTTATCGTAATAATGTGTATAAATATTTGATGTATATACTTGTTCGTGAAAACTATTTGTTCATGAAGGCATATTAGATTAATATCGATCCTATCGACCCCAAAAATGCTAAGATGTAGCTCTAAAACTTTCAAAAACAAAACAAAGACACGTTTTTCACCCATTTTATCTACAACTTATTAATAAACACACACAGACACTCATATATATATATATATATATATATATATATATATATATATATATATATATATATATATATATATATATATATATATATATATTGTTTCCTAATTAACTCTTATATATGGTGACTGGCATATACAAATAATTAATTCAAAATTTGACACATTCATTGGTAAATTTACCGATAACATGAAACAACCTATTCGTAATTATTTTAAAAATAAATTAAAAAATTAATAGACAAAAGATGGCGATATTAATTAGCTAAACATGTCAAAAAGAATTATTGTTACCGAATACACCTTCTCTCTCTCATTCTGTCTGTCTGTATGTCTGTCTCTCTCTCTCTCTCGATATATATATATATATATATACATATATATATATATATGCGAGCACCTGTAGAGGTCTCTTGGTTCGCCCAGCATCACAATAGATTGGGAATAGTAGATGCGATAGGCATCAATAAACTACAGAAGAACTCAAAACTGATCTCTGCGTTTAAATACTGAGTTAATGTTTAAGCTTACCTTTTAAAAGTTAAAAGTTAATTCTTCCACTGATACTTAATTTCAAGACAATTTAATGCACGTAGATCCTTATTTTCCGTACAAACAATCATTTTTTATTTCATGGGTGACAGAACGGGAGACAATTTATGAGGTAATATTAAGATAGTGTAAAGATCGGAAAATAAAATTAGAATTAGTTAAACATTCAGCATTTGAAGAGTTAGAGAAACATAAGAGCTGATTAAGTAAAACCTATATTATGGAATATAATATATTTATCCATAATTATTTTGGGATGTATTTTTGCACTCTCCTTGGACGGATCTCGGCGAGATTGTGATTGGGTACTTAATAAGAAGGATTCCATGGTAGACGAGAAAAATCGAGTATGCATGAGCGTCGCGAATGCACTTGCAGGAGTAAAGGGACTGTATTTGCCAGCATGCGAGCGACCAGTTAGTTTATATATATATATATATATATATATATATATATATATATATATATATATATTCTTTTATATGTATTTAAATATTAGCTAATTTGCGCGGTGTTTCGAAATTAATTTTGAAAAGTTTAATGCATCCTCCAGATAGTTTTCTCTAAACCCCAATTTATAAGATTGTGTGGACGCTTATATATCAAGATTAAGCAAGTCAAACATTATGATTTTTTGTTGCTTCATAGAAATCCACATCAAAATAAACAAAAGAAATATATATATATATATATATATATATATATATATATATATATATATATATATATATACATAATAATAATAATAATAATAATAATAATAATAATAATAAAAAGACTTAAACACTTATATTTATGGTCATAATTTATTCCATTGTAATCGTAAATACGATCCAATTCATCAGACCTACAAATTCCATTAATATTATCTCTCTCTCTCTCTCTCTCTCTATATATATATATATATATATATATATATATATATAATCTATCTATCTGTCTATCTATATATATATATATTTATATATATATATATATATATATATATATATATATATATATATATATATATATATATATATATATATATATATATATATAACATCTGGATTTATTCTTTGTCGTCATGAAACAAATCATTATAATATATCACAATATGCACCTTGTAATTTTAAATAATGATATTGATTCCGATTTTCCATGATGCTTTAAAGGTCTCCATTTTCGGCCAGAATTATTAGGTTGGTGCAAAAATAATGACGTAATAATGTCGTTGTTTGACGTATTTTTAACGTCAAAAAACGACATTGTTACCTCATTATTTTTGCACCGACCTAATATATCAGGTCTATCATTATTACTTTTCAAAATAATCAAAAACGTTGCACACATTTTTCAAGTGGAACCCAGCAGGCAATGTATTATTATTTTCTTTCCACTAGTTACAAATCTTTTAAAAGCTACTATTTGCATTTAAACTAAGGCAACATTTGCTATTACGGAACTCTTTCTTCATTTTATAACACGTGTTATGATGCTTATGTTCTCATATCTCATGGCGTGAATATAAATATCAACATCTCTTTCTAAGCCTGATGATTTTATCGGTAAATATTTACTAACAGTAAATTGACGCAGCCATTGCTATTATAAGGAGATTTTGCCAACGGTTGAGGAGACATATTTTTTACAATAGAATCATTCCATTATTTATAACGCTCAATTTTAACATTGCTGTTTTCTCACAGAAAAAGTGAATTTCATTACTGAGGTAAGTTGTTCCAGTGCTGAGATTGCCACAGTATTCATCTTAAAACCTAATGAAATTTTAAATGCATATTTATGCGACCATCAGCACCAATGCCCCCATAAAGTTATATTAAAGCGCCCCGTTCTCATCAAAATTAAAATTATTGTTTTCATCTAAGAAAATGCAATGCAGCGCACAACTTAAATAACACGGGAAAATATTAGTAACTTGATTAATCTGCTCTACCATATTCACCATTTCCATCTGGCCTTAATCCAAAAGATTCTTATATTTTTCGTTCGTAATGCTTGAATGAAGAAATATTTTTCTCTTGTAAACAAGATTCAATTGTTCGTCAACCTGTTTTTCCCATCCAAAAACGGCTGGATTTTACTCAGAATATATCGAAGAACTGATTAATAGAAACCAAGAAAAAGTAAATACAATGTAACCCGGATATAAGAGACCCGAATATAAGAGAAACCCGGATATCAGAGAGATTTTCTCTGGTCCTAAATTAGAGCCATACTTACCTAAACAAAATAGACCAAACGCGGATATAAGAGACTTCTTCTCCGGTCCCGACAACTCTCTTATATCCGGGTTACACTGTAATGGTGAATTTATTATTAAATAAAGTGTAATTATCCTTTTGGTTCAAGAATAAATTTGATAAAATCAGAATTTTTTTCAAAGTCAAACTAATAGAGAAGTTGCAGGATTCTCAATAAAGGCAAATCTTCAATGCTTTTGATTATAAATGCTCTAGAGTTCATGTCAACCTAGTAACGGAAGGTTAATCTTCACAATTAAATTTACCTCTCATTCTACGTAAAGCGACAAGGACCATCCGCTTCCCTACATCTTTGCTCGCAGAGTACACGCTTTGTGATATCTCTACATCAGCTCAAGAATTTATCGTACTTACCAAAAGTCTTGGTTATATAAAGTCTACTACTACAGAAAGAATAGATGGAGCTGTGTTTGGGCACCTCGAGGTGGTGTAATGGTTAGCAAGCTTGTCTGGCTAGAACAATTACGACTTAGTGAGTTCGATCCTCACTGGGTGCCCCATACTTTCGGCCTTGTGCCACATCTAAGCTACGCTTGGAAAATCACTAGATGGAGCTGTGTTTTCGGAACCTTAGTTCTGAGGTATCGCCGAACTTGCTAAATCACTTTAACCAATGACTGAAAGTGAAATGTTTCGCAAGTTCATGAAATGTTTGAACTGCATGGAGTGTTTACAAGAATATGGGAGGAACCTTTTGAAGCTATCAGCTCGAGGAAATTTCAAGAGTTAAAAATCTACTGATTGACCTATAGAAGCCATGAAGCACTGGGTAATAAACACATCACGAAAAAGATCACTTTAGATATCTCACATATGGAAGCATAGAGTATTTCGACATGAATTCTCTGAATCAAACTTCCAATTCATCAAGTCCTTCCTAACATTGGCCTTATGATGGTTGTCGTTACTTGACAATTGTCCGAACACATTACATCAATTTACGTGTTCCGAAAGACTCTCTCATCGACTCTACACTATATCTGTTTTATATTAATAATCTTCCTAAAAATATTCACTGATCATTATTAAATATATATAGAGAGACGATATCACGGTATATGGGGTGAACTTTTCATGAGAGGCAAGCCTTCGCTAGGTGGAATACATTACTCCACATATCATTTATAGGTGACGTGCTAAATCAATTTTACTAAATATAATTAAAATCACAACAGTTATTGAATCTACGACCGAACTTACCCGCCTTTGTAACTGAGAAATAATCAATATTTTCTATTTTTGTTTTACGGAGTTTCATGTTCATATCGAAATAGATTAATCCGTCTAGTGAGATAAGACAACTTTTAAAAGTTCGTTTTTTTTTTATAATCTAAACAAGAGATTTAAAAGATTATAATTAAAATACATTCTAAAACAGTCCAAAATTATCTAACTTGAGTTTTTAGATAAACAACACCTTTCAAAAGGAGCCATTATTTCCGTTTTGTCTCTGCTTACGTTAGCTAAACTGAGATTAAAATGCAAATCATATCCGCATATAAAAACACGTGTATAGATAATCAAATTCTAAAATATTCTGTATTTATTTTTCAAAAATTATTCCACAGTTATAATCACTCACACACACACACACACGCATATATATATATATATATATATATATATATATATATATATATATATATATATATATATATATATGAAGAAATATAGTCTTAAGATGTGCTATATTTATAGAATAAAGTGCTCAATATCAGAGATAGAGCTTGGCCTGACGATTGCATATAGCATGAAACAGACTATTGCCTGTAAGTGTTGACTTCTATATTCACGTTTATATATATACATATATATATATATATATATATATATATATATATATATATGCTACAAGTTCGTAACAATATATATATATATATATATATACATATATATATATATATATATATATATATATATATATATATATATTGTTACAAACTTGTAGCATATAGATGAACCACGGGTTTTGAAAAAAAGGAAAACGTGGGATATTTTCTCGGTCTTCACTCAGAAATGGAAGCGACACAAGGGAGTCAACGAAGAACAGAGACAAGTCGATGGATTTCGAAATAAAACATTTATTTATAAATATATAAACAGATAAAGAAAGAAAAAAAAGAACATTCATTTAACAAAGGGGAAGGGGATCATTAAAGAACACAGGGTGCGAGCGAATACATATATATATATATATAAAAACAGATCAAACCAAGAGAATCAAATTATCTTTCAGTCGAGTTGATATTTTCACACAAAGTTCTGATTCGCCGAAGCAAGAGTTCTGATGCTAAAACAACATTTTGGTCGGTCGGCACTTTTCCTGGATTTATTTTCTTTCACAATCGTTCGATGGTCCACGGCATCTCGTATAGGCGTTTCGTTGGGTTGATTCAGTTTCATAGCAGTCCTTTCACCCCAAGTCGACAGACTTTGCTGTCTTCTTCATCTCAGTGGGCAGTCTGACGATTTTGCCCAGCGACGTTCAACTGCCGCTGGTCAGAGGGAAACTCAAAATCCTTTTTTAGATTCCCGCTGTCCCCAAAGACAGTCACGTAGGTTCCCTTCGTCCTTGACCGGGTACGCAGGAGGATGGGGCGCAAATCACGCAGTGTTTGTGTGATGGCCAAAAGTTCAATACACGATTAGTATGTTCTGCCAGTGTACTATGAGTTATAACTCGTATGCTATTGATAGCAGTCCAAGTAGGTCGATATATTTCGTGCCTAATTGCATCTGACCATTCCTGCTAATAAAACTACCATCATACACGTATAAGTAAATTGTTTGCTGATTAATGGAATTAACATTGAATTAACATTAATATGTTTTTATATTATTATTCATTTATTGACATGCCATGTCCCCTCAGGACATAGGCAATCATGACTCTCCACAATTCCCTTCTCTATCTCTCTCTGTTCTTGTACTGCTATTCATTAACACAAACAGATTACTAGCTGTTTACCCCTTCTCTCTGACTCTCTTGCATTTAGTATGCCCTGTCAGTGTCAAATTCTCCAAACCCTCTTCCGTTAGGTGCCCTAAAGATTTTAACTGCCTTTTTCTAGTACTAAGTATAAGAGTCCTTTTCGTTTCCATTTTCCTTAAAATTTCTCTCTTACTCACATTTCCAGTCCATGGTATTCCCAAGAACCTTTAGTAGAACAACATTCCTATTGTCACAGGTCTCTTCTTCTTCTGTGAGGAAATTGGCCAATATTTACTGCCATATAGGAGGACAGATCTTACATAACGGTTCCCAACTCTTTTTTTTTGGTTTCAAACAAAAATTTACTCTAAATACTTTGCTTAGTTATGTATTCATTACACACTGCGTAAGAAATCCCAACGAAAATAAACTAAATTATTATATCAATAAATATCCAATAAAAGAATCATAGTAATTCTCATGTTTTAGCAATGTGAAAACTTATAGTAAAAAAAATAAATAAATAGGTGCCTAATTGATTCAGAATAATGTTAGGATCGTTATTTGTAAGTGACTGATTCTCTGTCACAATCTATTACTTATTCGTTGTTGACAATATCAATATAAACAGAACAAGAAAAACAATTTGATTGCCGGGAAAACAAATCCATATAATTCCCAACCAATAAGCAGGAAATTTTAACTTACATTCAATTACATGGCAGGTTTAAATTTTATGACTCCGTCTAGGTTGTTTAAATCATTCTAAATCCTGATAATATGCCAGCACATGCGCACGCACACTCATACGAACGCTTTAAAATTTAGACATTAGTTATTACTATTACGTTATTCTGGGTGGAGAAAGTAATGGCTTAAGCGATTGTCGACTGTTATAAGTTGAAGACTTATTTCAAACTTTGTAAATGACTCCAACTGCAATAAATATTTTACTGTTGGGACAATTAATGTTAGAGAACACGTTAAAAAATTGAAAAGCAGAAATTCTTGATAGTTATAACATTGATGTATTTAATGTCTAAGAAACCACAGTCAAAATACATCCTATTAATATCGGAGTTACAGCTTTGGTAACAGTAAATATTATAGAAATGATCTTGTAATCTATAGCGAATGAATGAAGAAATCCATAGGCATTGGACAAACTATTAGGTTGGTGCAAAAATAATGACGTAATAATGTCGTTTATGACGTATTTTTTAACGTCAAAAACGACATTATTACGTCATTATTTTTGCACCTAATATCATAGTATGCAAATTAAACAATTATATTGGAAGAACGGTATCTATGATTCCATTATTACCCGTCAAATTTTGCAGAGCAGCCCCACTTTCCTGAGTTAAAAAAAAAAATTCGATGTACGTTTGGAGAGGATTACTTTATTAGTTATTTGCGAAATTGTTGAAGACGAAAATCATACTGATTTGCCGTGTGCGTTCAAGTCGAAGCAGCTTTCATGACGATTTGTATTACGTAAATGTTACTGGATTTTTCTGAAATGAATACAGTAGAGATCACCATCAAAAGCGCCTTGCTCCATACAATACGACTTCTAAGTTTGGGGTTGAGATGCAGTAGGCTCTGGAAAATTTCAGTTACTTTTATTTGTTTGTTTGTTTGTTTGTTTGTTTGGGTTTTATGGCATATCAACCACTGTGAGTTATTTAATGCCAAAACCAGTTTATATGAATTTTAAATGGCTATTTTGTATGGAATAAAATACGTATAGCTGGCAACATTATTGTTTCAAAAACGTATAGGTGGCAACATTATCTTTTACAAAAAACGTATAGCTGGCAACATTATTCCCTACAAAAAACGTATAGCTGGCAACATTATTTCTTACAAAAAACTTATAGCTGGCAACATTATTTCTTACAAAAACTTATAGCTGCCAACATTATTGTTTCAAAAACGGATAGCTGCCAACATTATTGTTTCAAAAACTTACAGCTGGCTACATTATTGTTTCAAACACTTACAGCTGGCAACGTCATTGTTTCAAAAAACGCATAGCTGGTAACAATATGGTTCCAAAAACGTATAGCTGGCAACATTATTTTCAACAAAAAAAGTATAGATGGCAACATTATTGTTTCAAAAACGTATAGATGGCAACATTATTGTCTCAAAAACGTATAGCTGGCAACATTATTGTTTCGAAAACATTATCTGAGGCCTTGCTGTTGGATGTAGTTTATCGCCGTACCCAGGACGCGGATGTAGTTTATCGTCATACCCAGGACGCTCAGTTACTTTTATTTTCCAAACTGTTTCATGATAAATATAATTGGCGTCTTTGATACTACAAAGTAAAAAAAAACAATGAGATGGTTATGTTCAAATTACGACTTTTTTGAAGATTTGAATATATACAGAATATGTTCTGAATGAAAGTTCATTACAAAATTTTTTACTGATAAACCGTGTTAAATTATCGCGCAATTGAAAGATTCCCGCTAAAACATAAATATCTTCATAGGTTAATATCTAACTAATTTTAGGTAAAATAACTAACTGTTATATAGTTATGGTTTTAACCGGTAGGAAATAGAAACTCTCGTCACGTTTGCCACCATTCTCTTTATGTGTGTGTTTCTGTATGTGGCGGTAAAGATGTGCAAATGTACAGGAATATCTTCATCTGTACAAATAACTGAAAAACATTAAATAATAAAATGAAACAATAAACATTTGTGGATGAAAACTACGCTTATTCACTCTCAGAGATATCAATTTTAGAGAGGTAATTTAAATTAAAATCTTAAATAACATTAAACCTTATCTGCATTGACTGCTTAACACCTGTTGCTAAATCAAGCAATGCGAATTACGATTTTAATTATACATTATTCAAACATATTTCTATATTTCATATTCTGTTTCTCATTAGCATAACGGAAAACTGACAGGACGTTTATAAAATGTTGCCGATTCAATATGGCTTAGATTAACAATGAATTATAAAAAAATATATTGAAAAAAGTTATTTGCATACATTTTTATGTAAAAGTGGCGTGACTTTTTAAGAGCCGAACGTTCATTCATCTGATGTGAGTGAAGAGCTGTTAACAGAGGGGGGAATCTGAAACAATTTTCATCCATATAATTTTATGTGAGAGATCAATGTATAAATGTCGATAAATAAATTAATGTAAGTGTTTAGTTCCCTAATCTTAATTGATTGGAAATAGGATAAATTTTTTCATTATTTGTCTTGAATATAATTGCTAATTTTAACTATAAAATAGGCTCAATTAGCGACCACGACGCATGTTAGGAATACACTGAACCCCTGAAAAGAAACTCAAATAAACGGTAATTATAAAGACATTTCCATTATTTTGAAGTCTATAATAACCGCTGTCTTTTAAAAGAAAAATATTATGTGAGCTTAGGTATTTATAATTTCGAAAGAGATTTATCCCAGAATTAACGCTTCATAATATTCAACAATAATTGACTTTCCCTCGTATACACACTTGCGTATGTCATTAGGTTATAGTATTATTTTGTGAGTATATATGATTCATATAGTGATGTCCTCTAATACTCTGAAGCCCATGCTTCAGGGGTTATCGTTCCAGGTTTTACCTCTCCCTCGAGTGGGGACTGAGTTTTTGGCCCGGCACCCGTGGTGTCCCCAAAAGGGAATATGCCGAGGGTATTTGGTAATTTCTCCATCGTACAGCTGAGAAACACACCTTAAGGAGACCGTGTGTAACAAATGGTTGCGTGCTGGGCGCACTGGGAAATATGATTCATATAGAGTCTTCAGCATATTCTTTGAAGGTCCTCCCAAACTTTACTTAACCATATTGCTCGGTGCCTGAGGCGTTCCCAAAAGGGGCAACTGCCAAACATTATGGGAATTTGTCCACGGTTCTGCATATGAACCCACCTTAAACTGGCCCTGTGTCTCATCTGATTCCGTGGTAGGCGAACTGAAAAAAATCTATATGATTGATATATATATATATGTAGTCATAGTTTACTACTCAAATACTTTTCTTCACATTTCTGACCCTTACATTTCCGATAGATTTTAGGATCTATCTTAAATTATACGGATCATTAAACATAAAAGTTATATGATGAAGGTATGATTTTCAGAGGATACGACGCATAAAAAAGAACTTCCTTTTCCGAATCCGTGATTTTACTACGCCATATTTACAGCACAAGATCTTGCATCACATTTAACATATAAAATTAACATATAGAATATTTTTACAATGTGGGGTTATATGTGGTGGCATACCGTCTGTATCTATAAGACCACTGTGTTTTGTAAGGATTATTGTTAAAGGAACGATAGGCATAGAGACCTTGTAGTATTATAAGCCACACAGAGACATGAAATAGAATAGATAATTGATGCTGATGAATGTAGGGTCATAATATTTTTGCCTCCTGTCCATAATCCAAAGACAACCATTGCTTTGTTTGCAGATATTCAGATCAATACCAGATCAATATTCATCACTGGGATACTAACAGATGGTACCACCCTGCGCCAGCGTTGATGGGTGAACAACAAAAATTAATAGGTGATTCTACGCTATTTCCCATCAGAGGCCAGATGTAGTTTATCGTGACATCCAGGACGAAGAGTTCGATTTCTAAAATATTACATTCTAATCTTTTTGATACTTGATTTTTAATGGTAATGATACTATTGGCTTTGTTCCTGATAATGAAACATTCGGCATTCCTTGATCTTGGATCCAGTTCATTTTCGGTTGAAATTTATAAAGTCTTTCTTGTGGAATGATTTCCAAGAAAATACGTTTCTCGAGTACAGTAACTGTTATTGCTCTTCCAAGTAGTGATTTGGTTTCCTTTCTAACGTTTTGTTTGAAGTAGTGTGGAACGTCAACATCTTGATACTGTCAGCATTTGTTCCTCGATATTCGTTTTAGTTGTTACTGTGTTTGAAAGACAACAGGTGATGTGGTATTTGTTATTTGGTACATATTTTGTGATTCTGTAGTGCCAGTCCAACAGGTTTGTAAAAGAACAGTCGTCGCTAAGATATACATAATTCATTTGCAAGGTGTCACCTTTAGCAATCTTTATAAGAAAGCTGTAGTATACGGCTGGCAATTTATGTATTTCTGAACGAGCCTGGTGTCATGCATCACATCCATATGAAAGTTTTGATTAATTAGTTAACAGTATACATAAAGAATATATACATTTGAAATAATTGAAGTCATAACTCACTATAAATTAATTTATGATTTTTAAAAATCATATTACTAACGTACGAATGATATTGACATATCTGTTCGGATCAAAAGTTGGGATAATGACGCAAATGAGCAGAAGACTCAAAATGAAGTGACATTAAGATGTTTTTATGACGATGGTAAGGCCTAAACATATTTTCTCCATCTAAAAGATGGCGTGTTGAAGGAAGTATTCCGACCTCAGAACAGCATATGAATAAATCCATAGAGACTACCTGTTCTTATAATTAGAAACCACCTTCAAAAATGTGACTCAATTTAATAGCTAGATCTTATAGAGGAAATATTTGGGTTCCCAATATCATTAATCTCTGGCGAGAACCACAAGGTGGAAACAACTTAAATCCCATCCTGACTTATGGCAAAAAAAAAAATATGAGAACCCTGATCTCTTTAACCATTTACTAGACTGCGAATAAACAAACACAAATGTGAAGAGATTGTGACTTAATATTTACATATCTCATGCTACATAACAAACGAATCGACAAATAGAAAATGGCCATCCTGCTTTCCCGAGTGATGCATGAGTCGAGAAATTCCGCACAATTTAATACCAATTTTGAAGGTATTTCACTTACTGGAAAAAAAAGTTAAAAAGAAGTGAATATGGGTGATCCCCCAGTTAAGGGCCGCATCAAAAATCCAAAAAATTCACTAACGCAAGGTACAGTATCGTCGAAGGCCACGTTCTCCCTAATTAACTATTATAAAATTATCCAAATATACACAGCACATGAAGTATTTGAGAATATGTGAATGTGCGCATGCAGTAATATGATAATCAATGTTAATGTTCTTTCATCTTTTCAGAACATCAATGGCGAAAAATCAGCTAACGAATGAGAAGAAACGACATACTGCACCGTGATGTTTAGATTGAACGTTTTCAGAAGGGATTGGAAGTCTCCATCGGTGAAACTTCGCCTTAACCAAGCGTAAAAAAAGTATTCACAGTATTAAGACAGCATCAGGACCCCACAATTCGTATAAAACATTATCGATGCGTATCCCAGAACATGCATGAGGGTAATTGCCAGATATCCACAGGCATTCGTTAGCACAACCCGGAATGTGGTGCATGACGACATTCTATACAACCCATAGATGATGGAAAACTAACCATTCAACAACGATTGCTCCGAGCAAAACGATAGCTGAACATATTGAAAGATCTAGATGAACCTGGCATGTTCAATATTTTTTTAGACGAACAGAAACATTCATCCAAGATCAAGAAGTGAACCGTTAATATGACGGATGCAGATCCTTATGATGTGAAGTGAAAAACACGCCATGCGACTCCACTACATTCAATAAGGTCTTCGACTGAATATTTAAGACGACACTGGAAGTACCGGAAAATTTTTAGGAACCAGGGATGCGATAGACATACGTACGGGTTTTAGTAGGAGAGATCCCACACTCACAAATCTGTATTGACCTGAGATTGGATGACAGACATTCTGCGCGACCTAATGACACGAAACACGTGGCCATGTAAGTCGCCAGACCTAAATGCCCTTAACTAGTACATGTGATGCCTTGTTGACAAGGAGACTAAGCAAGGTTTTCACAATACGACTGATTCCTTGAAAAACGCCATTACCCTAGTATTGTGCAATATCAATAAAAACATGTGGCATGCATGGCAACTATCCATGCCCCACATTGAATCCCGCATTGCGGCTAAAGGGGGGTACATTGAAGAAACGTAATCCAGCTATTACTGCATCTGTGTCCCAAATTTTGTAGGAATGAATATAGTTATTTTTAAGTTATGGATGTTATTTTTATATTTTTCAATGTATCCACAAAAATACCTTACACACCCTGTATACAGAATTGAAATTAAAAAATTAAAAATGACAGACATTCAGAGATTACTACAATGCTGTATGTATAAGAATTGGAAAAATATATTTTACGCAAGAGATCTTTATTAAAATATTACAATGGGATATCTTTGATTTTTGAAAGACATATTTCCGTGTATAATAATATGTAAACATATATAAACACACACAGACACTCGCATATATATATATATATATATATATATATATATATATAACACTTTATTGTGTCATTGATTCTCTTGTCTGTTGTTAACACATTTCTGCAAATGTATTCTATAATTTTTTGTAGACGAATACTCGGAAAAGAAAGAAAAAAGTTATATTACTCCTACATATATTGCAACAAATTAATTCTGATGATACACACAATACAAATGTTTTCATACGATGTTTAATATCTTATTCAAGGGCGGGAAAAGAGACTTACATCTATTATAACGTCGTGATTGTGTTGAGGGTACATACATCTTGCAGAAAGTTAAGAACAAGAGTGGACAAGACCTTAAAGAGACTGAATAAAAATAGATGAACGTAAACTGCAAAAAATAGATCCTTTCATAAGTCTAATGATATTTCTTTCTAATTTCTCTAACATGCAGCGACCAAACATACCATGTATATCTTTACGCATCGATTAGAAATGTTGGCTTATTTTATATGAAAGAAAGAATACACTTTTCAAAGACCACATGTAGTTTTGAATGTTTAGGTGCTGATGAATTTTTCAACATTCTACAATGAACGCTTCTTATTGAGACTAAGAATTTTTAGCACCATTTGCCCGTCATCTGTTTGCCATAACATAAAACCGTAAAATATTTAAATTAGAAGAAGATAAATGCCTACAAACAAAATAAAAATCACATCTACTCTCTCCCTCACTATATATATATATATATATATATATATATATATATATATATATATATATATATATATATATATATACTGAATATATATATATATATATATATATATATATATATATATACTGAATATATATATATAGACTGAATATATATATATATATGTATATAATATATATATATATATATATATATATATACTGAATATATATATATATATATATATATATATATACTGAATATATATATATATATATATATATATACTGAATATATATATATATATATATATATATATACTGAATATATATATATATATATATATATATATACTGAATATATATATATATAATATATATATATATATATATATATATATATATATATATATATATATATATATATATATTAATATAGATAATGGATAGGGATTTAGATATTGTAAAATCATTATCTGGATATAATTTTAAAGTGGAGAGTTAAAAACCACTTTTTGTTTGGTGTAAATATTTTTGTTGAAATCATTTCTAATATATTCAGTAATGCGATGCAGACATTGAATAGCAGATGTCTTTGCAGAAACTATAAAATTATAATGAAAAATTCAATTCAGCTTAGAATAAATAACGTAAAGCCGTAAAACTTTTAAATGATAAGAGAATGTATTATAAGATAAATGGCTGCAAACAAAATCAAAATAATATCTACTTATGCAGAGTTTACTGATAAAATAACACACATCTCTCCTTTAAATGATATCTGAACTATACAAATAAAGAGGAATTACTGAGAAAAATATAATATTAAATTGAAAATGTAGCCTTTGCCTCTCTCTCTCTCTCTCTCTCTCTATATATATATATATATATATATATATATATATATATATATATATATATATAATTATTTATTTAAGAATATGATTCCATCGCTACATAAGAGTTCCCATGAGAACTCTTATGTAGCGATGGAATCATATTTTTAAATAAATAATTATATTTAGGCTCTACTTTTGTATTGAGCACTTTAAAAAAAAAATAATAACAAAAATACTAAAGAACTTTGGATTATTTACCTGACGAGTTCTTTCCTATTTTCTATATATTTTTACACACACACACACACACACACACACACACACACACACACACACACACACACACACACACACACACACACACACACACATATGAAGAATGTCCCTCCTGAGAGTTGTGGATTCTCACAAAATGATTTAAAATACACAGTAATTCTATCAACTCAGGAATTATTATATTTTTTTAAACTGATTTAATTATTCTTCTAGTTTTGTTTTATTTCCGCATGTGTGTGTGTGTGCAAATGCCAGAAATCCTTACAGGTCGTCCATTTTCACGGATTTCTTACTTAGTATCGTCGTTCACATGATTTCTACTACTGAGGAATACATCACTTCGGCTATGACAAATATTTTTGTCTTCATTATTCTTATTGTCTTCTTACGGATATAGTCTATCTGGAAATTTTACACGCACCCGGGGGAGAGAGAGTGATGGAGAAAGAGAGTGAGGGAGAAAGAGAGTGAGACTTCTCGAAAGAAATATGTTTCAAACGGAAAGTGTAATTCAAACCTACCCACGCATTTTGAGCGTTTTAACACTGTGTTTGATTAAACACAACGCTTCACCATGGTATAATCATCAGAAGGTTCGTCTATTTTGCTTTACACATGTAGTCGTTCCTAAATTTACTGGCGATACGACATTTTGTTTTCAATTTCATTAATTATCGGCACATGCTGCAAGCCATATATTCCGTTTTTATTATATAGTCATTTCCTTCTTGCAGTTACATCAACACGGTGTTTTCTGTGTATCTTACGTTGTTAAGATTTTGGTCACAGATCGTAAATCCTGGTACATTTTCTATTTTTCTTAGGATTGTCTTATTGTATAGATTAAATCAATACCGTGATAGAACAGACCTTTTTTTCTAACTCCTTTTTCAATTTTAGCGTACGTCTTTAACTCCCAATGCAGTTAGATTTCCCCAGTAAAACTTGCAGATAATTCTAATGTCTTTCCCATCGCAGTCGTATTAACTAGGAGTTCAAATAAGTAATTGCTACTTTTATTTGCAAAACTATGGCATGCTAAAGTAAACTAAAAGCTTTTAACGTGCTTATCTGGGTGTCCATTACTTAATGAGTAGTAAATTCAACCCTGACATTGTAGCCCATGATCTTGTTACAAAATGACCAATGCTTAATAAATGGCTCTGTTTGTATGGTTTAGACGATCTTGAAAAACTAATTCCTAAGATTTCGCCTGATGTGCATTTAGTGCATCGATACTCTGTGTGTCGTATTTTCAATCACAGAATTTTAAAATGAACCATTATTTATGATACGACAGTACATCCATTGTTATGCTATCTATGCCAAGAAATGTGATAATTAAAACAAATAAGTGTGCATTAGTTTCAATGCAAATAATTTGAAAAATGTAATCATTAATTCAAGACATTCAGACAGTATTGATAGATTACAGATTTTTCTAGTGAAAAGGTTTTCATTATTTTCACGTGGTACGTTTTTTTAGATAACACCAAAGCACTTCGTTAAGGAAAAGGTCATTCTATCTTTTAATATGACATTTCACATGAAGACGGTTGTCGTATGGATATAAATATTGCTCACGAGGCGTAAATTGCAATGTCAGTTGTAATCAAAACAATTGTAATATGATAGAATGATTTTATAATGAGAATGTGTGCTAGTAAAATGAAGAATTTGGTTATTCATACATATTTTAATAAACAAGATTACTATGAAATCTCGTCAGAAAATTTCGGTAGAATTGATAATCCTTGGTTTTTAATAAATAATAGGAATTAGTAACCAACAGTGAACTGATCATCTTAATTGACGGCATGTATACGGGTGTTTTTCTTCCCAAATATGGCGAAAATATTTCCCTTTGAAATATCTATAAGAAATTCATTCTAAATAGCTTCTATTCTGAAAATTGTATTAATGCATGTTGGGTCCGTCCTGTACAATGTTAAACAGAAGATTATTCTATGGTTGCATAGTTTCTTTCAGCTATGTTTTGTCAATATATATATTTTCTGATTCGTGTCTAAAACAAAGTCAACTTTTTCATTATTCGTTTTAATATCGTAATTTCGTTTGAGATAATATCTATGTATACAAAACATTTTACGCCTACAATTAGCACTTAATAATTTTGCTGAGTAGCAGACGATGCCAAGGATTAAAAGTAAAATGAAGACTCTTCTACTGACATCTATGTTTGGTTTGGTTTGGTTTATTTTGTTTTACGGCATATCAACCTCAATGGGTTATATATTACCGACAACATTTTTTGGATAAATTTGTATGAATAAAATATGTATTCCTTGGTTTTTATTTGTTTGGTTTATTTTGTTTTACGGAACATGAACCTCAGTGGGTTATTTAATGCTGATAATTTTTTATTGCTCGTAATAACCTGTTTTTTAAAAAATATGTTTCTGGCAATACTTCTCCTTCAAAATTGTACCGCTGGCAATAATTCTCTTCAAAAAATATTGCTGGTAATATTAAACTATTTGCCCATAGATGGGACCCTAACAGGTGCTACCAACCCGGGTCCGGGTGGACCTGGGAACACCAACAATTAAGAGGTGGTTCCACGCTCCTCAAAACCTCCTGATCAGAGGCCTTGCTGCTGTCTTCAGATATCATATTCTAACCACCTTTTGCTAAGTAATGAGCACAATTATTTCTTGAAACGGTGTGTAGTTTAGAATTACGAAATTAAGTAGTCTGGTGACCATTTGATCAATAGATAATGAAATCAGCTCCGTTGGCCCGAGGAAGAAATAAAGCAGAACACAAGTAGATAGTTCGAAATCCGAAGTCTTCTGGTGATTTTGATAGATCAGAATCACATCACAGACAGATTGTTAAATCTGAACTATTTTAAATGATGTTTGAAATTTAAAACTTTTATAACAACAGGGATATTTGCATAAAAATAAGTCTTACTTCTGAAAACTTTTTTTTGCATTTTTTGAGCAATTACAGAATAGATTTAAATTACGGACGTTAAGATAATAATAACAAAGATATAGTTTCATTTTCTTGCAACATAAATACAAAACACTGTCTTTCTTCATTCGTCAATACCAATAAAACTAAAATGAAAATTCTAACCTGGACCATTTTATATTCTTGAACCCAAATAAAGAGATATGCATCATTGACCGTTTGGAATGAAATTTGATTTTACAAGATCAAATTGACTTCTGCTACTTCTTCATTCCGCTGTGTCCGTTCAGTGATCATGGCTCTCCACAACTTTCCGTCTTTTGTAAATCTTATTAAGGCTAGGCTTTTTGCCATCTCATTCCTCAGTCACTCTGGCCTTCAGTATAGGCTATAAGTCTAAATTCTCTGACAAACCTTTCCTCATTACGTGCCCTAGAAATTTCAATTATCTCTTTCTGATTCTAATATGAGTGTCTTTTTGTTTCCATTTTCTATAAAACCCCGTCATTGCTAATATGTTCAGTCCGTGTTATTCCAAGCATCCTTCTGTAGAACAACATTCCTGTAGCGTCTCTTAGGCGATAATTCAGTATTTAAAACGTGATAAGTGCCCAGGTGTAACATAACAGTTCTGTTCCATTTTCTTTGTTTCCAACGAAATTATGATGTTTCTGAATACTTTCATCAGGTTTTGGAAGACAACTTTCGGTTTTCGAATGTGCCTTCGGATGTCAGTCTCGCTGTTTCCGTGTTCTCTTAAAACACTTCCTAGAAATTTCATGTTTTGTACTTGGTCGATTTTGGTGCCATCAATTCGAATCTTGGGATCTTGGTTTTGCTAAAAATATTCTGTTTCCTGAGAATTTCTGCTTAGTCCTTTTGTCACGCTGCATTTCCTGCCTTCTCTAGAAGTTTCAGTAGTTCTATTATATTATATACAGAAGAACAACACCGTGCCATCTGAATGTCTTGTCAATATTGTAGACGATAATAATGAATCCTGGTTGGATATCTAATTCTCACTGTATCTGTTCATTGCAAAGATTGAATAAGTGCTGTGCGAAGACAGATCCTTGCTTCACTCCACTTTCTATTTTTATGTATTTACTGAATTCGTTTTCTGTCTGTGATGCTGACGATTTCCTCCCAGTATAAATCCTGAATTATTCTAATATGTTTCCAAAATAAATCAAGCTTACCAAGCTGTTCAAATAGTTCTTTATGACGTTCAAAAATTATTGCTGGTCATATTTTTATTACAAAAAAATTCTGGTATCAAAACCTATTTTTACTTAAGTTTAGGTGTCAACAATTTGCCCATAGCTGGGACCCTAACAGGTGCTACCAGCACAGGCCAGGGTGGACCTAGGAACGCCAGCAATTAAGAGGTGCTTCCACGATCCTCAAAACTTCCTGATCAGAGGCCTTGCTGTTGGACGTAGTTTATCGTTTTATCCAGGACGCAGATGCAGTTTATCGTCTTACCCAGGACGCGGATTTAGCTTATCGTCATACCAGGGACGGTCTTTGTGATGTACTTTATATATATCTTTTTGCATCTGTATTGCCTTCCTGATATCATGCTGAGTATAAATATCCTATTTCTTGATCCAGTGTCTTTAACAAAATCGCACCTTCTTGTCCTATTTCTGTCTAATCTAGCACTATTTATTAGAATTCAGATTCTGTTATTTGACTCATTAGGTTGGTTGTCAGACGGAGTTCGCTTTCATTTACACATGGCTTCGCTATGAAAATGGTGATCGCAGCTTATCAGATGAAACTTTTTAGCAGTTCGCAATTAAGAGAACATGCGATTCAATAATTATTTTAGGCTTCTCTGCTTGAAAATTATGGTCGTTATGTTTTGGGGACAAAAACAACAACAAAGCACACATTTATTTTATTCTTGTTTCTTGTCGCAGATTTATTTTTCTGAATTTTGTCATTTAATGATGAATAATAATCACTAATTTTAACATTATCGTCACAAATACATGTTAATCATAACAATTTTCGATACACGTTACCCCTAAAAAAATAATTAAAAACCTAAAAAAAAAAAAAAAGGAAAATATAAAATACATATAAGGTCATATGTCACTTGTAATAGCAAATTTCGCTAAATGTAAGTAAAATATGCAAAACTAAAAATGAAAACCTATAAAGAAATGAAATGCTAATAAAAACACATAGAATTTAAACATGTCTACATATGATTACATGCATATTCGTTGGTGTTCATGCGTGCACGCGTGCATGTTTACTTCCGACTATAAGTTATTATGCCTGTTTGTGTTGATATAGTTCTCACGAGTTAGTGTATATCTTTGCTGGCATGTATAGGCATGTGTATGCATTAGTTTACGTACATGCATATGCGAATGTGTATATGCGAGAAGTACAAATAAAATACCCCCGGCAGGGTGAAAAGAAAATCATGTCAAATTAGTGTAAACATTCCAAACAGGCGAAAAAATCTTACAAAAAACAAACACCCACCCCCCAAAACATGAAGAATAAACAATTTAAAAGAGAGAACATATAAAATATAAAATTATTGGAATGTGAAATAAATACTAAAAAAAATGAAAGAAAGTGTAATGTTAAATAAAAAAAAAGGTTTCATTAAAGAAAATGTTTTATAAAGAAAATGGAAATAAATACTAAGTAAATCTAATCACGAAGTAACTTTCAGTAGAACAGAAAAATTAACATTTATTTGAAAATAAAAATAACTTTATGAAATCATTTTCTATTACTCGTAGTGAAAGATTAATCTGCTTTTTGTATCTGTATATCATCGATGATTCCAATGTTGATTCAGGTTACATGCACGAGAAAGCGATATCTCAGATTTTAAAGACTTTTAAATTAAGTGAGAGAGAATTAAGATTCTTTCATGCATAACAACCCATATTCCCCTGACACATCAAGATTGCTATAATACACGTGATTTCTTTTTATAGAAAATTCAAAAGTTTGAAACCTGTTGAATTTTGGACGTTTCATTTCTTCTTTGTGGCAGTTTAAAATAACGCAATATATGTTTATCAATACGAAGACACCAGACAGAATTTCTATAAGGATTTTTGATGTTTCAATATAACGGACATTAAAAAGTTAGAAAAGATAATATTTTTTACAATCATATTTTGGAAATTCAGCAGCTGTTGTATATTTTGAAGCAGTCAGGATATAATCGAACCTTACACTTTTTTCTGGACTAGTATACTGTGTTTTTGTATCCATCTAATTCTCATTTACTTTGCGTCCCTTTCGGTATCCAACAATGGACGTAGTCAAATCGAAGATCATAAGCATGATAATATCACACATGACGAAATCACATCCAAAAATATACTTCCAACCGCTTTCTCTGTGTTAATCTTCTTAAGAGCAACAACATTATATTTATTCGTCGTAATAAACTTCCAGAGACAAGATATTAAGATGATTAAGCATTGACGCCGTGAAAGGAAGAAGTCGTATAGGAGATTGCTTTTGTATTCAAACGTGGGATTTGAGGTAAATTTCATTTGAAAGACGAAGATGAGATAGCATCAGGACCATTTACAATTGTAGGAAATGACAATTTATCTTCATTAATGATCCGGTGCTTTTTCATAAGTCACAACGAAGATTATAAATGGAGGCTATCCTTCAACATCATTTTGCCTTTTTTTTTTTTTTACTATTTTATGACATCCATGACTACCAGACTTACATGATTTATCTTCATTTGTTATGCTGGCCAGTTCATCGTTTGAATCTTCCATAACTCGAAGAGAATCAGTCGAGAAGTAATGTTCAGTTTAACTTGTGCACTGGCTAAAAGTTGGTGTTTATACACTCTCTTTGGCTCGACTTTGTTTTATTCGACACGGTAGTCGTCTAATTGCCGTCCTTCAATATTCTGGAGAAAGAGAGTACCAAGAAAAACATGTCATCCAAACCATAAGTTTACACTTCATTTGTTTTCCTAAATATTTAAAAGCTTTCTAAATATTCATATTTCATTTTGCAGTTAATCCCTTACTCATTAGTGTCCGGGTATGACGATAAACTACATCCGCGTCCTGGGTATGACGATAAACTACATCCGAGTCCTGGGTATGCCGATAAACTGCAACCGCGTCCTGGGTATGACGATAAACTACATCCGCGTCCTGGGTATGACGATAAACTACATTCGAGTACTGGGTATGACGATAAACTGCATGCGCGTCCTGGGTATGACGATAAACTACGTCTAACAGCAAGGCCTCTGATAATACTTTTTTTTTTTTTTAAATAATGTTGACAGCTGTAAGTTTTTGACAAAATAATATTACCAGCTACAGGTTTTTTGAAAGAAAAGGGTTGCCGCCTAAACGTTTTTGAAAAAAATAATGTTACCAGCTATACATTTTTGAAAAAAAGTAATGTTAACAGCTATACGTTTTTGAAAAAAAGTAATGTTAACAGCTATACGTTTTTGAAAAAACAATATTACCAGCTTTCGCCAAGTACGCCAGTAAATGGTTGAAATATCAGAACCCGGGTCAAGCTGGAATTTAATGGAATTATTGAAAATATCCACAGTTACATATTTTCTTAAATTCCTATCAACAATATTGTCAGATTGAGCTTGCCTAATTTTATTTCTGGGTTTTCTCGTTCTGTTGGCGTACCAGCACGAAGTTAAAGTATGCCCACTTTTATTGAAATTTTTGCAATATTTTTTGTTCTTAACTGGACAGAGTTTCATCCAGCTCTCACCATCAAAGTGTAGGTTCTATCAAACTTTTCAACAACCATGAAAAGGTCATCGCAATTCAGAAATCATATAGAAACAATATATATTATATCCTGAATTCATGTTTTTTTTTATTTAAAATATTGAAGCAAAAGCTTCATTTAGAAATAATTTAGACGTTGTTGTGATAATATATTTCTGAACTGGTTATACAGATTATTTTTCAAATATATAACGAGGTTTTCTTAATCTGCTTATCTGTTGTCGGTATTAAAGACAGATCACATGAATATTTTATTTAATTTGCAAGCTTTGTAGATGTCTTCGCTGTCTTTGATGTAGTCGACATCATTCAGAGATTATTGTTGTTTTTGCTAATAGAGGAATGACAAATTAGTTGCTGTTCACTCTTTTTGTAATGCAGTAATTTTAATGGATTTCGACAGGACATAAAAAAGGGATTTTTGAACTATTTTCATATACTTTGTATTCTGGTTGCAGTGACATGTTTGTTAAACTTTTGGCAACTATCTGTTTCATTGACCTTTTCTCATCACTCATCATTGACCTTTTCTATATTTGTCCTTTCACTGCTATTTGGTATGTTACGGTTTGTTATTTTTAAACTTTTTCAGTCATAGTTTGTGGAGAGATAAATTGGTGGAGTCGAATATAAACATTTATCACGCCTGCAGCATCAAGGTTTGGTGAAGAAGCTTTTCGCAATTATTTATTTTCTTAATTATCCGCTGAGTGTTGCCAGCATTTAAAATGGCGGATTTTCACGAATACAGTATATACAAATCTCTACTTTAACCTAAAACTATCTAAATATATACATCTAATGTTTAAGAACATAGTGATAATGCAATGGATATTCCTTAACTATTATTGATAGACAAAGAAAAATATTGTAAGAATACCTGAGAGTATCTACATGAATTCTGGGCGAAGGTATGTATACTTGCGGTTTGTTACTCGATGATTGGTCATACAAAAGAGTTCAATGCAATCTGGATGACTATTTGTATAGGAGACACATTGTATAATAGGTTGTGCTGGAAGGGATAAGCAACGGTTGTTTTGTCTGCAAGGGAAAATAAACAATTAAATCAAATAGAATATATCTTTACCAAGACAGTCACCGAGATGAAAGTTTTTGTTACGACAGATTTAACCGAACTCTTCGGTGTGAAATCACCAAATTACCTCGGGCAAGAGAAAGGAGTTTTTTTTTAAGTGAATGTTGATGTTTCTGTTTTAGCTTCTACTTATGGATTACTAATACCTCATTATAAAATCAAATTATATATATATATATATATTGTGTATTTAGACAGCAATATTTCATTTATGCATCCTTCATTAAAAACGACAGAAAATGTACTACGATTAGACTTTTTATTTAATGTTTCTTATGTTCGAACAAGTGCTTTCTTTTGTGGAACATTTGGACAGTTTCTACACACACTTTGTCCGAAAAAGAATGCACTTGTTCGAACATAAGAAAAATCAAATAAAAAACTTAATCGTAGATCCTTGTCTGTCGTTTTTCAACGAAACATGCATATATATATATATATATATATATATATATATATATATATATTATATATATATATATATATATATATATATATATATATATATATATATATATATATATATGTGTGTGTGTGTGTGTGTGTGTGTGTGTGTGCTTGTGTGACGGACTCTCCCATCGATTTCGACGTATGAGGCTACGATAACCTCATTCAGTTTTTATGTTTGTGCAGTATGCGACATTTCAGTCTTGCTAGTGACTTGCATACTATTAGGTTGGTGCAAAAATAATATCGGTTTTGACGTTAAAAAAATACGTCAAAAAACGATATTATTTTTGCACCAAACTAATAGTTCACATATACTGAAACTGTGAGAATCTCAGGACATAGCAACTGGAATATTTGCTGACGTTTTCACCGTTGTCTTTCGTTTCTTAGCCGGTGAATACGACCGTTTTCGATATTTCTTATACAACCACAGCACAAACAACTCCTGTTATTTTTATCCAACGCAACTCACTCAAAGTTAGGATGAAGCATATTGACTGCAGGGAGGTTACTCTTTGTCTTTTTCCCTGAGCCACGGCCATCAACATTCCTTATCGTTACTCATCCTAGCACCATGAACAGTCCAGTGAAGTTATGACTTCATCAGGAAATTCTCAATTCAACCAATGTTGCATTTTATGAGAACAGAACTAGACATCTTCTCGTCAAAAGTATAGACACCTATCGCGCGGATACAACTTTTTGGTCTGTCACGCTATCCTTAATTTACACTTTTTAGTTCATTTATATTTTTTTTCCATAAATCTGTTAGCTTCATTCACCTCATATTCTCTACCTGCAGCTCTGTTTCCTATTATTTCTGCTAATAATATTACTGTTTGTTTAAACTTTGCGCCATATCTCTCACGCTTTTACGAAATTTTGGCGGTAAAATAAAATATTATTTTTATCAGGAAAACCGCATGGAAATTTTCAACTTTATTTTAGCCGTTTAGTTTCGATTTTATTAATATCAAAGTCGACAAAATGTCTTTGTAATTATTTATTTTTATTTTAAGAACATTTATAGATGTATTTTATATATAGGGATATGATATTTCTTTATTCTTGGATCATTTTTGGGTGTGCGTATTATTTATAGGTGCGTGTTATTTTCGAGAAATTACGGTAAGATCATTTCGCTTCACCCTCGATGGGCATAAAAGAAAATGAAATAGGAATGTACTTAACATATATGTGGCACAAGGTCGCAAGTGTTTAGCACTCAGGAAAGCTTTGTCGTAAGTGATCTTGCGATATAAGCAATTACGCCGCATCGAAGTGAGAATGAAGTACCTGTTTAGTACTTGGGATTGATTATCTTCCAAAATATAACCGGTTCGGGATTGAGAGTAATCTACTTCATACCGTAGGGCATAAAATAGTTGAGTCAAATCTCTGATAGACCAGGACAGTTTATACCCAATTTTACGATAAGCAACACGTTTTTCTTAAATAGAATGTTAATTGATGATTAAAATCTGCAAACTGCTTTTGCATCGTCTATGATATAAGCAGAGGTAGCTATTACACACGATACTATATAATAATTTTATATCTGTATTTCATTTGCAATATGGCCAGTCTACATATAATAATACTAATAACAATTACATACAGATTTGTTTCACCGCACGCGTGCACACAAACGGACACTTTGATATGGATATATTGATATTAAATGAGCACCTCGAGGTGGTGTAATGGTTATCAAGCTTGTCTCGCTAGAACAATTACGACTGAATAGTGAGATAGGACCTCACTGGGTGCTCCATACTTTCGGCCTTGTGCCACATCTGAGTTAGGCTTGAAAAATCACTATATTAATATTAAATAAAGTTGTAACACTAACGCTTAGTGACCTGTAACGTGAATTCAGCAATCCGTGTTCAAATTCTGGTTGAGTTCATTCATTCACTTTCGCCATAATACAGTTGTGGAAGGTATGAATCCATCTGTTCTCACGCCTCGGCTCTGAGTTAAATAGTAGAAATTTCTTTCGTGACATGTTAGCTGTATTTGACAGCCAGGATAGGAGAAGGCTAATTCTGAATTCAAATCAATATAATGTGAACCTGATGGGTCATATACTTGAACTGTA
>OZ010571.1:124263680-124421180 GCA_963932145.1 Acanthosepion lycidas
ATCCGATATATTTTAAATTTATTTGCTTAAACCTTATGGTTACTCATATTTAAGAAAATACGCTGTTTTTATTTTTTATTTTTATTAAACACTTCATTTAAATGTGTATTCTAACAAGATTTATCAAATATTCAGGCTGGTAGACATAGGTGTATGTATATATATATATATATATATATATATATATATATATATATATATATATATATATTTAAATAATAGCTCTAGCCGTTACCATAGTAATTTAATTTTGATAATGAATATGCTTATAAAACGCGTAAATTTCCAGAAGTAGTTATTAAAAAAAAAATTGTGTGTGTGTGTGTGTGTGTCGTTTTAGGCCTGTCTATCTTAATATATTTTAGTAGATGACATTAATCCCTGTTTATTTCTAATATCCAGTAAGTTACTAAGCCCATTTATTTTAAATATAAAATATAAATCCCATCATTTTTAATACATTATATATATGTATATATATATACATTATATATATATATATATATATATGTGTGTGTGTGTGTGTGTGTGTGTGTATATATATATATTAAAACGAGATGTCAGTGTTTTTTTTTATTTTCACATCATTTAGACGATAATTTATCCATCGCCCCCTATACACACAGACATGTGTGTGTGTGTGTGTGTGTGTGTGTGTGTGTGTGTGTGTGTGTGCGCGCGTTCGTGTGTACGATGCGATGGATAAATCGTTGTCTAAATGACGTGAAAATAAAAAAAAAATGCTGACGTCTCGTTTTAACATATATTTCTCCAAATTTCACAGAATTGGCTTCAATCATGGTCTCCAGACTACTTCAGAATTTTCTGCAATTCTTCTGGACGATCTACTTGTTGGTAAATGTTACTTTTTCCTTGTCTTCAGTTCATGTTTGGTATTACAAGGAGTTTTTTGATCTCACACTCAACTGCATCCTACACATAAAAATCAATGCGGGTTGCAATCTCGGGAGTTAGGTAGCCAGATATAAGGAGTGAATGGTCTTTGAAATTGTTTGACATCCATGACTTCTGCTTGTGTGGCGTGTTGCAGAATTCTATTGCCAGACATACGGTTTCCCAGCAGTCACACTCTTGGACCAGGGAAGCACTACCTCCTCAAGGAACTAGATGTAGGCATCAGTGTTCAGTCTGAGGCCTTCACCAAGAAATTCGGTAATTCTTTTCTTATCCAATCGAACAGAGTGAGTCTTCCCATAAACTCTAGACTGTTCGTATTGGAGATTCTACTGCGAGTGCCAAGCAGAACATCAGATTGTTTCCAAATTTCTGGAGGAGCGAATTGCATCATGGTGCTCTTTTTCTCATGGTTGGTGGTCAACTGAGCGTAATATACGGTGCTGTCAACAAAAAAAAAAACAAGAAAAAAAAGGTGATTTCGCGAAATCAAATATATAAAATAGACACAATATAACCCATCGCAACATATATATATATATATATATATATATATATATATATGTGTGTGTGTGTGTGTGTGTGTGTGTGTGTATACCCTGTAAAATAAAAAAAATAACCATCGTATGATATATGGACTGCGCCATCATTGCGCTAACCAGATATTTTTATTGGAATTCAAATAATAATACGATCCGTTTTTACTCAGCACCTGAAGATTGCGTTGTGTTACCGGTCAGGGATTATACATCTATTTCTTAATATATACTTAATAGCTCTGTTATATTACAACGAGAACTATTTTATTAGCACCAGAACTCAATGTTCGATATATATATATATATATCACAAATATTTCCAATTACTACTTTTAGGTGCGAAAACATTTAGCAGAACAGAATAGGTATTAAAAATAACTGTTTTGTTTTCTGAGTAATTTATTCCTAGTTGGGTAAGCAGCTGTGAAGTTTGCTAGACTCTTGGCAACGAACCAATGTTGCAGTTTCAGGCAATCATCTTTAATATAAGCATCACTAGAGAGAGAGAGAGAGAGAGAGAAACGGTTATTAAATCCCTACAGAGGGATAAAAGTCTATCGTAATAACTCGAAATAATTGAAGGAACCAGCAAACCTCGTTGGGTATTGGGTCCAAATATTGAAAACAAAATAGTAGATTTCACATATCTTAACAAGAATAGTCAGAATAATTACTGATAACTGAAACTTACTGTACGCATTCGCCCTCCGCAAAATTTATAAAATTTTTCTACTAATATCTTTTATGCTATTCACCGAAAATAAAGAAAATAAGTCTGTCTCCACCGTGGACCATTTAAAGGACAGTTCACGAAGTGGATTGGTTGTTACAAATATGATGTGCGAAAACGTGGTCTATTTTCGTTTAATTCATTAAAAAGTCCAGAGGATCTGCTAGCGTTTGATTACGAGGCGGAACCAAGAATTGATCTTCCATGATTGGGTCGACTTGGTGATGGGGTGTATGAAACACCCTGATGAACCAAGTAAATTTACATCACTGACGACTCCCACCGGCGCCTACTGAAGAGGGTATATTTAAATTTGAATTCATTATTTTCTAAATGTCGGCATTTCATTCATATATACACAGCGTCGATAAGTAAAAAACAATCTGACAGACTGAGCTTCCAAGGGAAGCATATGTAAGAAGTCGTTTGGCAATTAATCTTGTATTATTGAACAATGGTAAATATTTCTCTTTGAATTTCTGGGATTAGAGGTTATTATTATTATTATTATTATTATTATTATTAATATTTTTTACATTCAAACTAATTACTTATTTTAGTGTAAACAAAGTGATCAGCAATACTTGGCCGCAACTAAATGAAAAAACGAGATATCCCTAGTAAGAAAGTGATCAACGTACCCTCGTTGATTAAAGAAATAATTCTGATCGAACTTCCTTGAAGATGAGTGGAAAGCACGAAAGCTAATATGTCCTGATAACAACGGCAAAGATGACAGCCTTAGTCCGAATGTAAAATAATGTGAAACTGAGGTATAAATATATACTATAATATCAAAAAATGTTTGTGTAATTATATTTGAAGTTATCTACTTTAACATAAGAAAATGTCATTAACAACACGTATGACTGGATCCGGTCAACCAGATAATTTTATCCGGATATTCAAAGGCTTTCAAGGATCTGTTTTTATGAATTGGCCACGTACTGCAAGTAACAGTTCTAGGAAAACCAAAAGCAACGACAAACATAAGTGATGGACGTCTGAATGTGTCTATTCTGAAGCTTTATAAGAAACACTTTAAGAAATTTAACGCATTCTTTCGGAAATTAAAACAAAAAAAAGTAGATGGAATAATGATGTTTTTTCCTGTGTGATAGGAAGCCGTTAATATTAACAAAAAATTGTATGATATTCACTTTATGATCACGACGAAACTCTCTAGTTTCAGAAAGTTTGGAGGAAGGATTAAATATTTCTTGTGTTGTTTACCAATGTTCGAGAACCCTGGCTATGTATCTTCGTCTAATTAATTCAAACAAGAATGCTTTTCTACCACAATGGAGAATCGGAAAAAAATAGAAAACATGTTACAGATATGTGCAATATATTACAAAATTAGTTACATTAAAACGTAAGCAGATAATACTCCAGAACATACTGATTTCAATAGCATATTTTGTTGATAACGTTTTAGCCTGGCTAAAATGACATATCTTAATTGTATAGAAAATATACCGACGAATATTTACGCCCAAAAGAGAGAAGATTTGCAACCATCGACCAGCTGCTGGAAATACACCAGTTTAACAATATTCACCCAGCGCACTCTAAACAAGTATTAGACAACTTAATAAACGATTCGCTTTTCTAAAGAAAAGCGAAAGAAAGGCGTTCAGACAATAAAAACATTAACGCTAATTGTTGTCTAATATTGGCGTATTTACTATCAATATACGTTAGAATACAAGCATAATTACAAAGAAAATTGACAGACAGTATGCTTTTTCTCATTAAGTATATATATATATATCGGTGTTTTTTTAATCATATCACCAAAATCAAAGAATTAAGGTCATTAAACAGGAAGGAGTTATTAAAGGGTGAGAACAAGAATTAAGAAGGCATCAGATAACGATTGACATTACATTTCAATTATTGATGTTCAAAGTTAACTGGAAAGGAAGAATCCGGAAGAATGATCAATATGCGAAAAGTGCGAAAGAAGAAATTGTTAGCATAAAAATTAAGATTACATATAACAGTTTCAACTTTAAAATGATGAGACCTTGCCAGCAATCTGATACTGCATTTAAATTCATTAAGTCTAGATACCAAACAGGAAAGTTCATCAGAAAAAAAACTACCATGGAAATATTTAAGGAAATTCAATATAATCTTCAATTCAGCGGAAAATATTTGCCTGAGAAGGTGCAATATCACTCTCCTGTGGCCTAGCATCAGCCACGCTGATGGAAGGAAAAATGCTTCTCTCACACGATTAAAAAGAGAGCAGTTTCACTTTGGAGCCTTTAAAATTAATAATTATATTAAAATAATTAAATACACTTTCTTGTGAGACATTTAGATGCAGGATCCCGACTTTGAAAAACTGTCCGGTAAAATCCTTATAGAAAGCATGCCAATTGGAATTGGAGAAAAACTAGAATTTACCCATACATTTGGCAAATGTATCAGCATCACGAGTGACACATTTACAATTAGATTCTATTAAATATAATGACATGAGAATGTATAGCTAGTGGATCACCATTATCTCCATAAATGGTCGAAGATATATATGGAATCCTTTGAAGAAATGTTCTTCAGGGCAACACAGAAGCCAGCCATCTGGTTAAGATAAGTAGGTAACATTTTCACATTCTGACATCAATAGGAAGAAGGGAAAATTATATTGGACTATGTGAACTTTGTAAGAAATTCAATAGTTTCATGCGGCGAGATGAATGAACTAGGAGTTAGCCTTCCTCTCTCATAATAACGCATAGAAAGGTGTGTTCAGTAAATCCATTTATCACGTGCCAAAAGTCACGGGACATTATCTGAAGAATTATTCAAATAATACACACATTAAGAAGAAAGGGACAATATGCTGTTTACAATACCTAGCGAAACTCATCAATGCCGAATATGGCACGTATAAATGAGATTTTATTCTCATCCTGGGCACTCTCTAAAGAGACACATTCGCTAGCGTAAAACGGGTTTAAACAGCAACCAAAAGCTGGCGGAAGCCATTCAGAAGCGGGATTAGGACAGATATTAGAATTCAATTTCCTTACAGAAAACCATAGGCACTAGAAATGTTTACTAATGTTTTCTGTAAGAAAATGGTATTCTTAGAATGCTGAGAACATCATAGACGGAGAGTGTGAACAACGAACCCGTTTTAAGGAAAATAGATATAAAGCATTATGCTTAGAGTTTAAATAAAAAAAGGGAGACATTGGGCATTTAGATAAAACTTAATAAGTTACGAAGGTTTGGAATATTTCAGATTCACAAGGTATTGTAAATGCAAGAGGGGCAGTGTAAAACGGTGGGTAACCTAAGAAACATGCTTGGGTATAACGGCGGCAGAAACGGGAGGGGGAATAAATAGTAAAAAAAAATGAGTAAATAAATAAATACAAATAAGTGACATAAAATATATAAAGTTGTGGAGAGCCATAATATGCTTTATCCTGAAGAGACATGAAGACCAGAGAATATTCAAAGTATATATTGTTCGTACAACATTAGATACGGATTTAAGTATGACCCGATTCTACATAGAAACCTAACAACATTAAAACACTTACTGCGAGGAAAATGATAGAGAATTGTGTTTACATTATGTTACTGTAGCAGATCTATCTATTCAAAGCGAACATTGTATAAATCAAAAACTGTAATCGATTTAGAAACTTTAAACCCATGGATGGCTGAATATGTGTCGACAGAGACGGGAAAAGTATCTAGTATAGACGGGAATCAGAATGACAAAGAAGATAATGAGGGGTTTTCTACATACTAAGTATACCTCAGAGATTCAGAAGTTGAACCACAGACATGAATAGCATATAGAATCCACTAATCAAAAGTGAATGAATGAATCATTTAAAGAATCTTACCCCAATAGAATGTAGTGCTGGTGAAAATCATCTTGCTTTCTGGACAGTCACAAGGTAAATTCATAATTCTAGAAGACAGTTCTAAAAATGTGTAATGGCGGGGACAAAATACAATATATGGGGGGAGAGGAATTACCTACCCGTTCCCTCAGAATAAGCGTTGATATTAACACAAATAGGTAAGTGCGTAGGTAGGGAAATCAATAAAAACGATAAAATTTCGAGGCAATACACAGAATTTGGATTTATCATTGAATAACCCATGAGATTTAAAAGAACAAAAAAATACGGAAACTGAAAGCCGATGAGGGTGAAAGAGAAAAAAAAAACATAATAAATTATAATCTAGTAAATGCCCTATGAGATGTGGAGTTAGCGTACGGATTATGAGAGCAGAAATTGGTAATCCCCGAACTGAGTTCAAGTTCCATCCTAATCTGTTTCATTCTTTTGGAAGTAATTTTCATAAGGTAAAGGATGTATACATTTCTTCTCTCACTCCAACCCAACTTTGGTTTAATTAGAAGCACCCACTAAAACATATTCGACTTTGGTGGTAGATAGTTTAAGAGAAAGACAAATCTAAATTCAAAACTGTAGATAAGTCAACCAGAAACCACTTCATTTTCTGTTTTATAAAGTGTATGGTTATTAAACGATAAACAAAAAGGAATCTTAGGAAAAGATAATCACAGACTTCACGAAAGAACATGACATGGACAAAAAGATAGTAACTAATGACCTAGTTGAGGAGACTGTTTGGAGAGGAGATGAAACGAACATGCAGATAGAATGGGGAAAATTCAAAGGACACTTCTATTGTTGAACTACAACCATCTATTATACCCATTGTGTCGATATTAAATTTAATAAAATTTCTATCATTATCGTAAAGTAAATTATTCTTATGACTTTAAAATGTCAGGATTCGACGGTGGAGTTAACATTTATTTTATTCAAATCATTCTTTAAATATTTCCACTGAAATAACCGTAACAGTTTTGCTATGGAATTCAATGATTGTAGAAATATTTGAAGAACTTTAACAAAAATTTGAAAATTCTTGTACGTTTCGGACAGTAATTTTTAACCGCAGCGCCGCGGCACACTAGTGTGCCTCGCCACCCTTTTAAGTCCACCGTGAAATGCAGTAAATACATTACAAAATAAACACCAGTCACGTATTTGACACTAAATTAGCTGCAAGAATAGTTGAATAGAGACATTGAAATAAAGTAAGTTCATATTTGTATGCATTTTTGAAAAAGATGTATAGCTTCATTTTATAACATTTAAATGTATACCGTTTGAAAATTTTGCCGTAATACTTTCATTTGCTCCTAGGTGTGCTGTTACTTAAAAGGGTGGAAAAACACTAATTTATAGCAGTATTTCAGTTTTCATTTACACTTTAAAAGGAGTTATCAAATCTAATGTGGAATCCAAATCTTTTCCTTCACCTATAGCAGACGATGAAAATCAACTGGCAGATATACAGAAGTTGTCTTTTTTGTGCTTGGGAATCTTCTAATTATTTCAATTTAAATTAAGTTCATTAATTTCTTTTCTAGGCAGCAAATAATCTGTAAAGCAATCGTAATAAAATATTTTAATGCATGTTTCTTAGCAAAAGAAAGCTTCCAAAATGCAAATTAAAAATCTGAGATACAAAGATAAAGTAAGTACAACACTTTAAATATGTCGGAAATGTTTTATCAGAGGATTGAAAGTCCGACACTGAAAAGCGAAGGTGAATAATGCCTTCTACAACTAAGCTAATTATTAGGAAACAGGCAAATTCAGTTAGAAACAAAGGAAATGGTAGTAAACTATTATTCTTCCTATATGGGTAAATACTGATAATTTATTCACAGATGAAGAGGTGTCGAGCAACAGAAATATGGTTTTATAGAAGGATGCTGCGAATACTATAGACCAAAAATATGAGTAAGGACAACGTTTTACAGAAAACAGTAACAAAATAGACCTTTATATTTCATATCCGAAAGAGACAGCTGAAGTTTCTAGGGAAATATATATGAGGAAAGAGGTCTTTGGAAAATTTGATACAGCAGTTTGAAGGCAAGATTGACAGAAGAAAACAAAGAATAACCTACCTAGCGATATTGGATGGATGGTAGAACAGGGGTTTAGGAGTGGTAACAAAAGAAGAACATTTGTTAAGTGCTACAATGGACTGGGAATTGCGGAGTTCCATGATCGCTAATGATGGGCACGGCATATAGAAAAAAAAAAGAAAAGAATAAAAGCAGAATAGCGTAAAGACATTTTAGAAATCGGGATATTCCTGTAAGAGGCTTTATGCATATGAACTTTGTAAATAACAATCTAACAGGTTACACTAACTTATGGTTGAAATGTTTGCGTACTTCCTGATAGAGGTCAGGGTTTGCGTCGAGTTATAAGTTAAATTTATAATTATTTGTTCTTTACTCCTTAGAAGTTGAGTGCAACTCAATTTGCTTCCTAGCTTTCGTTTTGTACGGGAATAATCTTTGAATTGTATCTATCACTAAGTATGCCAGTTATCAGATCATAAAAAGAAAACAATCTGTAATAGGAGAAGTCTTTCGATTTGACTAATGATACTTCGAGCAGCAGTTACGAATATGACCACGAAAAATTAGATATGAAAATAGACTACTGGCCATAATCCCCGTTTTAATGTTTTGTTGCTCAGAAGAAAATCGACCCGCTTTTAAAAGAGCGACCGCCATTAACATTCACTTTTCACAATTTCTGATATTATTTGTATATATTTGCAAAAATGAGCTTTTCTTATCATTTCGCTATATAGATTTTACAGTAGCATTTTGCATTCAATTTTATGGAAAGCCATTTCTTTTCTCTACAACTACAATAGCTTTTTCCTATTCAGTGATTTTTTTTTCAATCTTTCCTAAATATCTTCTCAAATATTATCATCAGATCTCAATTCTATGTCTGGCGATGTGCGATCTTTTGAAGTGCGTATCTCGTTCGATATGACAATAAGTTTTATCTTTTATGATTTTGGAAAGGGTAGCGAACTTCCTACTTGAGTTCAGAAAAACAATGTTACTGGTTGAGCTGGTACCATCAAGAGAAACAACATTGTAGAAATTGCATTTTAATGTAAAGACACATGGTATCAAATAGTTTACGACCATCTCGTTTAATCTGAAATTACGCAGATAATCCTAATTATTACGTGGAGAAATAATTTCGTATATTTGCAAACAGTCATTTTCCACCGTTTATCTGTATAAGTCTCAGTCAAAATAAATAGGAAGCATTAATTTAGAAGCTTCCCTCGCATTTCTTCTAGTTTGAATAAAAGGTTTTCATTTAAAATAAATATTGTTCCGACAATCCTCGTCGGAACTGTTATAATCCGTGCTAAGGGAATAAATAAGTAACACCAGGTGGATATTATAAGAATGGTTTATTGTACAAAACAAGTACAATATGAAATACTGTACAGTTATAGACACAGGTCAATCTAGTAGTGAATGCCACTTATTGGAAGATCGGACGTGCTTGCGTCGTCTCTCTGCTCCCGTGACAGTTGACTTTATAGGAACTTACTACCTATAGTTTAATTATTGATGGGGTTGCCGGGTTATTCCATTACATCAAATATACTGGCAAATTTAAATAATTTTTTACTGTTTGGAAGCGTTGTAATATTGTACTAATTATGGAAATATGAATGGTGATTAATTCAAATTTCTGTTTGAGAATAATATTAAACTCTTGATCAAGATTAATGGTAATCGAGGTTGTGACAATCAAGTAATGTTTTACTTCTCCTTTTTTTTAAAAAAAATGCTTTGGCTCATACAGATACAGAAAGCATTAAGATGCCTTGCATTTTTTATCAAGATCCTATATATTCAGATGACCATTTTTACAAGTATATATTTGTGTTTCTAGATAAAGCATTCACTTTGAAAACGTTCCTCATCGAGGTGGGAGTTGAGGCAAATCCATATCGTAATCCGTGACATTCATATATGTTTCAGAAATTTTTATCAGATGCATATTTTCATCATCTAAATCAGTAGTAATTTGAAATACAGATTGTAAACTCTGTTGTCATTTCATTAATATTTATTAACAATAGCCTCGATAACAAATATATTCCGTATCAAATTTCCCCAGCTATAGTACTTGTAAGCCACTTAAGATAAAGAATGGTTATTTTAATAATAAATGTGAATGTGTGATATGAAGAGAAGAGAAGAGAAGGTGGTAAAAAGTGATGTTTTTGAGGATTAGTAGAAAAGATCACGGTTGACCGTTGAGTTGAATAGATCAGGATTAAAGGAATCGATGAAGTACGCACGCGATAGTCTGTTCACAAAATGAGGGGCTTCTGAGAGGAACTTTCTCCTTATACGGAGGAATTTAAGCTGATTATAATCTGTGGAGGTAGCAAATCATTAGTTATTTGTATATGGCTGCACCAGTAGAACATTGTACAGAGAGCTTATTTAATTATTGTAAAAATATGACGGCTTGTCGCCATACACTTGTAGAATATATATATATATATATATATATATATATATATATATATATATATATATATATATATATAGTCTTAAGGTTTGCTATATTTATGGCATAAAGTGCTCAATATCAGAGATAGAGCGTGTGTAAATATAAAAGTGAACATAGAAGTCAACACTTTGAGGCGACAGTCTGTTTCATGCTATATGCAATTGTCAGGCCACATATGCTGTTATTTTTCTCGGCTATTTATATATATATACGGGTTAGTTGTGCATTGTGGGTATACTATTATGGCGGTTATTTTACCGGAAGTCGTTTGTTTATTTATTTGGGTCAAATAATATTGCGTGTTTTTATTTTTTTATTTTTTGTTTCTTATTTTATTTATTTATTTATTTATTAACGTAGTAAAAATTTGTTTATATCACTTATTTAACAGTTTTGTTTTGGTTTCAGAATTTAATTAAAGCTATTTGTTCAATTTTGGGGTTGATTGTTGTAGTTCATTCTAACTATTATTTTGGCGTGAACAGTTTTTAATTGATTACCTTTATTTGGGATTGTTTTTTTTACTTATTTAATTGGATGAATTTAGGTCAATTTATTTTACTTGTATATTTTCTCTTTTCGGTTTTCGATTTTTAAGTAACATAGTATTTATTTATTTATTTTTTTTGTTATTTTGTTTATTAGTATATTTATTTATTTTTATTTTATTTTTTCCGTTTTGCATTTTTTAGGTTACGTAGTAAAAATTAATTTTCATGTCTGCATTTTGAGATGAGCTGGGATCTTTTATTTAATAATTTATTTTGGTCGGGGAAAGTAATAATAGCTATTTTTTCCTCCAAGCAAAGTTTGCAAGTTTTTGATTGGTTGTTGTAGGCTGATGATTTTTTCCTTATCTTCCAAGATATTTTTGGTGTGATGTGCGTTTTGTTTTTAATTTCCCAGATATACTTAGAAAGCATTGTTTGCATATTTACTATTTGTGAAAGATGTTTTGTGTGTATAATTTCTTTGTTTCCAGGATCCTTCAGTTAGTCCTATGTATACTTTTTCTTCATTATCTGGTGATTTTATCGTGGCTTGGTATATTACGTTGTTTTGTAAGCAATTTCCTTTTAGGGGGCATTCGTTCTTTATTCTGCAGTTGCACGTGGGTTTAATTTGTTCGTGTGGTTTGTTGATAATTTTCCTATTCTGCTTTTATATATATATATATATATATATATATATATATATATATATATATATACTTAATGAAAAAAAGCATACTGTGTGTCAATTTTAAATGCAGTATTAGATTGCTGGCAAGGTCTCATCATTTTAAAGTTGAAACTGTTATATGTAATCTTAATTTTTATGCTAACAATTTCTTCTTTCGCACTTTTCGCATATTGATCTATCTTCCAGATTCTTCCTTTCCAGTTAACTTTGAACATCAATAATTAAAATGTAATGTCAATCATTATCTGATGCCTTCTTAATTCTTGTTCTCACCCTTTAATAACTCCTTCCTGTTTAATGACCTTAATTCTTTGATTTTGGTGATATGATTAAAAAAACACCGATATATATATATATATATATATATATATATATATATATATATATATATATATATATACTTAATGAAAAAAAGCATACTGTCTGTCAATTTTCTTTGTAATTATGCTTGTATTCTAATGTATATTGATAGTAAATACGCCAATATTAGACAACAATGAGCGTTAATGTTTTTATTGTCTGAACGCTTTTCTTTTGCTTTTCTTTAGAAAAGCGAATCGTTTATTAAGTTGTCTAATACTTGTTTAGAGTGCGCTGGGTCAGTATTGTTAAACTGGTGTATTTCCAGCAGCTGGTCGATGGTTGCAAATCTTCTCTCTTTTGGGCGTAAATATTCGTCGGTATATTTTCTATACAATTAAGATATGTCATTTTAGCCAGGCTAATGAAGTTATGAAGAACTTGGTAATCCGTATGGGTAATCCCAACGAGGATGAAATCCTGAGAGCTCAATGTAAATCAGGAGCTAATATTAAAAAAAAAAAAAAACAGACCACTTTAAGTTGCCATTACTTTCGTAAGTGGGACCAGGCATTGAATTCTCAACTCTTTAAGTTGTCACTTTTTGGATTATTCGACCAAAGTTTTTACCCACTCGGCCATGTTGGAGAGATGAATTTGGAATTTAGGATGGATCGTTTTAATTCCACGTGTCATGCCTTTTTGGGATATCTCTGTATCAGTTATTTCCCTTTATTAATTTAGTAACTCAACTTTCCAACATATCTTAGTGGATAAAAAACGTTGGTTGAGTAATCCAAAAATTGACTTGACCCAAACAAACTTGTGTGTTCAGTACCTGATCATTGCAGAGGCGAAAAAAAAAAAAAAGAAAAAAAAAAAGAAAACTGTGTTACTAAAGGTAATTACCTGATACTGAGGTATTCAAAAAAAAGCTTGGTATGTGGAATGAAACAATCTACCACCGTGGACTAAATAAAGTGTTCGTTTCAAAATTTCAATGTATATCACCTGAAGTAGCTCGAAGCGTATAACGGCCGAAACGTCGTGAATATGGCAATAAAGATGAGGACAACAGTCAGGACGATGTAAATAATGTAATTATAATGTTTGCATTTAATATTCTTTTATATATAAAATTTTTCCATAGAATCTAAAATGTAAAATTTCACTCTATCAGATTTTTTTTTTTTGTAAAGTAAATGAACTTACATAATAATGGATATTTCGAGTTTTTCACTGTTGAATTTGACTTTACTCATAATATTTATTGTTTTATCGGGAATAATTTCATTATTTCCAGTCTCTCTTGATTTTTAATACATTTTAGCGGCTTGCTGAAGTAGACGGCAAATAAGAACAATGCTCGAAATAATATAGGAAAGAACAATACAAATGTATAAGTATGCATACCTTTTCTTTATACAAAAGTATTTGATATAATACGAAACAAAGAAGTTTTTGAATTATCAAGAAAACATGACTTATTTTGGAAATGTATTAGAATAATCTGGAACATCTACTGGGAGTAAACATCCAGCAAATGAATAGGGAATGGATTCAATAAATACACAAAAATAGAAAGAAGCGTAAGAAAAGGATATGTCTTCTCAAAAGATTTATTCAAACTTTATAACGTGCCGATCCTGAGAGAACGAGGCATCCCACCAGGATTTATTACTGGCGGTTAAAAACTGAGAAACAAAAGATATGCAGGTGAAATACTTTGCAAGGCTGACACTGAAAGTAAACTATAGGAACTCCGAGAGAAGATAGTGAAATAAAATTCGAAGAAAGGACAAAAGATGAATTGTAAGAAGAAATAGTAAGAGAGATATCTCTATGGTTGTTAAGAAGAGGCACAGTTCAAGTTTAGAATTGGAAAAGCTAAAATCAAGCAAGTATGAACATGTAATGATCTGGAAAGTGTTTTAACAAAGTATGTAAACATGACACCAAAATACAAAGAAACAATGAAACAGCAAATCATGCCTTCCAAAAGCTAAGCAAATTATTAAGAAACAGAAAATGTTTTAGTGTAAGCGATGTAATTATTTATCAGTTTGATTTGATCAGGAAAACAGTTCCTTACGAGGCATTTGAACGTGTTAATAATGTTCGTTCTTTGTAGTTTTGATTTTGCGGGTGTGTTGCTATTTTTGAGAATAAGGTTAGCAGTTTTTAAGTTTTTGTAATAGATATTTTGTTTTCATCGGTTCAAATGTGGTAGGGAATATCTTTATGATATTTCTAAGCGAAGATTTATTTAGTTTATAGTTGCCGTGCATTTGGCTTTTGTAGAAGATAATTATGTTATTGTTTTTGTCTGCGTATTCAGCATTGCTATTATTTACTTTGGAAAGAAATAGTCCAATCCAATCGTTGATGAGGTGGTGAGGAAAACGATTGTCTCTGGTTTGCATTGTTCACTTCTTTAAGGAAAATAAATGAGAGGATGAATTCTCACGTGCCCGCTTAGGAAGTTTCTTATCATTGCTATTTTACTTCTCAGTGGGTATTATTGACACTTAAAATTAAGGTGGCTAGAGTTTCTGCTAGTGATGGATGTGTTATTACTGTATTCTATGAAAAAGTCTAAGAATGGGAGTTTATTTTTTTTTAATTAGTTCGTAGGTAAATTTAAGGAAAGAGTTTTGCATATGTGGTTTTTGACTGTATTTCTTCTGTGGTTTTCGCTAAAATAAATATATCGTCTACGTATATGCATGAAACATACATATATATATATATATATATATATATATATATATATATATATATATATGTGTGTGTGTGTGTGTGTGTCTGTGTGTGCGCGCGCACCCGCGTGTGTGTGTATGTCTGTGTGGGTGTTTGTGGGGAGTTGGATGGGGTTAGGTTGTGCAAAGGTGTGATGTATTCATAGGAAATATAGTAGATGTGTATGATATATTTAAATCATATCTATCTATCTGGTGAAAATGAAACGTACTCGGACCAAATAGCATCTAAAAATATGACTAAATGACCAATCATCAGATTTTAAATATATATATATATATATGTATATGTGTGTGTGTGTGTGTGTGTGTGTGTGTGTGTCTGTGTCTGTGTCTCTGTGCACGTGTGTGCGTGCTTGTGTGTGTTTGGGTGTGTATGTAAATGATACTTCATTTATAGGTGATATAGCAGATATGTCATACTTAACTCTATCTATCTATCTATCTATCTATCTATCTATCTATCTATCTATCTGCCTGTCTCTCTGTTTATCTATCATAAACATTTACACTACGATTTTATGTGTTATGTCTCTCCAGGGCATGAACATCTATAGCTCATTACAACATTTTGTTGATCTCAGTATTTTTTGTGAGTGTATCATCCCTCTTAATCCTTATGCCAGTCATTCACCCAGGACCATTAAGTAGGTTATTTATTATCTTCCCCATCTTCTATTCAGTATGTCCTTTGAGGGGGAAATACTCCAGACCTTAATTCATCAATATGCGTCTCGTTCAGAATGTTAGTATCATTTTCATTGTGCTTCCTATTTAACCTTTAAGGTATATTTCATGAAATAATCGTGGAGGTTTTAGACATAACAAGTTGAAACAAGTACGCCCAAGGCAAGTTGGTCATGAAATCTCAAATTTCACTTCGTTAAGAATTATATTCGTTATCCGGCTAGATATTTTGCATTTTTCCATCATGTATTCATTTTTATCAGCGTTATCGTCCGACATTTTTGTTACAAAAGGAATGTTAACTCATCTGCTTGAACATGCTTCATAGATAGATAGATAGATAGATAGATAGATAGATAGATAGATAGATATTAGGTTGGTGGAAAAATAATGTCGCTTTCTCACATATGTTACTATGTGAGAAAACGAAATTATTTTTGCACCAACCTAATAGATAGATATGCTTGCAGGTATGTACAGTAGTGTTCAATATTAGAGAACTATTGTTTTAAAAGTCAACGTTCTGTAGAAGCGATCGTGGTAAAAGTCACAGTAGATATTCTTAAACATTTGTTATACCCTAAGGTAAATTTAAATAAGAACTAAGGATAAACAAAGTTACTAAACAAAAAATGATTACAAGACAAAACAAAATTTTGGCAGGAATTTTTTTTGTTGAAAATTCTGATTCGGTTTGTATTTGTATATGACGTATATTCGTTCTAGTAGGTGTTGACATCTTTTAGCTTCAACTAAGAAGAGATTTCAAATAGGAATTTATGCTGAGTTGTTTCGTTTGCTTCTACCGAAGAGGATTCGGCCACGAACGATTCTTCGTACTTGTACCTTAAAGCAAGATATCTTTGATAATTTCTAAGGGTAAAACCCTATATCTTTAATAGAATATTGAATTATTTTTATCATACAGTCTAATGTATATCATTGTATCATGCCCCTATATCCACTCTCTTTAAAATAGATCAATTTGCAATTTCGTTTTTATTTATTTTGTTTTATTATCGACTTATATTGATCGAGACAAATGTTCATTCTTTGAAAAGAGTGGATTAAAAAATAAGCTCTTGCAATCTTTTATAGATTTATTTGTCACTGAAGGTACCAAGAAACATGAAAACATGACGCTATTTTGCTTTTCAAATTAAACTACCGTGCATAATATCATTGGTCATCACCATGTAAATGGAATGTGAAATAACACCGGCGTACCTTGACGCCATGGAAATATCTAGACCTATAGTTGTTGCTGCCTGACATCTGGTGAGTCAGTGTAAATGCTGCAGGCTCGGTTGTTTACGATAAGGTGACAGGAACGATTGGAGCTCAACTGGAGCATGATAACGAAAACTAAACTAAGGAAACATTGAAATTCTTAAACTGAGTAGACATTTCACGTAAATAAATTTGCATGTAAATATTTCATGTGTATACGGAGAATACTTGATAAAAGGGATTACGTCTAGCCCTGGACTTCACATTAATACACCAAGTGTACTTATTGATCGTGAACCGAGGCGTCTGGCTTGGATTGTCAATGGAAAGAGAGAAGAGTTCTTTTTCTTCTATGTGTCGCGTCCATTCAGGACATTGGCGATCATGCCTCTTCACAAATTTCTGCCTTTTGGCTTTCTCAGCAGTTTTCACTTTTAAGCAACCGCCGTTTCACCATCTATTCACACAGGTTTGTAAGGTAAGTGGATAGCTATCTATCTTGCCCACAGTATGTTGCGCTAGGTTTAAGTTTCCCGAGCCATACTTTCATGTGTCCAAGGAATTTCAGCTGACTTTTCCTGATTCTGTGTAAAAGATTTCTTTCTTTCTGTTTGCATTTTCTTTAATATTTCTTTATTGCTTACATTATGCGTCAATTTAATTTTTCAGTATCCATTTTTTAAACCAAATTTCTGTGGCTTCTCGTTCTCCCCGCATTCATGGGGAAACTAGCCAGCGTTCACTGCTACATAAGAGGATGGATAACATTTAGAATTCCAGCATTATTTTCTTTGGTTCTAACGAATTTTTTTCCTCTTTCGTCAGACCAGGCGTACCTTTTAGAATGTATCTTGGATGACAGGCATTATAGCTCGTTCGATAAGTAAAGGTTCATGTTATTCATGGAACACTTAAGGAGTTGGTTGATTGTTGCGCAAAACAATAATAGATAAAGTTGTAATCAAAAATAAAAAAAAATGGTGATTACAGATAGGCGCAGCCTACTTTCACGATTGGTTGTCCCAGCGATATAATCTGACGTGTTATCGGGTTGCAATTGTTTAGAATTAATTTGATGATCACTCTGTATATTTGAGACGAATGTTCTGTCGACAAGTTCGTCTGATATGAGCCCAAACATGCAGAAGTGAAATAGAAGTTTGCATCCATAACGAATCCTACATATATAAAGGTGCATTGGGTACGTAGATTAGGCAGGTTGCCAAATAAAGGTAAAGAACACATTCAACTGTTATTTAACACATAGCTGCTGTGAAAATAAATGGATACATGCATTTCCAATAGGATTTAGTGTGAAAGTGACTGAATAAGATCTGCATTTGAACTGGGATCGCTGATTTCAATTACAGAACTGTTAAATTTTACACTAGTCGAACATCTTTGTCCTTGGAAGTATCTTTTGGTATTCAAATATTTAATATGCATTTCGTTTTATATTAAGACCCAAAGTAATATTTTCTTATATTAAAATTAATGCTTTCTTTCACCGGTTTTATACAACTTTCTAATGTATATGGTTTGTTTGTTTTGTTTCACTTTTTCATTCCTGATATATATATATATATATATATATATATATATATATATATATATATATATATATATATATATATATATATATATATATATATTACAGTAATAGTATAGACCTACTGCACTTTACAAAAACTCTTATTAGCTTAATATATTCATTTCCTGGGCCGTGTTCATTGAGGACATTGACGTTCATGGCTCTCAACATTTTCCTGCCCTTCGTAAGGTTATTTTTTTTAGGTTTCTTGTAAACCATGTTTTTTCATCCACTTACAAAAGCTCGCTACGTAGGTTACACAGTATTCCCCTGTTTTCAAACTGTCTTGTCAGTATCACATATTCCAAGCTCTCTTTCTTCATTATACGCCCTAGAAATTTCAACTGCCTATTTTGATTACCCCCCCCCCCACAAAAAAAAACAACAACAAAAAAACCCAGCAAGAACCCCGATATTATGTAACTATTCATCAGAGCAGCCTCTTAAAACCCTACACAAGCGTTCGGGCTACTAACTACCAGTCAGTAGCAACAACAAGAAAACTGTCAATGCAGTACCGTCAGTATGATGAGACGTTGTCTCAAACCGCACACATCACACGAGATTCAAGCCGGCACTATTACTAAGGCGAGAGAAAAGGTAAGGATCCGGGAACCTCTACCTAAATAGGAAAAAAGGGGTGATCTTCTCATGTTCAAAAAATTTGGAAGGAGTATTAATCTGGCAATAGGTAAATCTATTTTCTCCTATTAAAACAAAACAACAATAACAAATATATGAAACAGACAACAAAAATACAACAACTAAAACAAAAAAAGTAACAACAATAGGCACAGAAGCACACCTTGCGAGCCAAGCTGGGCTGGCATCCACGGCGCGATTTAAGTGTATATAGATTGCTCGTTGACTAAAGGTCTAAAAGTTACAATGGAAAGAGTGGGTGAATGGAGATGCTTGATCAGTGACTACATCCGACCGTATGAATTGTTATAGATGGATAATGGAGAAGTACATGAGTCAGAGAGGGTATGGATAAGGAATCTGGAATGTAAATATAAAGCTTTAAGTAAATTAAAGTCCAACATTCACTTCTTGTAGACAAGAAAACTCCAACGGCCTGTGAGTCACGATTAAAAAATAACGTCTAATGGAATGAAACAAAAATAAGATTATGGGGCATGACGCATCTCCATAGTGGAAGAAAACGAAATCCTATACGACAAATCGAAATATATATTGAGGAAAATTAAAAATGAAACGAATACAGTGTAACCCGGATATAAGTGAGTTGTCGGGACCGGTTAAGTCTCTTATATCCGGGTTTCTCTTATATCCGGGCTTGGTCTCATTTATATACATTAACACAGGCTCTGATTTAGGATCAGATAAAAAATCTCTTATATCCGGGTTTCTCTTATACCAGCGTCTCTTATATCCGGGTTACACTGTATTAAGATGCAAAATGAAAATAAAATTTATAATAATTAGTATGGTAGAACTTTCCATTTTGGGCCAGCGTGTGCATTCTGTAGAATAGATTTAAAATGAATTCAATAGGGTCCCTCACTGGACCGAAACATCGTGGTTGCTCACAAATAGCTCACGCGCAACTCGATTGTGAGACCTTGGATTCTTTCGTTGTTCATACACCCACATTAGGGATTATTGTTGCTTCGTTTTTTACGAGTTATCAAGGATTTTCAGGTTTTTAGATTGTAAAAAGATTTCGGTGGGGAAGGGGTTATAATAGTTTACAGATACATATATTACTAATTAATCCATAGCTGGGGAAAAAGAAGTGTATGCGCGCAAGTGAATATAACAATTATCAATTCTGAGCCATTAACAACTACACTACCCACACAACCAAGCTCACAACATCTGGTATTCCTAAGCGGTCACCAATCTAGGCACTGACCAGACACCACATTGCTTAACTTCGGTGATCGTATCGGCGTTTTAATGTAATGTGGACGTAAACCAAAATTTACCAATCGCCAGAAGATAGAGAATTTAAATATTACGTTTTTCTTTTTTAAATATATAAACATATCATCAAAAGCATTAAATCCGACAATTATTTAATATATTTTTGTTTATTCGTTATTTTAATAGATAAAATCTATTTAAGTATCTGCTCTGTTTTTAATAAAACCGCATTAATTAAATTTACCCGCCTGAATATTCGAGGAATTTCGGAGAAAATATGCGTTTTCCGACTGGAATCGAACCTGTATTCCTATACAGAAACCGTCATTTGATCAGCCTTACTGTGCCATTTAGCAAAGTCAAAATTACTGTTTACAAACACAAACGTCGGCGACATTTCTCGATCGATCATTTCTGTTCACGAAACATATCTTAAGGTAAACAATGACAACAAATCATGAAATGGATTACCTCCGACAAATATTTTATGTATTTTCTCTTTATACGTTTTTTTTTTTATAGGTACAGTGATTTTGAGCAAATCCTTTGTTTTTAATTAAACAGTATTAATTAAATTTAGAGGTCTAAATGTTTGAGAAATGTCGTAGAAAATATGCGTTCTCCTACATACGCTAAAATTTCTTTTTTACGACTGCTGTTGAAGAATTATAACATACAAGTTCTTGCATGGTTGCCTGCAGACCCTACTTCATTTATCATATCCAGTAAGATATGTTGTCCTTCGAACATGCCAACTGCAAATTACTCCTGGCATATACTATAATATTTTGATATTGTTTTGTAGCTTGTAATCTTTTATAATACATTGCATCAAATTGACAGACTGCTATTATCACTTCTTTATTTATTTTTATTTGGTACCACACATATACTGAGATTGGACGAGCTATATTTATATTTAGATCTTTTAATATATATCATGAGTGCGTGTGCATAAACAAGTACATTTATTTGTTAATAAATAGTTTATTATAGTTCTCAACGATTGAACCAGAGAATTAATAGTGCTACGCATAATGGACATACTACAGGAGGCGTCAGTCGAAAATAATAACAGATTAGGCGGCTGTCCGTTGCCGTTTAATAACTGGATTGTGCCTATCTCATTTCCTATTTGCAGAAAATGAAGATCAGTAAAGCAAGTATGTGTGTCATTTCATGTAAAGCTAAGGTCCGCCTTTACAAATGCATACCATCGGCACATTCTTCAACTCTGATTTTCTTTCACCTACAACCAAATCTTGCAAAGCCAAACGGCAATAGGAAATCGTTGATGGGAAATTGTTTTAGTGAAGCTTCTAATCTGAACCTACGCATTGGAGGTGAACTTAGTTATCACCTCCATCATCGAAAAGCAATCGATCGGTAAAGAAGGAATTGAAGTCTTAAATACGAGATAAAGCCAACAAGTTGAAATGGGAAAGCATTTTTATATACTCAAATAATTCTACTTTGAAAGAATGGATCAAAACGTTCTTTTTAAAAAAATGTCAACATATATTATGTAAATTTATTTACAATCATTTTATATTCTATCAAAGTGTTAGAGCGAATCGTCTCTCTTCCAAAAAATATTTACTTATAAATGTTTAGTGTGAAGACCTTTAAATATCCGTTTCTTCTGAACTGAGCTCAGTGTTCGGTAGAGGACAAACACATTTGATATTTCTATTGACCGGCCATATAATTCATTTTTCTAATATTTTGCTTATTTCTCTCTGTCCGTGTTTTGAATTAACAACTGCTGTCTCAGCTCTTTCTGTCATAAAGGCTTTCAAAATGAAGGATGCGCAAATGAAGTGTAACCAGTGCAGCATAACTTTTTGGGGGAGGATTTATTTTCGATCAATGAGTACACTTCCACAAATATGCCGTTTTCATTATTGAATAAACATTAGATTCGATTTCTCTTGAGAAATTAGGGCCAAGATATCCGATCATCACTTATGTGCTTCCCTCTGTTATCGACGACGAAATAGACATCCGCAAAGATGCTTTGTTAATAGTGAATGGAAACTGGCAGTGAATATGGCGCTTGTATTGCAATTAAGTACTGAGGCAAGAGGGTAAAAATCGTCAACTAATGAACGCCAAGTAAAATACATATTATAGAATATATACATACTGTGGCACACAGGCGCCCCTACTCCCACATACGCTGAAATATGTGCAAAACTCTATATATTCTTCTTTACTTGAATCATTGTGAAATATTTTTTAAGCAATTCACCTCAAGAAGGCGAGAGTGCAACTAGTACACAAGGGGCTACAGAGAGGGAAAAGACTGGGTATAGGGGGAATGGGGAAGATAAAATGAAGAAGGGGGATCAAGGCAACAATAGATGTCGATTGACATTACATTTAAATTTTTCATTATAGTTATCAGAAGCAAGTAAGAAGAAGGGAGTTCCACTTCCGGGAAAGTGAGAAAGAATAAGCTGTTGGAGTAGAACAGGAGGTTACATTTAACCATTCAGACAGTAAAAGGGTGGCACCGAGATTCCAACCTAGTAACACGCTTGAATCACAGGGATCTTGTCTTATACATTGAACACACACACACACACACATATATATATATATTTATATATAAAAATATGTATGTATGCTTGATTTTATACATACTAAAACTGTCTGTAATTAAATTTCTAAATACAAATATGTAGTGCAGACATTAATACGATATATAATTTTGTATTATATATATATATATATATATATATATATATATATATATGTGTGTGTGTGTGTGTGTGTGTCGAGAAAAAGCGACATACACAGATACATACACACATACATATATAGATATATTTGTTTTTTATGTGTGTATTATTGTGCCTGTTTAGAATATTAATTCTACAAAATGTAATACGTTATTAGGCATAGCAAAACGCCCATATTTGCACAAATATAAAATAAAATAACAGTTTAACTGAAAATCGCACGCCATCATATTTAGTTACAAAGCTTGTATTTGACAATAGGATGTTAATAAATAATACATCTTCGTGCAATTATTCCAGCTGCGTGAATATTTCGCAAATGGAAAATAGTTTTGTACTTACCATATCATCTCTTTATATTCATTGCTTGGCTAATGACTTAGTCCGACCTCTAACTGTTTTCAGTTTTTTTTTTCAAGGACATATCTCCATCTAGGAAATGGAGTTAGGAATATGAAAGACATTTTCATAATTCAATCATTCATTTTATGCTTTTTCTCATTGATTAATGTAACATTGCAGCTTGTTAAGAAATTAGTAGAGAGCATTATTTATTTATAAAAAAGTGGGAGCTTTTTTTTAAAATAAAATAATACTCTTGCGGGGGTGGGGGGAATAATGAAACTGCGACGCATGTGGTCGCATTAAGAAACCTGTTGAATTGTTTTGTTTGGAAATATACATTAGGTTCAAGCCAGGTGGTGGATATATGACCTATGAAGTTTGTTGATTTAATCTTTCCAAGTAAACATGAGAACATTAAAATAAACTTTATATATGATTACCAGTACAGAGGGGAAGAATAGAGTCATTGTCACACGATGCATTTTTTCTAGTTCATCACTTTGGTGATTACTTCATCACTTTGGTTTCTATCTATCTATCTATCTATCTATCTATCTATATGTTCACATACTGCGAATCATTAGTATATTTCCCCATAGCTAGCTTTCCCTCTTTCTCCCTATATATATATATATATATATATATATATATATATATATATATATATATATTAAGATATATATTAAGATATTACACAGAAAACGTCAAAATCGCGACATAATTGCAGTTGTATTTAGATGCATATCAATGCATCTCATCAGTCGATTGTAAATTACTGGCAAGTGAACGATTTATTCAGATTTAAAAGCAAAATATAAAATCTTTTTACGAAAAAAAACGGTGATTTATAAGGTTTGTGGGCTTTACTCTGATCAACCACTCAAATATTACCTACTTTAAATTTAATCTAAGCGAAGTGGCAAAAATTAAAAAAAAAATATGAATAGTTCATGACCCGCAGATTGGCAGCTAATGGCAGCACAAAATTAAACTGGATCGGATATTAATGGATATATGAATTATACACACAAAGAAAATTGGAGTGGAGTGTTAATTTAACAAAATACAAAACATGTTATATACTTTGTGAGTTTCCTACATAATTTTTTTATAGTTGATAAATAAATAGCTACTTTAAGAAACCAGTGAATACTTTAAACGTATAGAATTACTTGGTAAGTTAATATGCAACTGTTGGCAAAAGGTTCTTCATATAAGATGTAAAATGTCCAAAATACCAACTAAATACCAATACATCCGTACAAGATGCTATTAATACTATCAGGAGATTACGAAATAATTATATTAAATCCAAATTAATCTTACAAATAGAAAGATAAGCCAGGTATGGTGCAACAGAGTTCAACTAAAATCTAGGAAAAATCATTGTCAATTTCCCAGTTTAACTGAATTGTAAGGTAAAAGGTAGAATATGTTTACAATTTACCGTTAACTCGGATCTTTGATTTAATAAATCATTCTTATCAAAGAACCTGATAATTTCCAATTTTTCAAATGGTGAAGCTATAACTTAGTTTTAATATGTTTCTCTTAAATATTTCTTCACAGTTGTCATATGATCACCGAAGTTAAACAAATTCGAACCTTGTCTGTAAATAAATGGGTGACTGCAACCTGCTGTAGGCTTGTATCTAAGGGTGGGGTAATGGATAACGGATCGGAATTCGAAATTGGAGTCATAATTCCAGTCGTGTATCGTCATATTTACCAACGCACAAATACCCTTAGTTAACGTATGAATCCATCTCTTCTCTCAGCTCTGGGTTAATAGTAGAATTTGTATAAGAAAAAGTCATTATTATCTCCTAAGCTTTTTACAAGCTAAAATATTTTCTGGTTTTAAATAACCTGAAAACAGTTGATAAGCAACAAAGAGCAAATCAATCAATCAACCCATATCTTCACATCTCTGCTTGTACATAAGCAGAACATAATATATGAAGAGATTATAGACAATGTGGCTCTCATTTTCTCCTCCTTGTACTCCTGATCCGATAGAACTCACTAAATTAGCCGAAACTACTTCTATATTTTCTCATGATCAAAGTAAAATTGGGTTTCGTATACATTTTATCTGTAGTTTATTTAAACGTTAGCCAGGAGAATAAATGTGATAACAGTAAAGTTTTCGAGAATAACGAAATATTCAATAAGAAAGTTATTTTTCTTTTTCTTATCACTCACTAACGAATGAATACACTTGAGTAGTTCTAAATTTCAGTGATAGTAAGCTATTATTATATGCTAAGTTTGATAACGGGACATCACCGCAAACGTCTCAAGATAAAGCATTTGAAACTGAATAATTTTATGGCTATTTTTCGGAAATAAGACTGGATAAATCAACAACTATTTATACCGTGGTAAAAATTAAGCTGTCTAAATATTTTGCACTTCCTAAAAGACCAATTTATGCTTATGTTACCAGGGAAATATTTTCTAATGTTATTCTTTTAATAGCCTTTAATGGTGCGATGAAAAATCATTATGAAGTCTTGTAATTGTTGTGGATTCCGAGATGAAATTCGGTCTCCAATGAATGACAAACGCAGGAATGAAATATAACAAATAAATGTATTTACACAATAATACAATGGGTAATACTGTTAGTAAATCCAGAAACGCGATTAGTAGCAAGAATTATATATATATATATATATATATATAGTCTTGTAAATCCAGCCTGGAAGTAGGACTTCCTTAGAGTCTACGTGCTTGTAACTGTGTTTTCTACAGGCGGTTGCCTCACACTATTACTCTACCTCCAACTCAATCACAATCTCTCAGTCTCTCTACTCTGACTGATTCTGGGTATTTAACGGCAGCAGTCCAGGTACACACTGGTCGAGTCTACTTGTATGAAAAAGGGGTGGACCCCATAGCAGTAATAAATTGCATTTGCTTACAGACACTTTAAATTCATCTTTAGACACTCTTAAGATATATGCGGAGATGTTTTTAGCATTGATAATAGAAAGTGAGATCCTTGTGATACATGAAGAGAATAAATATCAAAGAAGTACAAGATAATTAAAAAGAAATAATTCAACTAAATAAGATTCAGATAAAAACGATATAATTTAATTATCTGTTTAGAAACGATTCAAGCATTGTCAATAGAACATTAACGAGAAAAGTGATTTGGAAATAAAACATAATAAAAACATAAAAAATAAGAATAATAAAAATAAATATAATAAAAACGTAATACAAAGAAATCAACCAAAAATAGAAAAAAATAAAAAAATAAAAACTCACAAAATTGAAAGTCAACTTTCGCAATCCGATTTGGTGTTCCCTTTTGGAAAGACAAAATTAGAATTATGGTAGAACTAATGGAAATCTTGAAATAATATAAGGGGTATGTCTAATTAATTTGTTTTGGATGTAAACAAATATGAGTGGCTATCTCATAAAATTGTCATTTTTAAAAATATATTTGGCAAGAATAGAATTTCTTCCACACAGTTACATTTTCCAAGCTTTTAATGATAAACACAACTGGTTCTTTTCGTATTTAAATATGGAATGACAGAAATAAACTTAGGTTAAACACCTCGGTAAAAATATAATATAAGAGATAAGATATTACAGTAATAGCTCACATACATATACATAGACAAAAACACCGATTCATATATAAACATATATACACACACACGTATATATGGCTACAGGCATAAACTGATAAAATTAGGATATGATTATTTTCTATTTGTTAAATGTTTTGGTGTCATTTCCATATCGGTCCAAAGATGCTATAAAGAAAATAATGAAAGGGTAACAAAACAGTAACAGAAATAGAAAATGACGTCGATCTCTTTGTCTGTGTCTCGAAGAATAAGATTTGAGAAATGTGCTTTTAACTTACCAAACACAAGAAGAACGTTAACGAGTCTCAGATTTCTAATTTTAACTTCATAAACAATACTAAAGCATATTTTGACAGGAAAGTGAATGAAAGTGTATTTTCCTTTCCGATATTATATAGTGAATATTGTAATGACATAAGACAAAGGAGGAGTTTGTTTCTGACGCCTAGAACTCATCACCCAATTTGACATCAGTTTCCGGGATCCAAATATTTTCCTTTGTTTTGAATCTATATATAAATAACTCATCTTTGCCAATCAGACAACCATTTCGTGGTTTTACACTTCCGCTTGATATTGGAAAGACATATTTACTAGTTTGTATGTGGGAATTGGATGTGGCAAATGATACACTTGTAACTTCACGAATTCATTTCTTCTAAAAGGAGCCGTAAAGAAATGAACCATAACTAGTTTAAAGGAACAAACAATATTTATCTTTTATTCTCCCATAAACATAATAGACCACGAAAGGGAAACATATCGACAAAAGATCATGAGAAAGAAAAGGCATTATTTACACTATTTACATTCAGACTATTATTAATATATCTGTTGTTGTCTTTTAATATATTAAATATAGTGTTCCGTTCTGAATTTCCTATAGGTTATACGAATCGATATATATCTGATGAAGGCCAAAGGCACAATGGTCGAAACTTTGTGATAACAACAATAACGATAAGGATAATGTTTCGAATGTAAACAGTGTAAATAATGATAAATTCTCATTCGAAAAATTCTGATAAAAATAAATGTTTTCAGGTCTAATTGTTTCTCTGTTTGTCTTTCGAGTCGGAGTCTCATAACTTCTTTGCCTACCTATATTTAATACCCAAAGACATTTTAGAAAGCTTCGCAAAAAAGGTTATTGGCAGTTGTCCCTCCCAGTTGGTTTTATAGAAAACTGCGATCGAAGTCTAGCTGAAAGCATCAAAAATTTTTTTCTTCAGCTTATTTCCGTGACGTAAGGTTTGCATATGAACGCATGCAGCGATACTGCATGGGCTTAAATGAAGAGATATGTGTTTTGGTAAAATCCAAGATGTTTACTAAAAGCGACTTCGTGATTGACCATTGTTGTTAAATTTAACATACTTTTCCCTGTAAAACTAACTTTCTATGATGCTCTTGGTTGTGAATTTAATAAACATCTAAACTCATATGGTGAATGACGAACATTATAAACGTTGATGACAGATTATTATTATTATTATTATTATTATTATTATTATTATTATTATTATTATTATTATTATGTGTGAGTGATTGTGTGTGTGTGTACTAGACTCTCCTGTCGTTTTCGACATATGAGGGTCAAGCAGCTTAGTTCTTAGATCCAACAGCCAGACTACCTGCACATAGCACATTATAGTGATGGAGGCTTGTGCAGAACCAACCACGTTTTGTTCAGCTCCGAATACAGAGACCTGGTACATAGTATGCCACAAGGTACCCAAAGGTTTTGAATTCAGTGATGTCCTCCTCCTAGACCGGTCGCCACCCACGGCTATAGAACCCAGTATGTCCTGCAATTTATCCATAGTTGGTGGGGAGAAGAGACGGCTTCTTACCTTCACGTAAGTGAATGTAATAAATTCAACTGAAATTCGAACTCGTCTCTCCGGTTCCTCAATCCGAACCGCAATACTTTAATCCACCTTATCCACACCGTATAGTCTGTATGTTTTTGTGTGTTGGTCTCTGTGTTTGTATGTGTGTTCATGCATGCGCGCGTCTTTGTATGTGTATATACATCTTATCCAAAATATTTATTCTTATGTTGTGTATATAAATATTTATTTCGTATATATCAACACCGCGCATTTTAATTTAATCATTAGTCAAGACCAAAATACACCCAAATCATCTATACCTTGATATGGTGGGAGCGGACCTTGTTAGAGGATAACCTATTTACCGACATAAGTGATAACCCACTATCCTCCACAGCGCCATGTCTAAGCTACACTTATTAAATTTGAAAAATATAGCAAATTATAAAGAATGTATATGTGCAGCGCAGAGGTGTCGGACTGATAATTGTTTTATTTTTTCCTGGCTCAATGTTTTCCGTATCATAAACATTGGGATAGATTCTGCTTTACTCACATTTGTTTAATAAATCCTACCTATGATATCATGGGTTATATTTATCTCAGACTTAGCATCTTACAAAAACTGAAAACAAATAATTAAAAAAAAATGTCATTAAGAAGAAAGTGGAATGCTTAAAGAATTACCTTGGATAATATCGAATGGGATTACTGTCTCTCTAGAATTGTTTAATTCTTTAATAGAACATTTCAAATGAAATAATGTATCCTTCCTTTTCGGATCTTGAAAAATATGTTACTATCAGGACTGATTGAGGGCAAGAGTGATAGAGGAAAAGAACATATAATTAACTTGACGAGTGTAAATCTGCGGAAAAAGAAGGAGGGGAACAGAATAGTTAAAAGAAGTCCAAAGATGAGGAAATCTGGGAGAGCCATGCCCTGAAAACAAAGGAAAGAAAGAAAGAAAGAAAGAATCGAAATAATCATCCGTAATTAATAATTCTCCTTAGTTTTAATTAGTAAATACGTTACGTTTGGTTTGTTATTAGTTGGTGTAAATACGTTCTAAGAATAACTTAACTGCTACTATTTCAGAAACATTTGCTCTCATTATGAAATATCTATGGAAGACTGGACCATTAGGAGAGGACATATCTGATAATATGGTGGATTTCTTATTTGAGCCTCTAATGTAAATGACAGATGTATAAAGGGTACACCTCTTCAAATTGACTCTTCACTAGAATTAAAGTAGATTCAGTCGTCGCCTCTGTCGTCATTAATCCAATTATTCTTGCTGCCATCATTATGTGTTGTCGACAACCTTTAAAAGTTTACATACATATAAATTCTATTAGATTACAATTTGATACGAACTTCCCTACAGATTGTGTATCGGACGAACACGCGTGTTTCAGACTAAATCTATTGTTTCGAACATTGCCATAGCAGCCGCTTTGTTCATGTATGTTTTCATACTATAGTATCGTTCACCTAATACAAGGTGCTAAAAGCCACTGAGGGTTATCGCTGTTGTAAGGATGTAAGATGTGGAGATTGTTAGGATTAGATAGCCACTGTCCACATAAGAGGTTAAGATTGTAGTGATCAGGGAAACAATCTTTCGAGAGTCTGTTCCACAACATATCATTTTTTAAGAAGAACCTCTCTAGATTGAGAAGAACCTCCGCCTTACGAATGGATTACGAACGGGATGGGGATGAGTCGAATATGTGTATGTAGCATAGTGGGTCCTAGTTGTGAAAGTCTGAACTGTTGGAACTAAGGGATGTAACACATCTTTACATTTACTATGAAAATAGCAACAACTTAGCAAGAGATTAGCAATGTTTCGTCTACAGGAAAGGAGTTGTAAGGAGGAAAATAATTAATTGTCCGCAAGGCTGCGCAAAGCATCTGCACGCCCTCAAAGTATAAGTGTGCAGATTCAGCACCGTTATTATAAGGTTGTTATATTGGGCTGCATTTGTAATATTGGCGCTAATACATATTTAATTTTATTAAATGGATAAAGTCCGACAATTATTTTAAGACTTTTTTTTATGTTTATACATTCTTTTTTTATAGATCCATAAACATAAGCATAAAAATGTCTTAAAATAATTGTCAGACTTTGTCCACTTCATAATGTGTAACGTCATTTTTTTTACATTTGGATACGCATCGAGCAGATATGAATGTACTTGAGAAAATCATGGAAAATTGTAGTTTAAATACCGTAAAATCGACCTTCCTAACCGAAACTCTCCACTGTGCCTCAATCGGTAAAAGCACGTCAGGCTATATGACGGTTCCGTGTAGGATACATGTTCGATTCTTGTCGGATGACGCTTATATTCTATAACAATTTCTCGGACATTCAGGCCGGTAAATGTTGTTAATACTGTTTATTATAAGCAGATCATTTACTTATATATTTGTATCTATAAAAAAGAATGTATAAACATAAGAAAATTGTCTTAAAATATTGAATTTTCTTACTTGAAACATTTTAGTTACTTTTTTAAAATAATTCCCTCGAAGCAAGGTGAAAATGTCACTTATAGGGAAAGAGATGGAGAAGTCTTTAGAAGGAACAAGAAACCATACACTAAACAGGAAACAAAGAATAACACTCTACTCATGTTTGAAAGACTGGGAGATATGTGAACTAAGCGATAGGTGAACCTATCTACCCCTATTGAGGAGAAATAAATAAAATTAAAATTTCAGAGTTTAGAGTGGAGATCGTTAGAAGTACAGATTTGAAGTAAACTTTAGATGGAACCGGAAACCCAATACTAAACATGAAACAGTGGATAAACTTCTAATCCTCCTCAAAAGACCGGAGTATGAATCGGCCGTTGAAAATAAGGCGGACTAATAATGCAAATGTCAAATCGGATTTATTTGCGATTGCAAATGAAACCAAATCTGGAAGCTGTGTTAATTTTCTTTTTATTATTGTGCAGCGACTTCATCATACATAACTTAAAGAATGAAGCTTAATTTCCTTCTCATTAATACCACCTTTACACCGTTTCATTTTCTGACATTCCTCGACTGTGCGGTGAATTTTATATTAATCTGGGAATATCGATCGAAATCCTTTATCTCCGTAAATATATTTTCACATTCCTGTACCTACTAGAACGGATGTTCTCCCCAGGGAACCTAAGAGGTTGCAACTGTCAATTCTACTTTATATGGTTGATCCAAGTCGCCACTGGGTTGATGTATATCCGTATTAACCAATCAGCGAAGGGGAATCACGTCTTTCATAGTGTCAAATATGCTTTACGACCGCTGAGATCCACTCAACTATTTATGAACGAATCAATATAACCATATATCATTTCAGAAATTTCCAGAAAAAGTGCCTTCTTCATTCGAAATAGTTGGTTAAAAAGTTAAAACGAACTAAAGATAATGTCTAACTCTAAATGCCGATCGCAAAATAGAATGAAAATCGTTGAAGTCTCTGTTAATTTTAGTTAGGTTTTTAGATTTCTTTTCTAAACTCAACCATAGTCTCTTTCAGATATTATTATAAATACGGAAATATTCACTCACTCCAGGTACCCAGACAACTTTGAGTTATTGTTGAAGGTTAATGCCGCATCTTCGGGAGTAAACCCTGAGGCTTACTGCCCCTAAGATAGTTCGATATTATGACCAACTCCTGTGATAGCGCCGGTGCCAAGCAGTATTCGACTCTACCTTTCCCTTGGACAACATTATTGACGTGGAGAGGGGAGACTATTCTATATCTGAGTCCTGGAGAGGAAACATCAGCGTCGCCTCACCGCAACACCAAAACACAGGAAGCAGCAGTCTACTGATGGGAGGATTCTGAACCTTCTTAAGTACGGGGAACTGATCACCGGCAAGAGGACATAAGGGTGACCTAATGTTTGCTTCAAGGGCAAAAGGAACATGAAGACGCTGGGCATGGATATCGAGAAGTGGGAAGACTTTGCCAACGATCGCTCTCGCTGGAAACGCGATTTACACCAAGGGTTGTAGCGAAGAAACGGAAGCTTGCATCCGGGGGAGAAGCGTGCTGAAAGGAAAGAAAGCTACACGGTAAAATCGGGGGAGAGCGTCGTTACATGCATTCGTTGTAATCGAGACTGTCCCTGTCGTGTGGGCCTGTACAGCCATAACAAATGTTGCGCCGCCATCAGCAGCAGATGCGGAATTGATCGACAAATTAATCTTTGTGTGCAGATCCATGGTCTCTCTTATTCGCATGCATTATGCATCTACACATATCAGCGAATTAAGGAGAAACTTAATTCTATGTTCAGTTTTCTATATCTAGTTCATGAAGGTTTTTCGGATCTTAAGCATGCTCTTGGGATTAAATGATCAGCTTTTGCTAATGCTATAGAGGGTACTGCTTACGTGAGAACAGGAAAAACGGATGCAAATAAACGTTCGAATTAGGTGAGTTTATAGAATATGGAATTTTTCTAATGATGAGATTAACGAAATAAAATATAGATTTTGATATTATGCAAATCGGTTATTATTCAATCAAATGATCTGAATATTGTTTCATTTTGTAACCATATTTAGGGCTTTCAAAATATATGCAAGGTTTTACAAATGGTAATCATTCAGTGCCCCTTAATGAAGTAGGTACCAATAGCTTTAGAATAAAAAAAATTTAAACGAAAGTGTAATTTAAAGGAAATTTATATAAAAATATGCGCATATATGCGCACACACACAAATATATATATATATATATATATATATATATAGAGAGAGAGAGAGAGAGAGAGTGAGTGAGATGTAAAGAGACAGATGTAAAGAGAGAGATAAGGACAGAGAGAGATTTACTCGAGCAGAAGATGTAGATTTAAATTTAGTACTATGTAATATCTATTGGTTGGCTCATTTCTGCATAGCAAATTGAATTCCGATCAGACGTGCCCCAAGGGAAATGGAGAACTTCATTGAGTAGATTCTTCCCGCCGGCTCCACTTGAACAACAATTAGATATAAAAGCTGCTCCTGAGTGATGAGTACTGGTTGGTGTCCTCTTGGAAATCTTCCGACGGGGACCGATAATTGTGTTAGACGAGAGGGTTCAATCTTGGAGACTACACTGAAATCTGAACGAAAGTATTGATAACTCTGCCTCATGTTTATGAAACTAATCATCACTATTGCCATGGATATTTCAAATTAAGAAAATTCACATTAATATAAATAATTCAATATCTAGAGATATTACTAAATATAGTCAGGAAGTAACATGCAATATATGATAGTCACTAATGTTTAAGCTAGTATTAAATATAATTTGAATAAACATGCGCCGGTAAAATCTATTTTGAATGATGAAATTATTATATATATATCAGTTGAGTTTGAATGTTTTGCAAAGACAAAGTCTATCTATGAATATATATCCTATTTGCCAAATGTATGAGGAAGTAAAATTAGTCCAGAAACATACTCTACTTGATTTACTTCTAATTCTCATCCCTGTCGTGATTATTAAAAGTGAAAGAAATAACTGCTATTTACACGTCATTTTGACTGATCGCAAAGCTTCATTTACACTTAAACACATGTCTAGGTAAATACTTTAATAAACCCCTACAGTCCGAATTTTATATGCCGCACCCGCATAGAATATATATATATATATATATATATATATATATATATATATATATATATATATATATGTATATATATATATATATATATATATATATATATATATATATATATATATATATAATCTACTTTCAAAATCTACCACGATTCTAACTGTAGAAGTCATAACATAATTTACCTCCTAGAATGCACACTATGCCAGAAACAATATGTAGGAAAATCTGAATGGCCCTTTCACTACAGAATTAATAATTATCGCAATCGAATTAAGTCGACTCCCCAAGAAAAATTATTACCTGTAGAACAACATTTTCGCCAAACCCATGCCAAATTCACTATAATTGAGAGAATAGAAAAGTTCAGAGCAGATAACATTAGACATATTTTAGAGTTCCATGAAAATATGTGGATACAACGTCTAAAAACACACTATCCAGCCGGGCTAAACCATACATTTAACAATATAAATAGTACTAATATATAACAGTACAAATCAAAACCTACCCATATTTCTCACCCACACAAGACAGACATGCTTACAGAGGTGTTGAGGCGTCACACTTATACACACACACCCCTCTCCAGGACCAATAAAACTGTCAAACTGTCCAGGGGAATTCAGAGCATCATAGATCCATCCAGCTCTTATCTCAAATAACAACTTAAAAGAGACTGTTTGACCAACACAAGGAATGTTAAAAGATACATGTTAAAAAGATAAAAAAAAATAAAAAACAAATGAAAACTACAGACAAAAGTTCATTTTCTCCATCAAGACATTCATTTCTGTAGTTTAGTGCTAGCAGCAAGCAGAAATATTTCTCCTCCCTATGATGGCCATTTCGGCCGAAACTAGTCGAGGAATCTAAATGAAATAATAATAAAAAAACAAAAGAATATTAATCTACAACCCAGTGTGTCTGAAGATTTTATTTTTTAATTTTTTTTATTGTTCAATATATATATATAGTTTATGCAAAACTAGGTAATCTGTATGGGTAGACCCAAGGAGGATGATATCCGGAGAGCTCAATGTAAATTCAGAGCAAATATGTTTGAATAAAAAACAGACCACTTTAAAGTTCCATGTAATAAATTATTTCACCACAGCCCTTTTAAAGGGCTCTGGATCATCTGACTTTACTTCCAAAGGTTGAAATGAAAAATGAACTGGAATTTACACATTTTTGACGGACCGTATTAAGCATATGTAAATTAATGAAGTGAGGAAGTGAGGGGGAGAGAAGACATGAGTGTGTTAGATGTACCATTTCAATTCTTTATCCCTAACCCCACTTGGTGTCGGCCAGACAAACGCTTCACTTAACTTATGTTATCTCTAGATATGGATGGGTAAGTGGTGAAGAGGAAAGGCGACATAAAAGGAAGAAGATACAATAAAACAATTCTGATGAGAGAAGGTTTAACTAAATTTCTTGGACGCTGTTATTTGGCATTACTTTAAAGGGTATATTTGGGGGTTAAAGTTTGATATAAATCTAAATGTCTACAAAAACTACGAAGAATTTAATTTGATGTTTGTTGGAGTTTTGGGTATTTTCTCTGAAATGGTCGATTGGAAAAAATTCATAGAAAGTACATTGAAAGAATAATTCATTTTACATCTATTAGGTTTTTCACATAGTAACATATGTGAGAAAACGACATTATTTTTGCACCAACCTAATAGTAATCTTTTTCATTTTCCGAAACTTTTTTCTTGTTGATTATTAAGTTGACATCTATTCGTTTGAGTTTTGTTCATAAATTAAACTCGTGACTGTTTTTAGATACCTACACAATTATCAAAGGTTATTCCAGTTTAAATAATTTTATCATCAATAATGGTTATTAAAGGGTAATATATTTCAATTTAAACTAAATTATCAGTTTAAAATTTACCTCCGTAGGTTATTCCAATTTAAATAATTTTATCATCAATAATGATTATTAAAGGGTAATATATTTCAATTTAAATTAAATTATCAATTTAAAATTTACCTTCGTATTATTTGAACTCACTTCCAATTGGAGAATATTAGAGGAGAAATTTGAATAAAACTTTACTAACAGAAAATTAGGTCCTTCTTTTATAGTATTCTATATATCCCTACACATACACACCTCTACACATATCCGAACACCTATCTATATCCACATACATACATATCCCTATATACCTATAAATCCGTGCGCACACATACCCACACATCCACATAAAACTATATGTATATACCCATACATACACATATACACCTGTAGAAATACACATACACACATATATACATACATATCCACACATACACATATATACTTACATATATACACACATATATAATTATATGTATCTCTCTCTCTCTCTCTATATATATATATATATATATATATACACACATATATACACACATACAAGCACCCATACATGCACATCTATACATATAAGCATATTCACGTTCACACGCATATACATATACACATATACCCACATACACACACACACACATATATATATATACATATATATATGTATACACATACACCCACATATGCATGCATTCAAAGAACATATCAATATCAATACGTCATTACATTATGAATACACAAAATCCTATAATCATACATATATATACATAAATTACTCGCCATCCCATATCTGTGGCAAGACATATAAGTACCCATCTAATTATACACATCCACACTCACATATACATTACGAAACAAAAAAAAAACACACAAAAAAAATGCATGCTTCTCTTTCCATATAAAAACATATACATGTACATACTAAAAGACGTATCAGTGTTCAAGTACAATACCATAGTTATACACATACCGTCATGTGTTCGCGTTCATGTGTGCATAGCAACATTTCCAAAAGCAAAAAGAATAAAGTTCATTCAATATTATTTTTCTTATATGGTTATTTCTCAATGTATTTTCTTAGGTTTAGCTTGTTCTTATGTCGGCATTTAAAAATTAGTTCATTGTGTCTATTTAGTAATAAATCTGAATCTTTTTGTTTGATCATGAGGATTTTTTCTTTTGTGCATAAGTCGCATCTGTCTCTGAAATTTTTTTGAGTTCTGGCTCTCGAGATTATTTTCCACTTTATTTATGGGGTTAAGCCACCATCCAACAAATCCCAATAATGATTTGACAGTGCCGTCTGGTTTTTTTACATTTATTTTTGAAGGACTGGCGATGGTTATATAGTCGGTGTTTCCAATTTCCCGCCGATATTCTTATGTATATCCTTTTCTCTTCAACATTCTATTTGGGGAAAATTGTTGCCTTATATATTGCATTTTCCGCATGCATACTCCTTCAACTGGGCACTCTAATCCTGTCCTGCAATTGCATGTTGATGCTTTCATTTGGGTTTTATTATGATTTTGTATTAGATTCTCATGAAGGTCTCTCAAGATTTTACTATTGTGTGAGCTAATAATTCTCTCCATATTGTTCATGCAAGTATAGCTAATCATTAAATTCATCTTGTTGAATTTTTTTTTAAAAAGTTTATTTTTACTAAAGTGATTTTTTTATCAGTTTTATGAAGTATTTACCTATATTAATATTAGAAAGTTTACAAAAAGGTGGGTTGAACCATATAATTTTCCTTTTCCTATTTTTGGGTTTAGTAGTTTTTTTATTAACTGACTTATCTATATTGTTTAGTGTCTGTTTAAATTTACTTTTTAATAGAGCTTTATTATATTCCGGTTAAAAATAGTTTTACTAGAGGAGAGTTTATTTATAAGCCATAAGATAGACCTTGTGCCCGATGAGCTTTATTTCACTGAAACTTAAGTCGCACACCAATACTGCTAGTATATGTACTACTTAATATATATATATATATATATATATATATATATATATATATATATATATATATATATTCATTATTTCAGGATCATTTTTCCAATTATTCAAAATGATCTTCGCCCATTCTAACCATCTAATTTTCTCTACTGGAGTAACAATTTGCGTCACAGTTTCATACAGGATTTCATTCTCAAATCTTTTAGCCCTATTTTGGACTGTCATAGCTGGAACTCCTCTGTCAAATACGCAACGTCGTATGAATTGATTTGGCTATTTTCTACTTGATCCCTTTAGCTCTAACTTGAAATTATGATCCCTCTTCATGTATGTATATATATATATATATATATATATATATATATATATATATGAAGAAATATAGTTTTAAGATGTGCTATATTTATGGGATAATGTTCGCAAGATCAGAGATAGAGCGTATGTAAATATGAATATAAAAGTGAACTTTGAAGTCAACACTCAGAGGCGACAGACTGTTTCATACTGGACGCAATCGTCAGCATGAAACAACCTGTAGCCTCTGAGCGTTGACTTCAACGTTCACTGATATATATATATATATATATATATATATATATATATATATATATATATATACATATATATTATCGAGAGAGTGGCAAGAAAAATAGCACTGGTGGGAAGATGTTAATTTAATCTTAAGAACATTACTTCAAAAAGGATGGTGTTATCAAATATATAGGGTACGGCAGAAATAACTCCTCCAAGACGGTAAAGCATTAGCTAGATGAAGATACCATTGCCACTAATGTCTTACCGTTATGTCGGAGGTATTTCTGCCGCACTCTGTATTTTCTGAAGCTCGGAAATCAGTTTTTATATACTGGTCAAATGACATAATGAAATGAATACTTTCTCGTACACATTGCTAACGGGTTACACTTCTGTTACCAATAGAAAAAAAAAGTTTTTAAAAAGATTATAGGAAGTTTGTACGAAAATCAATGTTTGAAAGAAGGCGGGCTTTTGTCATAATGCATCATCCGACTGTCTCTTGTTGATATATCGGGCCTAACGACTATTTACTTCTTACATCATTTGCAGTTTTTTAAGAGTTTTCATTCATGAAAGCATTAATTTTTGCTCTGATATGCTACATGTTAAAATCGTAGGGATTTTACAAATGCAAAAATGTTTTCGCCATAAAACACGGTCACATGCACGCGCACACACACAGAGACATATATATATATATATATATATATATATATATATATATATATATATATATATATATATATATGTATTGTTTTTTCTGTTTTCTTTTTGAATTTTTAGGTCTGAGGAATTGAATCGTATTTACATTGTATATATATATATATACATATATATATATATATATATATATATATATATATATATATATATATATATATATATATATATATATATATTATGTAAATAAAAAATGTAAGGCCAATTTTACCCTTCATGATAAGGTCGGCTGGTTCTTTTTTTAATTCCATGATAAAGTTCTGTACCCCTATGCAATTTATGAAATATATATATATATATATATATATATATATATATATATATATATATATATATATAAACTAGCCGAGGAAACCCGGTGTTGCCCGGGTGTATATTGCTGCGATTCTATAATCGCACCGCAATTTATACTCGCGCACACTGTCTATATATATCTACCTGCGTCCCCGCTTGCATGCATCATCCATTGGTAAGCTACTACCCATTCACCTTTTTACGGTATGTCCTTCGCAAGATTTTGATTGTTCTTAATAAAGGAATTCCATTGATAACACCTTCTTCGCACGTTTACTGTAAAGCTAAGGTTAATATGTTATTCGGTTATTTTTTTCCTCTTAACGCTTCAATAATTCTTTATCAAACAACCTTTGCATCAAAGGTTCGGATGCCAATTTAGGATCTAATCGTATGAAGAAACTTCTGTCTAAGTGGCAAAAGCCGATTTTGGACTTAGTTTGTGGCAGATTCCATCCACTTAACTGGAATAATCTAAATCAAACATTGACGGAAGACAATTTGTGTGTCATATGTAATTTACGAGGCAAATTTGGAAAGCATACGATGAAAAACCAGAGAGTTATGACCAAAAAACGGGCTTTTTGAACAGTATTTCGTGGTTTTTCTTTGTACAGGTGGAAGCGAGAAGGATTAAATCCACAGTATCTTATTTCTTGCATATGCGACATGTGTGAAGAAAATCGAATAAAATGTGCACGCACACACACACACACACACACACACACACACACACACACATATATATATATATATATATATATATATATATCCTTATATTGTATAGAATTTCACATTGAATCTGCGTCGGTTGCGTCCAAGTTTGCTATAATGCTTTTTCGTTATTGGCGAAATGCAACTCTTATTCCACAAATATATGGGTCAATTTTTAAGGTAAATTAGGCTTTCTTACATAGTGCGGTAGCCAGTCTTGGAGAATGAATATTCTGAATGGCAAAACATGGAATAAACAATGGGAACAATTCTACTATTCCAAAATAATGATCACTTAAGACATGAGGAATATGACATGAAGTAAAAATAAGAGTGAAATTAAAATGTGAATTACTTACACACTTTACTTACAAGCATTTTCATATTACCAGATATATATTTACAACTATAGTATATACCTTGAAATTTTATATTCAAAACATTACTAAGCGTTGTTCCTTGAGCAACTAATCTTGAAAAAAATTATTATGTTTTTCTAAGTATATAATAATTTGGTAAAAGTAAACTGCGAGTAATGTTCGAAAGCTTACAACGGTTCCCTCTGATAAGGTAGATATCTATTAAAAATGGTATGAAATCATTTAAAATTGAAACGTCAATGTACTTTTCTTTTCATATTATGATATTTTCCTATGTCGTACAACATGAAAAATAGATAACTAATGTTTGAAATGTTCCACGTAGAATATTTATACGCCGATGTTATTCAGCATATATATATATATATATATATATATATATATGTGTGTGTGTGTGTGTGTGTGTGTGTGTGTTTGTGTGCGTGTGTATTTGCACGTGTCAGAAACCGACAGAACAAATAATAAGCGTTTATCAATCTAAAATGTTTCGATTTTATTTAAGATTCATCAGAGAATGAGATATGGAAAAACAATTCTGTTATTTTTTTTACCTTAAGCAATGTAATCCAAACAACTCAAAAATATAAAAATACCAGATTATTTTCCAGTTCTCATTCTCTTCTGAAGCTTTATTAACAACGAAACGTTTTAGATTTATAACGCTTCATGTTACTTCTTTAACACACTCTCTCTCTCTCTGTATATATATATATATATATATATATATATATATATATTAGTGTCATCCACATACAGGCTTGTTTCGCTCTATCACAGATTATCAGAGTGTTTTCAAACCAGGTCAATGTCGCATCGCTCGGTGTTTCTACCCTTGAGCTATCAGCGCACGGCAGAGGGAAAAGGAAATTCTAGCGTATTATTTTTTTCGAATGTTAATAATTTAAAAAGAACCTAACGTTGATAGATTTTATGACAATTAACTCATCTTTTTATCTAATCATGTACATATATCTCTTCTATATCTGAGCAAGGTGTTTTCGGGGACTTCTAATTTAAAAAAAAAAAAACAGGATACATGTAAAATTGGCCCCTATTCGATTCGCTGACAGATCACATTGCAGATGCACGAAATTTTCCTGATTTTCAATTAGCTTTCTTGTCAAATTTGGAACATAGCCTATAACCAATCATTCTGCATCTTGTAACAACACGTTTTCATAGGCTGTAATTTTCCGAGATTGAAAACTAATAGACTCGGCTGCAGTCTTCTATCAATGGCTTCTTTGATGCTGATTTATTTTAACCTCTTCAACGCATGTTTCGATTATATAGGGGCCATTGACGGATAGCATTTCTAACCTCATTTTGTCTCTTTCTTCTCTGTCCTCCAAGACATTCAACTCGCCTGATTTGCAGACTGTAAGCTTTCTGGTGAATATCATAACCTTCTATGCATTACATGGGCGGTGACCATATAAAATGAAGTTTTTCAAAAGTTCTGCATTTTAATCTGCGAACAGATGACAACAACCAAGCAAAAAAAAAAAAAAAGATTTTTACTAACTGGCCGTGTGCGCGTGCGCATGTCCGTGCAAACCAGACTAAATAAGTCATTTCCTGAATCTAAATGTTCCACAACTTTGAGTTACTCACAGTTTTTCAATAATATTAATAAAGATCAATAAACATTATAGAAAATTTCTTACGTCTTGTTATATATGACCGCATTGTATGTACTGAAATTCGTTGGTCTCATTATTCTTAATCCTCCATATATATATATATATATATATATATATATATATATATATATATATATATATATATATTCAGTTTAATGGATATTAGTCTATGACCCTGGGTTACATATTGTTTATTTTTAAATGAACCTGTTTATTTGTGTTTGATTGTGTTTGGCGGTGGAGGAATTTTCTTCTGTGTTTATTTGAGGGTGACAATCTCACATACATAGAAAAACATACACCCGGGGTCAGAAACTAATATCCATATATATATATATATATATATATATATATATATATATATATATATATATATATGTATACGCGATCTTTTAATGGATATTCATTTTAGAGATTTGTCTCTGATTTGTTTGTAAATAGGAATGTTGACATACACGCACAATCAGTATATTAAGAAAAATAAAAACAATTTAGTCATAGTAATTTTTATTCATTTTAGTATAACCCGTTGTTTTGAACAGATGTATTTCCACATGTTTTGAAATCTGTCCGAGAATTGACTTTTTATTTCCTGAATTTTCTTCTATAAAAGCCAGCATATGACAATCAAATCTTGAAGGAATTTATCCAATTACGGAAACCATCCCTGCTAAATTAAACAGTTTTCCTTCATCACCAAGACTATGCTATATTAAATTTGTTAAAAAAAGCTATACTTGATCATAGCGAATGGAGAAAGAACTTATCTTACAAGACACTCTCCCAAACACACTATATATACATAACATGTACCTCTGAAGGAATGCAGAATGACTATAGATTGGTTACTTGTTTTTCATCTCGTTTTTCCTATAAGTTCTTGTGTCACACCTTGAAATTATGCTGTTTAATCTACAATCAGAATCTATAAATTAGACACAATCATTATGTTTATGTAGCAACTTGCACAATAGACTCTTCCAATACTGAAACCTACACATCAATGCAACTAACACATACAGGAAGTAGACTTGATTTTCAAAATTAGATTATGTTAATGCAAATATTTAGCTGTATCCCTTGTGGTATAATTTAATTTTTCTCAGGTCAAATAATAATTTGATCATTATGACCCTCATCTCGACTATGGAATATAACTTATCGACAAATCTTCAGTAGAAATCTTCGCAAAATGCTTTTGACATATTCGATCGTTGTAATATATTTCAATATTTACCAATTAAAATCTCATGGAGAGAGATTGTCATTACAATAATAATTGTCAGCGTTAGAGTTATAAATCCTTACAAAGGAAAGTAGGAAATATATATCATTTCAAATGAAGGAATCTTTATGTTGCATTGATTCATGAATTGATTGATTTTTAATACTTGTCAAACATTTTTGTTTATTAAAAGGTAAAACATATTTTGAGCTGAAGAATAATTCGTTTTTGCGAATGAAATATTGAGAATATTTTGGCCAGGTACAAGATACACTTTAACCCATAGATGTGGATTGGGTTGGATGCATACATTTCCAAATAGTATCTGCGCGAATGTATATGCACTGAAACAGAGGGAAATTCAGTTTTGGCTATCCGATATGTTGCGGAAAGCTAATCAGAACAATTACCAAGAAAGTATTTATAGAAAAGGCACAGAGAAGGTACGTTTGTGGGAAAGTAACTGAAGCCCATATGTCACGCAAAACCAATAACCTTGCAGATTCTTCTTTGAATCTTATCAAGAGTCTCTGAATATATACTAGGCGCCCCAAAGCAGATGTGACAGCAACATTCAAAGCATGGACAAATGATAGACTTATAATATGTAAGATTGTGTGTGGCGAGAAAAATCGTCTATCTAGCACGAAACAATGAACCACCTTTCTTCGCTGCAGACTTATTAGGTTGGTGCAAAAATAATGTCGTTTTCTCACATATGTTACTATGTGAGAAAACGACATTATTTTTGCACCAACCTAATAGCTATTGATTCACTATATTCTTCCACTTCATATCAGCGAAAATGTATGGTCTGAGAAGGCGTAACGAGTCGCTTAACTGGAGGTTTGAATCGGCCATAGTGAGGAAAGATGCAAATATATCAATAAAAAATCAAATTAAATTTGAATTAGAAAAATTAAAAGATATCAAAGTATGTCACTGTAAAAAGTATACTGATGTATTCCCACTGTGTAACTCTGACGATATGCATCAGTCGGGTGATAGATTGTAAATTTGTATTCCGAAGAATCGATTGTCTGGTTTGTCTCTTAAGGATTAACAAACCTTTGTGGGCTATATAAAACTGGACCCTATTCCGGACTATAGTAGGTTCCTTTAAGTACTCACTAGGTTTTTGGGTTGCCCCCCCCCCATCTAAATGTTGTGCAAACACGACATTACTTAACTTCAGTAATCGAACGTGAACTGATGTTTTTAGCATGATTAGATCCCAGGCTTATTCCAGAGTAAGACTATAAGAAAAGAGATGGAATAAAAAAAAATCAGAATTAGTATGGTGAATACGTCGAATTTTATAACAAATCTAATAAATTTGTACTATTTTTTTTATATTTTTTGATATGGTAATGAAGTAATCAATATCAACTATTTATACTATAAGTATGTGTTTAGTGCTTACTTCGATTATAATAAATAGGGGTCTAATAAATAACTAATTATTCGGGAAGAAGTTTAGTACGTTTTATCTCTAGACAGAGTGTACAGTTAAAACAATAACATAGACTACAAAAAAAGCATCACTTACCTGCATATAGAAATAGTAGAGAAAAAACACTACTTATATGGCTTGACGGTCAGGTTTAAGCATGAAACAATCGGGCTGCTCTTGGTCCTGAATTAAATATACATTTTATATTTGCATGGGATATATTGTTGATCTTGAACATTTTAACCCACCTTTAAACTATATTTTATCATATATATATATGTATGTATACATATATACACACAAACACACACAGACAAATATATATATATTAATAATAAATTATAGTTTAAGGTATGCTATAAAAGGTATATTTAAAGGTATATATCTATATATCTATATATATATATATATATATATATATATATATATATATATATATATATATATAGCTTGGGAAAAGAGGGAAAACTGTGAATCCTCTTCTTCTCCATCAAACTATGGGTAAGTAGCAGGACAGACTTGGATGGCAACTGGTCTAGGAGAAGGACAACACTGAATTCAAAACCTTGCACGTAGTGCACCAGGTCTGTGTATTCGGCCCTTCAAAAAGTGTCGATGGTCCTGCACGAAACCTTCACCACTATAATCAAATCTCATGTGCTCATGTCGGTTTCCTAGGAACTGATATGCTTGACCATGATACGTCGAATTCGACGGGAGAGTCGAGTATATATATATATATATATATATATATATATATATATATATATATATATATATATATATATATATATATATATATATATATTATGTCGTCATACTATTCGGGATATTGATACACTCGGCCAAAATACTGTCATAATCATTAAGATAGCATATAAATCTTACCATCTTTGGATCCGTTTTATTTAACTGATTACAGATTGTCTCGTCATATTTTCTCCTATACGAAATAGAATCTAGATTTTCACTAACAATGGCGTAGAAAGGTTATTGTACAAACCAAGAAAGATAATAAATAATAAAAAATCTGATGTTTCGCCATTTAGTTAAACTGTGAGTAAGTGAGTCGGACCAAGAATCTTTTGTCCTCTGTCGTATTAAGCGATGTCATGTATTCAATGATGTAGCAAAAATTTGCCACGACCATAAGTTCTCTTCGACTCGCCTGTTAATTAGAACAATTTAACCTTCTCTTTTAATAGAATTACATTTTGGAACGTCTATATTTTGTACGGAAAGGAAAAAATGGACGTTTCCATTTTGCTGTCATCTGCAAACCGATGGTTAAATGATATTTCATTTAATCGAATTTGTCGATCTTCAATGCTGCCCTGTGGTCCATCAGTTACTACAGTGTAAAAGTATGTTCGGAATTATGTCTGTCTTTTTCCAATGTCATTTTGAATATGCCAAATTATTTTCACGTTTTCTTAATGAAATTAGAATGTTCCATTTTTCGTAATGGAGATTTTGAAAATTGCCATCCGCCCAGCAAATGGTCGGATAAAATAGAATGATGCACGTCTCACTAAACAACGAAATAATGTATGTGCTTACCAAAAAGAATTTTTTAAGTACCTTATATTACAAATGGCACTTAAGATTTCTTTTTCGTTTTAAAAGCCCAATGTTTGTATCGTTATTACTTTGTGTGTATAGATACACGTGTTTATTGAAGCTGCAATTTTATTGGACAGGACAGGCTCACTGATCGAATTAACAATGTTTTTCTCGCTTTTATAAAAATGTGAAATTTTGCTGTGGGCATCAACATGTTTAGTAACTGATGTAATGCAGCTCAATGAAAAATGGCACAATATATTGCTACGTGGATATATTCATATATACCTCCATTCATACTTTATCAAACTCTTCGCTCGAAACTTGCTTTCAAGTTGACATTATATAAATGCATTATATTCATATACATATATACATTTAAATAGGCGATTGCGCGGCGCAAATAATGTAAGGATTACAAGTAGCAATTCTACAGCATACCGGGAAATATCAACTCGTCTTAACTCTTGAACGGCGGGATTCATCATATTTCCTTAGTGATCACTTGACATCATCAAATGATGATTTAGGAATTTTTTCCAACAATAATGGCATAATTTACTAATGATTATCGTGTAAGTGACTAACTGGGACCGCTAGACTTCATGGAGCTACTATTCAATCTAGGAATAAGTGCCTGAAAATAAACCTAGAATAAGAGAAAAGAAGCGAAGAATGGGGAAAACTTGCTGCAAAAATGCACAGTTCAATTGTTCAAAGCAATCGTTCCATGAATAACATTTTGATAAAAATATTGCATTTACGAACACTTCTTTATTTTTATAATCGAAAAGAGTTATATATCCTTTTTATAAATGTCGAATTTCAAGCTAAATTATAAATAAACCTATCTATTAAAAATAATTTTCTAGTTTTTTATGCGTTTGTCATGTACATTTGTTCAAACTTTTCCTACTGTTCAAGAGTTAAGAAAATAACGAAGAAAAATGGATTTATATATTTTCACATTACGTTGTCTTCATACATAGACACACACTAAGACATTGAAGAAAAGCTATTTTCAAGAAATGTCTAATCACCAAATACCGTGACAAAAATTTAATCGACCTCGGCATTTAAATATAATGGGGCAACCTAGTAAATATCATTCCATGCATTAAGACGATAAAGACATGTGATTTAAATGATTTCAATGTGGCATGTATATTCGTCCCAGACGAACAGATATGTGTAATTCAGTAACCACTGATATACATGGATTTTCACAGACAATAATGTATAGAGTTTAGAAAGACTAATGAGAAAAATAATATAAATCCAGTTAGCAGCAAAAACAATGGTAATAGTAGCCGTTTTCTTATAAGTAAACATTCGTCATTCATTGACGGGTCAGCCAGTGCTTCTGCCAGATAATATTAATAAAATATTCTATCAAATCAATTTTCAAAAAAAAAAAAAAAAAAGATTTGCAACTTTAAGATCTGTTTTCTTCCTTTCCAGAATTAATGGGGGGATTATCTTTCTAGCCTTTTATTTGTTGTACTTTGAACCGTGAACATTTATTTATGTCAGTATTTCTCTTTGTGTTAGATGTGATATCCATTTTAGCTCTTGCAGCCGATGAAACTGTTTGATTTGTGTGATTTAAGTTATTTGGTAGTCTGTGATTATGTAGCGCCAGTAAACAATGTTCGAAGAAGGATGGTGTTCGTCAAGATCCACAGGTTTGACTCGCTCAATGCTATTTTAAACATTGATCTGAGAAAGTGCTCGAATCCAGCTGAAAATATAGATATTTCTGCGCGGGTTTGTTACCATATATTACATCCATATATAACCCTGACGAAGTTATTTAAGAAAATTCTAGAAGTAATACTTTAGAAATAATCCTTTTTTGAATGAAGAGTTCAGATAGTGATGGCCTGACTGGTTCAAACATTTAGTAATCCTCTGACAATGCACCGAGGCACAAATAAAAATAGACGTAGATTGATTTATGATACACAGATTTCAATATTAATGTGCCATTCAGGTTCACCGCATCGCAAGTCCATAAAGCAACTTTGGAATGTGACTGGAAAATAAATTCTAATCCTCTTTGTGCAGCAAAGAAATCTATAAGAAATTAGGGATAGCATAATATCCTAGATTTTCAGAGTGCTTCAAGAATATCGTCGAATCCATGCTAAGAGTAATTAATAGAGTTCTCAATGAAAAATTATTCCAACGTAAAAAAATAGAAGTATATATCTAATGATTCAAATATTAAATATAACGTATGTGTATATTAATATTTTGCTGATTAGTGGGCTAATATACCTTATGTGTATATTAATATTTTGCTGATTAGTGGGCTAATATACCTTATGTGTATATTAATATTTTGCTGATTAGTGGGCTAATATACCTTATGTGTATATTAATATTTTGCTGATTAGTGGGCTAATATACTTTATTTAGATAGAAATATGAAGCAAGCAGCCCATCTTTAGAAGTTTTCCAATTAATTTCATCAATTAAAATGTATCAGAGGTCTGTCTCGATACTAGGTATTGATTAGCGATAAACTCTTCTTAACTGTTACTAATAAGTAGTCAGGTGCCAACCTAACTGCTTGCATTATATTTTTTGCTTGGATAAAAAAAATAAGATTATGTAAGTAAGACTCTTCAATACCGACACATTGACAACTGTTTCCTGATGTTTGGTATATTGTCATTTAATTATATTTAGGTTAACAGTAAAACAGTAAAAACTTATAGACTGGCATTGCATAGATAAAAAATATTTCAGTTCAATTTTAGTCTCAAGAATAAAATGTATAACCCTTACACACTCATATATATATATATATATATATATGTAAATTGGTGATATCCCTTGAAATCCTTAAGGACAGGTCCGCCTCCGAAACTCTCGAGTCAAGATGCTGAAGGAAACATCAATCAGCTGATAAAATTTTGCTTATATTAATTCTCTCTCTCTCTCTCTCTATATATATATATATATATATATAGATATATAAAATAGCTGGCCACTCGTATTCGAGGATACCCGTCTACAATTGCAGCAGATGCACGCTCAGGCATATTTGTGTATTCTCAACACCCACAGAATCCACCTGTGGTTTATACTGCAGCTATGCTGAGAAGAACTTACAGAAGTTACATTTTCTAGGAGAGAGCCTGCTATTTACCGGGATCAACAATGTGAATAAGGCTCAGTTTGCTCAAGCCGTCATCTACAATGACTTGTGGCTTCTTGCAAGAGTTCCCTCTACCCAACAAATATTGGATCAACACCTGGTATGGTTTTCAGGTACGTTTCAAAGGTGCCCCACGCTGGGATCAACCTCAATTCAGTCCTATAACAGCAGGAAGATCGACTTCCTGACAAATGAGATTCGAACCCGGGTCTCATGTTCAGAAATCTAACGTTTTAACTACTCGACCACGCGCCCAATATATACATGTAGCTGAAACACTCTTTCGCATCACTGTTTACTTGAGTGTTCACTTTTATATTTACATATGCTCTATCTCTGATATTGAACACATTATCCCATAAATATAGCACACCTTAAAACTATATTTCTTCCTGTATATATATATATATATATATATATATATATATATATATATATATATATAGATAGATAGATAGATAGATAGATAGATATACACTTTGTAGCGAATTATTAACGAGGTGGCAATTTTCCATTTTGTCCACAAAATTCCACGTTGGAATCAAAAAGTTTTGACAGAATGATGGCAGCAGTTTTATGCACATACCTTATAAAGAGTGTAAATTACACAGAAACTACAGTCATTAACCTAATTTAATTAAATTATAACTGTTACAAAATATTAATGAGGTGTAATTAAAACCCATGTAAACAATAAAACAACGCTTTAAGTGCTTCATATACAGATTGTAATGGATACATACAGTAACTGATATGAAATAAATAGAAATCAACAAGTACAGAGAGTTAAAAAATAATAGTGGATCTGGTTAATAAGGCAATTGTGATCCTCTTCTTAAAATGACATTGATAACGCGCTGTTCCATTGATTTTGTCAATTTCTGGATCTTCTCTGATGTAATTCCACGTGATACATTCACTAACCCCTGCCACAAACCCTCCTTGCTTCGAAATTGGCATCCATTCTTGTAAACCCATCGTTTCAGAATGCCCCGTATGTTTACGACCCGGTTTAATTCTGGAGAACTGGCCGGCCAGTTAATTCTCCGCGGTCCTAATTTTGCAGGTACTCCTTATTTTATGTGCAGGATGCGAGGTAGCATTATTTTTCAAACATAGGATGGTTCACCTGAACGTGATCCTTTGCTTTTTAAACAAGGTTCAAGTTATATCTGCAGTAATTATAATACCGTAAGGCACTTTCCACGTACCCAACATGATACCTCATAATAATACCAGCCCGAATCATGATACTTCTTCCTTTTTGATGGCGTCTCAATCGGTGATGAAATTGTTGTCTGTTTACAATCCAACTTTTGCTTCAACCGTCAGGGTCATCAATGGTAGCATGAGATTAATCTGTGAACAAAACCTTCCATGAGTCGACCATGGTGTTATCTTCTTCCAGCTTCAGTGGCTTTTGTATGTGTCATTTTATCAATGAAGTTGTTGTCACTGGTTTCAATGATTTCCCAACTTTTTCAGAAGACGACATCGAGTTATTCTGGACATTGCTGTTACTCCAATGCACCTAAAAACGTTACCGCAAGTCAAGTCTGTCTTATTTACAGCTTCATGTTTAATTGGCGACAGGGAACTTTGAGAAAAATGTCGCGGATTTACCAAATTACAAAATTCATTTAAAAAAAATACTCACTTGAAATATTTGAACTATAGCGTTGCAACTTTCACGTCCCAATATTATATAAACGTTACTAAATAACATATTCTTAAAAAAACATCTTTCCGTCTACAACACATTTGTTTCGTCTTCGAGTTTGGATTTTATAGGAAAAAATTACAGCCTGATGATGAAAACATAAAGTTTTTGAAAGTACTTGCTAAAAATACATCAGATCCATCTGGCAACAATTTTATGCATAGGGATTGCACCATTGTTAGAAGTTTAATGCTTATATTAAGTTTGCGAAGAGATTTCGCCATTAATTGCATTAATATTGCTAATTGATTCAATGTATTATCTCTTTATAATATATATATATATATATATATATATATATATATATATATATATATATATATATATATATATATACTGTCTATACCTGTCTGTCTGCCTGCTTCTGTCTCTCTCTCTCCATATATATGTATATATATATATATATATATATATATATGTATATATATATATATATATATACACACACACATACATTCTCTCTCTCACTCTCTCTCTCTCTCTATATATATATATATATATACATACACACACACACACATATATATATATATATTTATATGCGTGTATTAAAATATGTCAGAGACGATTTTGCATAATATTATGCAAAATTCAGGAGTTGCGTTCATGTTTACTCATGATATCTTTAATGTGCAATCATTTTAATATCATGATCTTCTATTAACAAAATTATGAAACAAAATATGTGTTCAGTCTTAACTTAGATAAAAGGCACATCGGTGTGTATTTAAACCACATGTTTTTATAGGTGTCTGTTCACCGCAGAAAATGAATTAAAGGAAATATATTCACTAGTATACAAGGATTGGAATCGAATCTTGTCCTCATTGAGAGGATTTTTAATGTGATAACATAATATGAAAATATATCTCTCATTGAACTGAGGTGAGAATTCTTTAATATGTTTTTCAAATAGTCACTTGTTCTTCGCCATAAAACATTTGTTGTAAAGTTAGAACTTCGATTAATCAAACAAATGACTGAATAATAATACTATGAACTTAAACGAATAAGATAGTGATATAAAAAACTGGCAAAAATAATTCGGGGATTCCATTCGTCTTTACTTCCAGCGAAAACCTAATTCAGTAACTTAGTTTTCCATCGGCGTCAGTTAGGTACCTATATACATGTGTTTATTTAAATACTTCAATATTTTTATATGCGTATTTGTGAATGAATATATAATTTGTAGATATATAAGGGTTTATATATATATGTAAGAATATGATAAGTAAATGTTTCCATAGATATTTCCTGGGTGTTGATGGCTATCATTATTACTCTGGAAGATATTTCTGAAATTACTCACGGAATAAAGCAATTAGATTTTTATTAAATATAAGATACAACTAAGAAAGAAAGAAAGAAAGTAAGAAAGTAAGAAAGAAAGAAAGGGAAATAAGATACAGTATGGCTGAGTCACTTTGACGACAGATTATATATTTCAATGAAATAAAAGTGAGTGAGTGCGCCATATGCACGTCATGAGAGAAAGGGTTCTGAAAGGGTTACATTTGAACTTCATCAGGATGTTATTACCAGAATAATATTATAATATTTTAGAATAAATCAATGTTTGACATATTACTCTCTATCCCTGATCATGTTTTGCCATCCATTTTACACAAGCTCGTTAGATGCGTTACTCGCTGCTTCCATCTGCATATATTGCATTCGATATGTACCGTGCGTGTTGTGCTCTCTAACACCATTTTCCTCATTAAGTGTCCCAGAAATTTAAACTGTGATACAAATCCGTTTACTATTTTAATGCTATTTTACATCAAACTTCATAGTTGCTCACAAATTCTGTACACGATATTCTAAGTATATTCTCTTGTAGAACTAAATATTAACCCTTTTACATTTTTCAAATACTAATTATTTCCTTAAATTGTTATTTCATACTCGAAAAAAAAAAGAGATATACACATATAATATTTAGATGTTAGATGATTTTTGTTAAACGTGAAGATCTTAACCTTGACGAGGATTTTTTTTCTTTTATTGCATATTAGAAATATTAGGTTGGTGCAAAAATAATTTCGTTTTCTGACATATGTTACTATGTGAGAAAATGAAATTATTTTTGCACCAACCTAATATATTATACATTTCATAATTTCTCAAAAAGCTTCTGCGATCTTTTAGTGCTAATCTCCCCAAAACAATCTTTGTATCAATCTACGGAAAGTAGCCAATAAGAATCATGATGAGTTCATTTCTTGTCTTTGACAGATTCGCATTTTAACGGCTCTTTTTATAAGTTCTAAAAAAATGATGTTTCTTGAATGAATCTATAAATTTCTCACTTGAGATAATAGAAAATTTCAAAGCTGATGATGACTTCAAAGGAAATATTCATAGATGCAAGATTGACTCAGCATAATAGAAGGTGTGCAGGTTGCCAAATGGAAGGAGGATTACAAAAAAATGATAATTCTATTAATATGGATCTATTATAGAATGGAAATGGAAAATAAAGAAAAAGGAAATAGAGATTCATTTCCTAGCAATTTTTGTGATCGTCATTGTGAAGGGATAAATATAAGTCGCTTGCTTAGCTGCGTGGATTTATATAACTCTTTTTATTCGTAAAGCCGGCGGAAGAAGAAAGAAACGAAACAGAATCTATAACTATATATGGAAAATCAAAATCCTTAGAGACATTCCTCTTTTGGAACCTCCCCTGCTAGTCTTTGTCAAATATTTCTGTTCAAATGTTAGTTGCCGAGGTAACCGATTACACTTTAAAAGAATTGGTGGATCGAAAATCTTGACATAACAAAGTGTATACCGATCACGAATATTAGATATTTATACTAAGAAAATATATAACTTAACACTGGTTCAAAATATAAAAGTTTTAGCATGTAAACTTTGCTGGACTTTCGTGTCAAGTTAATTTCGTGTCAAAAATCAACGACACAGAAGCAATGATGATGAATAAAATTATTGTCATTAAGTGTTTCACGAACTGATTTTTATTTACTTCTTGCTTCCTTATTTACTTCCTGCTTTAATACGCATGCAACTGAATTTAATATAAATATAACAGGATGGTAACTATGATTCAAAATTTTACAGCATGCGCTGGTTCAAAGTTTAAAATTCATGAGGTATGTAGCAGGGTCGTAGGCATAGTTCAAATTCTTACTTTAATATAAGTGAGTGGTGAAATTGGTTTAACGTTTTACTGGAGGTGGGCCATATAATGTTGGTAACGATCGATCTAGATTTTATTGCATGGGTAACATAACACGGTTGTAACCTTGGTTAAACATTTTATTGCATGAGGGATATAACAGGATGGCAAAATAGTTAACAATCTTACTGTATGATGTATTTAACAGGGTAGTGACCCTGATCAACATTGTCATGTATGAGAGTGCCTAATGGTGGTTTGAATCAGGTGACAATTAAACTCAAATCTGTGGGAGAGTACTTAAGCATTGAATAGAAAAAGAAAAAAGAATGGATCAAAAATACTAATTTGAAGCTATAGAATTGGTCTGTAGAAAGTTATAGGTTGATTTGCTGCTGAAATAAACCAATTAGCATTTATTCAAATATAACCAACACCAAACTGTCTGCTGCATACTGAGCAATATAACAAGATTTATTATCTAATATTTCCAGAATCCCAAAGAGTTTCACACTATTCTTATTTAAAATACTGTTAAGTCTCAACTAAGTTGTTAGAAAAAGATTCTCTAGGAGGTTGAACAAAGCAAACTCTAAGGAAAAATAAAACCGGTTATTTGATAATGATACGTTATAGAAATCTTATATAAAAATATGCTAGAAGTATTCAACTTTTTCTATATAAACCTGTTAAACCAGCGTAACTGAACAGTGAACTCCAGAGAGATGTGGGGAGCAGAATACAAGATAGGCTAAGTTTGGTAAAAAAACCTCCCTCCTCTTTCTTCTGCTACTACCTGTGCTACCAACGAATAGAGACAAGATAATGTCTCTCAGACTATTACGAATTACTGATAGAATAGATTTTCCTGCTAAAAGATCATCAACCAGGCGACATATAATACTTAATTCCTTATTCCTTATATAGTTTATTTTTTTCATTATATTCAATATTCCTAGAAAAAGAGAATTAAGTCAACTGAGTTCACAATCTGCCATTGAAGGATGTAGCGCTTCTATTGTTATAAACATTTCTGACAAAGTAGCTATTATCTGGTGAAATCTAATTGTAAACTTCTCCATGAAAATAGTATTAGTAATAAAACCCCCACAATCACTAAATTATTTTCTTTAGTTTCTTGTAAATAGATTTTGCTTTCATATTGTAAATACTCATTGGGGATATTTTTTAGAATTGTTGTTTTTTTCCACCCCCAGACAAGGAATTGTAAATATGTGGACTAGTTGGTATTTTCATAGAGACAAAGAGGTATTAGGGTGATTGTAGTAAGAAAGGTACGTATGAATGTGTTGTTTTGGTGCAAGGAATATTGATTGTAAGATTGTGTCAGCGTTTGCGGCTAGTTAAGTTATAGTTAAGACAGAAGAAGACCGTCCTTCCACCAATCCCCACTTCGGCCTTGTGCCACATTGCTTTGTATTAAACAGAATAAATATTACTTCTCCATGAAAATAAAGCAGTTGAATCTAATAACATTTGAGATTAAAATAAGTATCACATTATAATTTTCGAGTTATTTGGATGCAAGGAAAACGATTTATTTGGGAAATATATTGGATAAATTCAGAATATATTCTGGATAAAACCGCCTGATGTGGATAGGGAATTAATTGTGTGAGTCCACAAAACAGAAAGAAGCGTATGACAAAGAGACGTCTCACCGTTTAAAGCGGGATGATTCTAAGATGTTCTAGAGGAAATTATTTTAGGTGGACACACCCTAAACAACACAAATATGTAGATAAGACAGTGTTGATGATAGAGAAAGAAAGAAAGAAAACGGCAGAAATTTCTATAAAATATAGTAAAAGAAAATGGTGTTATATACATATATATATATATATATATATATATATATATATATATATATATATATATATATATATGTGTGTGTTTGTGTGTGCGTGTGTGTGTGTGTGTATGTGCCTATGAACACTAATGTGTATGTTTCAATGCTCATAAATATGTTGGACACTATTGTAAGTGGGGGTAATATGCTGTCAAAGTAGTCCTCCACTAGCAGTGGTTTACCTAATTCACGCCGCTGGCGAGTATTGTATTTCGTTGATGTTATAAAGAGTACCATTTCATTTCTAACCTCTTTTTCTCGCTTACAACAGTAAGAAATGTTGAACTATCAATAATAAGAAAACATATGCTTTTCAACAATAGGAACAGGTTAGAATGCGAACTACGATATGATTTTTAAATATCTCGCAAAGTTATAAACAGATGACGGAATGTTGGAACCATAAACACTAAGGCGCATTGCAATAATGCAAGATGTAAACTAAAATCTAAGTAAACTATTAAGAAACCGAAAAACAACGTTTGAAAATAGAAAAGAGCTCTTAAAGGCTACATAATACCAATCCTCCTACATTATTGATGAAGATAAGGATGGAGCAACAAAGAGTTCTAAAGAAGGATGCTGAGAATACATTGGATCGACTCTGTGAGAAAAGTTTTATCAAAATATAAATAAAAACATAGTGATGCTTAGAATCAGGATATCGTTGACAAATCTAGAACACATAATGAGGAAGGCATGAAACTCATACATACAGAACAGCAGGATGGACAGATGGGGAACAGCGAGTAATCTAACCATCAGTAAATAGATCGCAGAATATGATCATGGAGAGTTAGTAAAATTAATGAAATATTGCTAAGAAATATTAATACAAAGGATAAGACATTGTAGATTGCCACTGCCATCCACGAACAGGTGCAGCACAGAAATGAAGGATTGGAAAAAAAATTCGAGGAAGAAAATGGATAATAATTAGAATGGCTTTTATGACGTCTATTTTTCTATGAATGGGTCATTTTTTTGTCAAATTAAGAAGCTCCAGTCATGTTCGGTGAAGATATCAGACTTGAAAAACATGACTTACTGAAAGAAGGAGTTTTAAGTTGGAGAGCTGTTCGGTGTTTGCAAAAATAATGCCTGACATACTTATTAAAAGACGTGTTCTATTTTCATAATCATAAAATTCTTGAACAGATATATTCACACACACACACACACACACACAGACACACACACACACACACACACACACATATATATATATATATATATATATATATATATATATATATATATATATATATGCATTGCGTTTAATTTTATTCAAATCCTATTTCCTTTTAGTATAATTAACGCGTTTATTTATTTCCGAGAATAAGTAATTTAATCAAATAATTTTGTTGAGTTAATCAGCAAAATTTTTGAACGCTACTGTTCAAATTTAATTCATTTTGTCTACCATACGAACAGAATCCAGTCTATGATAATGAGAGTGGCGTTCGAAATTATTGGAAAAAAGACAGAACAAAATCATTAAAGCTGCACAGTTTATCCATAAATTTAACATATTTAAATATAGGAAAATAGGATAACAATTGATCAAACATAATATTTAAGTTGAATATAACAGCTTATTTAAATTAAATCTTACTGAATGAATTTAATACACACGCCCGCACACACCACACATAATCTCTCTCTCACACACACATGTGTATATACATTTCTTTTTCGCATATAAGACGGATTTTATATCGACAAAATCACCGGTAAAAAATGGTAGTTGTCTTATATTATAATTCTAAAAAAAGAAACCTTATATTCTGAGTGATGTTTGTCGGGTGGGCTAACCTCGACCCCGGTGCGATAACGGGTAACATAAATGACAAATTCACAAGACGAGCTTCATTTCCCGATTTGATAGGAATGACTGAATTAAATCAAGGAAACGTCCAGTAATACCATAGTCAAACGCTTTTGGAATAGCTAGAGCCACACCACGAGCTTTGGTATTATTATCGAGAAGATGTTGGTTCTCACCAATAGGGGTGCAATTGAAATGCACCGAAACGAAGTTGCATCTTTGTGTGTGTAATCTGACTTTGTCTATATGATAAAATTATAATATATATATATATATATATATATATATATATATATATATATATATATATAGTTTTAAGGCGTGCTATATTTATCGAATAAATTGCTCAATATCAGAGATAGAGCGTGTGTAAATATAAAAGTGAACATAGAAATCAACACTTAAAGGCGACAGTCTGACGATTGGCCTGACGGTGGCCTGACGGTGGCCTGACGATTGCATATAGCATGAAACAGACTGTCGCCTCTAAGTGTTAACTTCAATGTTCACTTTTATATATATATATATATATATATATATATATATATATATATATATGGGCATAATATGTATTCAGTTATGACCGTAAGCAAGTCAGCCGTAGACCGGGCGACACTGAATCCGTATCGTTTTTCAGAGAGTAAATCGTGAGAACTATGATGCTTAACAAATTCGGCAATCCTGAAAATCGGTAGGGGACTAATAGAGTGGTAGTTACAGTTCTTAAAGACAGGGCCAACAGAGGAGGACTTCCAACAGGAGAGAACTGGATCCAGTTTGAAGAGAACTGGAGATCACCGCGGCGTTCACCCAGGCGCATACCTCGCATGCGCATTTTTAGACAGGATATCTGAAAACGTCTTCCAAGGGACGTCAAGAAAAAAAAACCACGGAACGAATCCCAGTCTGCCCGTTGATAACAGAAAAATATTCTGTTGGTATGAAATTCATGTCTGGGTCTGGTAGGAGAGCGGAAGGAAACGTTTACAGAGGATACAACATGATCAGCGTTGCCATGGGGCAGAGCTGATTCGCCGTCAGGAGTTACTGGGGAAATCCATAGGAAAATCAACCACATGCGTGAGTGATTGAGTAAGTGAAAAGTTCAGTGTTTGGATGCCAGCGAGATCAGTGACAGAGTGTTCAAGTCACTTGGTATGCTGGATGTTAAAGCCACCAAACACGAATATGACTGCAGGCGGTTGTAGGAGGGGATGACTGTATTATCAGAAATACGGTCTAGCACGCCACAGACTTGAGAGAAGAGAGAACGGTAAAGAAAACGAGATAGCTGAGTGAATTAAGTAGAGAAAGCGGGAGACACATATACGAATGGTGAAAACATTTTGGAGAGAGCTTCTTAGCTCGCGGGATATGTTCGTGGACATAAACTCCCAGGCTATGCCTGTGGACTTTAGAGTCCATTTTAAGTAGATAAAGATAGCCCGTCATCGGGAAGTCAGGAAAAGGGATTGTTGAGTTAAGGTTAATTTCATAGAGAGCTACGATGTACGGAGATCTTCGAAGAGGATTGATTCCACACTCTAGAGTTTGGTACGAATACTATAAATGTTGCAATAGCAGAGGTCAAATGGCTTAAGTGATTTTTTTGTGAGCTGGTTTAAGTTTATACCTTTTTTTTATAGTCATGATGTTTTATTTTAGTAAGGAAAGGTCTAGGCAGTAGAAGTTGACGGTTATCAAATGTAACATGAGCAGAAGGAAACTGGCACAAACTGCAACATATTGTGCCCTCGGGGTTGCCCACCGCAAGCGCTTGCAGGGGCACCCATCCATACGAGATATAGCACTGCAAGAACCTCGATATTATGCAACATTTGACCAGAGCTGCATCTCAAGGTGCTACACAAGATTTCAGACTCCTACATACCAGTCGGGAACAGATCGTAGAAAACTGCTAACCTGATACCTACAGAATGAAGAGATGTTGCCGCCAACTACCCACATTCCAAGGAATTCATGAGAGAACTAATATTAAGGCCATAAGAAAGAAAAGGGACCCCTTACTAAAGATGAAAGAAGAGATGAGCATCTACCACTGAACAAGAGAAGAGGGTGGAGAGTGGACCGGCGATAGAAGGGCCTATCTACATCAATTAAAAAAATAAAACATAAAAAACATTTAAATATTTTGTATTTAAATATATATATTTAAAAAATACATTTAAGATAAGTGGGGTTTGTGTCCTGTATAAAAATAGGAAATGATATAATCTACAGTATAAATTAGACTGGATCAGCATATTTTACATGATATATATTTTTACTTTTTTATATGCTTAATAGCTCTTTTATATTGCATATATTATTTATTAATACCAGCACAGTGTGAGGTATATATATATATATATATATATATATATATATATATATATATATATATATATATATATATATATATATATATATATATATATATGTGTGTGTGTATGTGTGTGTGTATATATATATATATAAATACTCACAAAGCAATCGTCGAATACAAACGTAGCAAAATTAGAAAGTACTATGGAAAAATAATATAAAATAAAAGTTAATATGAATTTTGTCAAATTAACCAATAACACAAAACCATTCGAAAATTTGAAATATTTAATAAAAAAATTATTAGACAGAACTTTTATATATATATATATATGATTTGAATAAATATGCATGAGTTTTGAATTGAATCACATGTGTTTTAAATCCTTATAATTATTTGAATAAACAAACATGATTTTTAAAGAAATTATTACATTTACTGAAAGTTACATAGCACTAAAGAGATTATACGTTGCAGACTAATAAAGTATAGTGTATATATGAATCCCGAAAGGTATGCTGTCTATGTGCATCTTAGCAAATAAATGCTGGTGTTGAATAAAACTGGTGGAAATGTAATCAGGAAAATAAAAAGGTGAGGTAATAATGAAAGAGGAAAATAATTTGACGAAAATAGAAGCTGTTGAGCAAATGAGAGGAAAAAGGTCAATTGGCAGAAGAGCAGAAAACAATGGAGAAAGAAGAATGAAATATTATCTGTTGGGACGGACAGGGAAAAAATTGATTGTGTGTATGAAGCGGCAGTTTCGATTTGTACTTAAAAAAGAACACAGAATGCATTTGCTGTTGCGTCGGTTAATAATAAAAAGGTTTCTTATAATTTTAATTAAATCCAATCATCGCGTCACAGCAGGCCTGGCGCCAACTGGTGTATAGTTTATGTAATCAAATCGTTGCATAGCCATGTTACTCTGATGATCTGGGCCCAATGTGCCAGTCTCTTTTGCCTCTGTCCATCCATGTTCAAACATTGCCAACAACAACCTTGGTCTCCTATTTTCTGAAAGGCATCTATTCTATTAGAGAATATATTAACAGATTCGAAGGCGCCATTGTCGAAAAAAGAAAAAAAAAAACAATGACAAAGATTCTTAGGCAGAAAGGAAATAATTTGGAATTTCTAACATGTTCCTCTTACTTAGATTGAATGGCTGGTGTAATAAAATAATTTTGTGCTTTCGAAATTGAAATTGCGTCATAAAGAATTAAGAAATGCAGTGCACACGGTAGAATTAAACATGGTTAATAAAAATGTTTTCTTTTGTGTGTGCTTTTGCCTATTTCTCTCAGATATAATTTGTACATATTCTGCTTTAAAAGTTTTTTATTTTTTTCTTACAGAAGATACAATCACATATTTACATATTAAAATAATTATAGAAAACATTTACTTAATTGTGCCTAGGATAATGCAAAATTTATTATTTAGAAATATACTCCAACTGATTCCTAGGGAAACATTATATGGTGAATGTCAGAAAACTTTCACACAGAAGAGATTCAAGTCAAGAGAGATGTGAATCTACAGACTTATATCTGGAATATTATGGACTCAGCATGTAACCAAATTATGAACGTGTAAGTAAGCCAAAATGATACACAGAATTAGAAAAGAAATATTTAAAATTTCTGGAACTCATAATGAGGAAAATATGACCATAGGGAAGGCAAGACGTGAAGAGTCAAATGACAAGAAACAAACATAAGGAGCTTGCATAAAACATGTCAGAATGACTTGGAGGGATAATAAACCTGAAAAATATTGCCAAGTTCTACAAATTATACGATGTTGTGGAGAGCCATGATCACCCACATCCTGAAGGGACACGACGCATAAAGAAGATATTCGTCTAAACTCTAGCGCTGTTGTCTAGATTTTCAACGTCAGCAAACTTGAAGCAAGCAAGCAGATGACGTGAATAGGAAGATTCGCTCACTCGTCGTTAACTTCCTGCCCATTACATACCAAACTATTATTTGTATGATTCGCCTTAAACCACGGACATTGCAAGCGAAGAAAACCATTACTTACAGATTTATCTGTAATTATGTCAATAAGGTACGCCTTAAGGAAATGTAAGATATTCATACGTTTATGCACTTTGAGTCAGTAATCGATTTGCAATAGCGTAGTGTAATTCAGTTTCGACATACTTATGATCGATCAGACAGAGGCGCATTTGCCCTGTATGCGTAAACATATCATTCTACCTGTTCCGGAACCAGTTTTATTTTTATACATATGGTGCGGATGTTTTCTCATTTCTATTTCGCTTTGCTTTGGCATTCATGAATTACAAGATCATTGTTCTGAAGACAATGGTATAAATTAAGGAAGAAGAAACCAAAAATGGATTATTAACATGTTAAAATTATGCGAAATATAATTAAAAGTTGGATCAAAATTAATCTAAAAAATAAACCCGAAAATCCAGGAAACGGCTTACGTCTATAACTGCGAATTAGTCGTTGTATTCTTTGTATTAAAAACGTAATATCAATAAGATTTTGATTATTGTGGATCTTGCAACAGTTTCTATTGATATTAAAAGCATGATAGCCTGTTATATTAAATAAGAAATGTGCTCAATATTGCAGGGAAGCAGCTCTCTTTTTACATAAATCAAATCATTTTATTCTACTTTAATTCGTCGCTTCTAATATATTCAATGATTGTGCGCATGGTGTACCGGTTATACTCGCGGAAATTGGAATACGTAAGCCGAGTACAAACTCCGATCTAGCCTGTTGCGTTTCTTTTTACACTTACACCATTGTGGAAGACACGTTTCCAGCTGTTCTTCCTCTAGGTATCTTTTAAATAACACGGTTGGCTGGATCTATGTTTCAGGTAGTGGCTAGTATAGAAGGCAAACTTTGAATTTAAAGCAGGGGAGAAATCACTGCATTATTTTACTCAAGAATTCATAAAAATATATGGATAATAAAGAAAACATACTATGGAGAGTCATGTTGAAATAGCATTTATAATAAATACATTAGCTCTACTTTAAAGAAGATAAAATTAACCCAATATAACCTGTATAGGACATTTTTTAATAAAATCTTTAATGCGTAAGAACTACTTCTATATTTGTCTAATTCTGTAGTTAATATAGAATCTATAAGCATCCTTTCCTGGTTTACGGAAGTCAACAAAATGACTCTTGATTTAGTCTTCATTTTATTTCCAGTTTCGTAAGAGTCAAATTTGATTTTTAAAGGGAAAGTTAAGAGAAAAAACAAACAAAACAATAAATCTTATTAAATTGATTCATTATAAAATTTTTCATAAAAAAGCTAGAACTTATTAAACAGGGAATATCTCAAAATATCTTAACAATAGACAACGAAATGAAAAACAATCAATTTGCGAATCATAATGAAGAAAATAAAAAAAATCCCATTATTTTCCCGAACTTTTCTATATAGAATTGAAATTCCAAATATATCAAAAGTCAAAAGTTAATGGCCTGAGCATATATATATATATATATATATATATATATATATATATATATATATATATATATATATATATATATATATATATATACGTGTGTGTGTGTATATATATATATATATATATATATATGTGTGTGTATGTTTATCTATCTATCTATTTATCTATCTATATGTATATATATTATATATGTGTGTGTGTATATATAAACAAAAGGAAAGGATATAAAGAATTCCCATTATTTTATTTTCAAATGACTTTTTCTGAAGTTATATTATTATCGTTTTGGTATGTTTCACAAATTGGGTACTGGACGGAAATAGAAGAAATAGGCGTTTTTATACAAGATGAAATTAAAACATATCTAAATTATTTATAATAATTTAAAAATCTTATGATATACGGAATCCTTTGGGTTTCTAAATGCAGCCACTCTACTTAAAATGATATCATTTTTGTCAAAATATTTTTCCTGTCTATAATTTGCTTACGTTTCCTAAATATAATTAATCGATTCAGTTGAATATACATGATAGAAATTTATATTTTCAACCCAAGACAATTATATTTACCGGGTTTTATATATATATATATATATATATATATATATATATATATATATATATATATATATATATATATATATATGTGTGTGTGTGTGTGTGTGTGTAATATGTAAATAATGACCACCAACAGTTTACGGTTGGATGAGGTAGTGATATCTCATATTTCTGGAAATCTATGCGATAGATTTATAGAGATATGCATTTATATATGAGAAAGATATGTATATATAAATTATAAATTCCCAATATTTCTAATATTTTTTCTATATTAATTCTTTTATGTATTATATTCTATATAGTTTCACTCAGAAAGATACTATTTGGGTGTTGACCGTTTCCGGAAAAATAAACCAGTTAAATTAGTAAATGTATGCTAAGGCCGATCAGTTGTAGCGCTGAATCTCATAACGTGAGATCAATTACGGTGATAAGTATCTGAGTTTTGGAGTGTAGCAATTTTGGATTAATAAAATAAGAATGTATCTGTGTTTCCTTCTGTTAATGTATTGTTGTGACCAAGTAGATGGTTAAAGAAATAACAAAACAAGTGTTACAGATATTAGGTTGGTGCAAAAAATGTCGTTTTCTCACATATGTTACTATGTAAGAAAACGACATTATTTTTGCACCAACCTAATATATCATACATTAAACAGTAAGTATAGCAGAAGTGTATTACAAGATTAGTGGATGTGTGTAGCGGTTGATCCAGCGTTCAATCTATTCGACTGTTATTTTTACCAGCCTCGCCACGAGCTAGGATGTGGCACAAAGCCGAGTTTAATGTTAGGCAATCCGAGCCCATATGCTCGGCCAAAAATTCCCTATAGACCCCATATAAAACGGGGTCGGATAGCTGTTTCACCGAGACGAGACTCTGCCCTTCGACAGAGCCTCATCTGGGGACCCTCTCGGCCCGGAGGCAGAGAGATTGACCAGCACAGTGCGTACAGATCTGTTCAACTGTTAATATTTAACAGCCACGAGGGATGTATGTGGCACAAGGCCGAGTTACCGTGGGTTCTACGAGAACTGTAGGCTCGGCCAAAAATATTCTTTTAGCACCCGCATAAACGGGTTCAGGGTCTGTCTACCTAACCGGACGAAACTTTGTCCTTCGGCAAAGCCTCATCAGGGTTCCTCTCTGCTCAAGGCAGAGATTTCAACAGTAATGAACAATCTGTTCGACTGTTATATTTAACGACCCCATCCACCAGTGATGTATGTGGGACAAGGCTGAGTTTACCGTGGTTTCTCCGAGCCCATAGGCTCGGCCAAAATTTTTCCCTTAGAACCCGTATAAACGGGTTCAGGGTCTGTCTACCTCTCTGGACGAGGCTTTGCGGTAGGGCAAAGTTTCGTCCGGGTTACTCTCTGCTGAGGCAGAGAGTATGACAGATGAACAATCTGGTCGAGTGTTCCCCCAAGCCCTACTCTCCTACTAATCTTATAGTAGGCGGAAGAGTCCAATATAGACTCTTTAGTAGGAGGACACCGCACTATGTATATAATTCTGTATCAAGCAGTTCTATTAAAATTTAATGTTGCATCACTTTTTAGTAATGTTTCTTATATTTTGATACACGACCGTATGTATATATATACTACAGTATATATTTAGATACTCGGTAATACATGTTAAAAATGTTCGGTTATCTCTAGCTATACCAGCTACAAACGACAAACCGCCAACATCCGCCAAACAGAATAATTCCTTCTGCAAAAAAATATTTGTTCTACTTTTACAACAAGATTATCACAAAAAAGCAAATATTTTTCCGTTATATTTCCACACTAAAAGTTGTTATTTCATGTAATGTTACAGAATACATAAGTTGACTGGACAGTTTTTATCTCGTTGGCGTGGAATTCTGAAAATAATAGATTGTATTCATTTTGCTTTTGATATAAGACAAAAAAAAAAGACCGAAGATTGTCAGATGCCTGCAAGAATCAGATAAGTCAAGACACTTCACCGCACCCAGATTCCTTAGTGAGGCGAGGAAACACGTGGCGATGAAAATCCATCCAACCTGTTGATATGCGGTCTCTCGATTATCTATTTTTCCCTCTCACTTCCGCCTATATCCTTGCATGTATCCATGACGCCTCTTGGACATAATTGATATATAGATAATGCAATGGTCATATGTGCAGGTTATGTAATAGATAGCGAATTGGAATGAAAAATTGGAGAACCGTGTTCGAGTTTCAGTCGAGTTCGTTACATCTACTTCACATAAATATCTATATATAGGCTTGTATTTATTCCCAACGGCTATGAGTTGAATAGTTCAACAAATTAGGTTTATCAGCTTGATTCAAAGAGAGTGTAAGAGGACAATTCTGATTTCAAAACTGTGTATAGATCTACTGAAGGACATACAGTTCAGCTAGTGAAAAGAGGTGGGGTTCCCATTAACTGATGATCCCGACTACGGCAAGCTTCCTTCATCGTGTAGATATGCGGAATCATTACGATTGGACTTACGGTTTTCTTAATTTTTCACCCACACCCGGTAAGCGTTTGCGTCTTTGTGACATTAACGCCTTGCTTGTGTTAAGATGATTAACATAATACTCAAATTTACATAATGTGATTAAAAATGTATATACTTTTTCTAATTGTCAATTTGTCGCATTCAAACTTTATAAACAGAAATAGCTCCCTTTACACATGGCGCATTTTTCTCAGTCTCTTTACTGTGTATAAAAATCTCTTTTCTCTTCAACGTATTTATTTTCCTTAATCTCGTCCCCGGTCAACCAACGGGTGGATAACCAATTTTTAAGCAAAAGCTGAGAAATATTTGTTGAGATTAAAACTGTGACACAGTACGGTATAATACGAGAGATAGATAGTGTTATGAGATCTTACCCATAATAATAATAATGGACTATTCCATACTTAATAAATACTGCGCCTTAGGTGTAGGCATGGAGTGAGTCAGTAGTTTGTGTCAGTCAGTAGTTCTAGTCAGTAGTTCAAGTCGAGTCAAGAGTCCCGTCAGGGGCAGTCCGAAACAGAGTCGCGTTCAGACAATTACTGCAAGACATTGGAATAGTAATAATGGTCGATACTACATTGTTCTTTCTACTAAACCTGATTGTTCATACTAACACTTCTACTTATCTGTATATATTCCTGTTTGTTATATATCTGTGTTATTCCATACCTGTGTTCGAGTTCTTCTTTATTGGTTCTACCTTGGACTATAACCGTGGTACAAGGAACCGGACCATAACAGATAGATAGATAGATAGATAGATAGATAGATAGATAGATAGATAGATAGATATTCGAATCAAGCGCACATAAGTTCCCAACAGTAAATCTTGCGCCTGCGTGATCGAGTGAGCTAAAATGTTAGTTTAAACACATTTAGTTTTCCTGGCTGTTCAATCTTTGGAATCGGTCTAAATGTCATATAGCCTGATTTAGCGAATAAAAAGATCAACTGATGTAGGCGAATAATGCTTGTATGTATTAAGTGATGAAAACTAGACATGGAAAATCGAGTTATAAAAAAGAATGTAGAATCCTGATTGAATATAGTATTTGGTTAAACATTTAAAGCATGTTTTCCGAGCATATTAACAGACACTTGGAAAAGCGTTGTGAGTACGAGGGTGTGCTGAAAAGTTTATAGGCTGACTAGGTATGATTGTTGCAAGGTCTTGGAAATCTTGCGTACATTAATTCCAACCCCGTTGTTCCAGGTAAACTGACAATTGACTGTTCTAAGACTAGTCATCATTTTGGTCGAAGAAGTCATCAACTGCAGACATGACGTCATAATCACTGGGATATTTGTGCCTAGCCAATGTTGTTCCTGTTGCGGAACATATGATAGTCAAATCAGGACAAAATGGATGGTAATCAACCAGTTCAAAGCAATAGTCACGCAAAACTTCATTGAATCTAAGGACTTGTGTTGGAACATTACCCTGATGAAACAATACCTCTTTCGTCAATTTTTCTGTGAGTTTGATCTTGATAGCCGTTCGTAAATGTTCGAGCAAGTTGGCATCGCTCTCACCATTTATGGTGTAGCCCTTTTGAGCAAACAAAAAAATGAGGCTATCATCTGCAGATGAAACGACCATGGCCTTCTTTGAAGCACCACTGGACAAAAATGATGAACAAAACACTCACCCTGATTTAGAAAACGTTCAAGGAAACGAGATGGATCTGACTCAAACAATGTCAGATTTTGCCCTGATGTTCTCAGACTATTGTGCTTTTTGTAAGGTGTAAGAAGATGTTGAACCCCACGAGCAGAAACCTTTGCTATTCCAATTTCATTCTACAGAATATTCGAAACTCTCTCGTGGCAAATCCTTATAGGTTCGGCTATTTGATTTATAGTCAGTTGAATGTCATCCCTCATCATGTGGGTCTTGGATCATCTTCAGAATTATTCCTTCCCCTTCTATATTCAACGGCCCACTTTTGCTCTTGATAAATCTGGGGCATGATCCACTAATATAGGAACCATCGTAGCACGAATGACCTTAGGGTGTAAATCCTATTTATGCTGGTACTTGATAAAACCACAATGCCAATTTTATCAATTTTCAAGAGAAGTTCCGACTAGTTACTTTTGAAATCTTTTTAAAAAAGTCAGACGTCAGTTTACCTGGAAGAGGACAAAATATTTATCAATAAGAGCTGAAACTAATACATAAAAATTTCACAGTTCTAGCATCACTCCTTCGCATAGTCAGCCTATGCACTTTTCGGCTCATACGCAAACACATACATCCGAGGCAAAGTAATAAATTAACCGCACTCTTTTTTACAGATATGTTATGGCGAAAGTGCTGATAATTTTGACTTATCTTCGCATATATTGTAATGATAGTATATCGATGTATTCTTATAATACATTTGCGAGCCGAATTTGGATTTGAATTTTTCCTATATAATTTTCGATCTATATGATAACTGATGAAGTGTTAAGTTTAATTTGTTTAACAATGTTGTAGTGCAAAATATTTTGAGGTGGAAAATAAATAATATTTCATAATTAGCATCATGACGTTTATATTTTAACTTTTCCAGGGTAAACACCATTTTTAGGTTTTAAATCAATCTAACTTAATATCATCATAATGTTTTTCAATTGATAAATGTATCTAAATTTTCTGTCCATTGGCCACCTACGACGGATCGATCATTCGAAAACTAGTCTGGCAAAACTTTCTGATATTGTTCAATAACAAATGGTTATTTTATAATCTTGATCTCATGCCAGAATAATGTAGGTGAAAGTAAATCTCTAAAATTAAGTATTATATAATGATAATTTTAGAAACATTTCTTAAGACATTTCTTTTGAAATTTACCCAACGTAGATCAATGTTTGACAATTTATTCTTGAAGAACAATTCGTTTAATTCACTAGGGAATTCTACACATACGATCTTGTCTGTAACTAAATAACAGTTTCTTATTTTGGACGTGAATGGAATTAGTTAATACTGATATCTAAAAGTTATTTCTCTGATAACGTATGACGTGAGAAGCTTCAGCAGTTAATCACTCTTAGTGCAAGAGTAACAATTTTTCGTGTATTTTATATGTGTTTGCAGAAGTGTGAGTAGAAGAACTATTATTGGCGTTGAAAGAGGGAAGACAGAGCCGAGTTTAATGTACGGATTCATTTCTTGGGGTCAAATTTGCCGTAATAATCTTGAGAAGAGCGTCAATAAAAGTTTTTTTTCTCAAAGAATCCAATTCCAGAGCCTTCTCATTTCTCCTTGTTTGAAAATTTATTTAGAGCTGTAACCGTACTCAAATACCTCTTAATTGTAGTTGTTCTAAGGTCCACTCTAACTTTGGGAAGTAGCACATGTTAGTGTCTAAGCTATGGGCGAAGTGTTAACCACCAAACCGGTGTCAAAACATTATGAAAGTATAAAAATAGATATTAATAGTAAAAATACAAGCAATATATTTTAAAATATTATCAGCAATACATTTGAATCTGGACAAAAATCTCTATTTACAAAAATGCATCAATGAAACTTCTATTCATACGAACCTACCCTAAAAATCTTGTTGGCAGTAAATAACTCATTGAGGTTGATATGAAGTTTTCACACCGCTTGGAAAATTATAAGTTGTCAGATTTGTTTTTCTCGTAGACGGGTTGCCAGCCAAGGATATTGCAGCTTTGGGTTAAATAGTAGCGTAGAGATCTCTAACTTTGGTGGTATTCAGTCTGGAAAGTCTACACTCTTCCCAAAAATTCATGGCAATTCGCAGAAATCTCTGTTGAACGAATTCCGACTATGTCTTTAACGAGTATGGCAACAAAACTGATATTTTTGGTAAATTTTCAGGTTTTATAAAAATGCAGAAACATTATAAGGAACAAAATTTATCCAACGAACCCTGTATATACCGGATATAACAACAAAATTGTCAAAATCATGTAACAACATTATTATCCCTCTCGCAAAATGTTTAATATCTACAAATATATATATATATATATATATATATATATATATATATATATATATATATATATATATATATATGTCTCTTTGTTCCACGTTTTCGGAAAAGACGTTTCGCTATTTTGACACAAACTTTCGTAAGAATCACTAAAATCCCTTTGAGTTATTCAGCTAGAAAAGGAACGGGTTAAAATTGTTTTGCTTGTATTCCTAACTGAGCAATAGTGATGGGAAAATGATCATTCAGGCCTTTAGTAATCGTACCAACATTCATACTTAGGCTTCCATCTTCATTAACCAAACAGACACCAGTGAATAAATTTAAATAAACACGGAACAGTTGAGACGGAGACTGGATCTGGATGTCACAATAAGAAGAGGCATCATCATTTCAACTTAAAGCTAAATAAATGATCCAACTCAATTTATAAGACGTTTAGCACGTGAGAGAGGAGTTTCAGTTATGACAGTCCAAATAGCAGTGAAAAAAGAATTGAAAATTAAATCGTACGTGATACGTGTGCGGCAACTAGTTACTCAAGGACAGAAAGTTAGAAGTTTAGATAGGGCGAAAACATCTTGAATAAATTGGAAAATGATCAGGAATAATATAATGATTAATTAATGATGAACATGTCATTTTCATTTATAATCGATTTCATCACAATTCTTCTATTAAGCTTAGAGAGTAATTATACATTCTTATTGCACAATGTAGAGTCTAACAGTGTTATAAAAAACACGGAGAGTTCCAGTAAGATAGGTCAAATCCTTTCAAAGGTATAACGGTTCAGACCTTAATCTAGGAATTGGAAATTTTTTTTACGCCCGGTATAAACCTAGGGGAAAGTTTTAAAAATCATCCAGCCTAAACTTTTACTTTAAAAGAAACCCCTAACTGACTGAGAAAAAGATGTGCGTGTGTGTGTGTGTTTGTGTGAGGAGGTGTGTGTGTGTATGAGTGTGTGCTTATGCCCTAAAATATAAATATATAAAATGCTAATATGTATAAAAATTCTATCTACCAGGGATTGAAAGTAAGTATCTATAAAAGTGGACATTGCGGTCAACACCCAGGCGACAGTATATTTCATGCTTAAACGAAGCATGGCACGTATTATATATAATTTTATATGTGTGTTTGTTTATAATGCGTCTTCCTGTAAATTAATTCGCCAAACTTTATTAATATTGACCTATAAAGCTTTATGTCAACCAGAAGGCTTGCTCTCAAATTATTTGCCCTGGACTTTAAATTTTTATGCACATTTAATTATATATAACATCTCTAAGTAAGATAATATACTTTTTGTTTAATGTCTGGATATAGTACAATGTAATAATAATTTTAATCACTCTAAATGTATTGGGTAAGAATAGTGAGACTAGTGGCTTTGAGTTAAAAACTAAATATTTCTAACTATTACATGTACCGAAAAGTCTTCTGCTTGTTGTTTTCCTTAGATATATTCCAAAAATCATAAATTTCACGCAACAATGGATACTTTATGAAAAAATTTAAGGTAAATGATGATAGATATCCTAGGAGAATTCTGTATCGATAATTTAATTTTTTAAAGTGTTTGTATGTTGCTGAGACAGATTATGTGGCATCACGATCTATGGATCGAAGAAGGCCGAGATCCACTCATAAGCCAGACCACGAACAACACATTTTACAGACTGTCGGAAACGATTCACGTATCAGCACAGACCAATTGGCCCTAGCATGTCGTACATCTCATAGTACAGCATAGGGTGTACTTCAAGAGCAATATCATATGCAAGGTGTGCAGGCTATTTCGCTCTCTGATATCTCACCACGAGAGAACTTTCTCAAACTGCCGATCCTTTGTTCGTATCTTCAGTCTGGTTCACCTCAGAACTCTCAAAAGGTAAATCTATCCTAGAAATTTCTAAAATGATAGCGAGGTGTCATCAAACAGCAAAAACATTCACCGCCGACTCTACACAAGTACGTAAAATTACAGATAAAGGCAAGCCAAGGGTTATTTCACGTCGTCTCATGTCCCGACTTAAACGAGGGGCCACAAAGAACCCTGGACTTACCAGCCAAGAGCATTTCAGTCGCAGTGGGGATCCTATCGTGTCTAAAAGTACTCGGTGTCGGTATCTGAGGGAAATATCAACAACAGTCAAACCTGTATCGAAGCCTCCGCTGACGAGAAATCACATTCAGAATCCTTTGAAATGGACCGAGGACAATATGAAGATTGACTTCTCTAAAGTTTAGTTCACAGATGAAACTTGAGCAACACTTGATGGGCCAGATAGACGGTGCAAAGGCTGGGTAATGAATGGACAGAATCGTCATCAGCATTTGAGACGCCAACAAGGCGGTGGAGGCATAATGATCTGGGGTGGTATTATTGGAAACACATTAGTGGGCCCATCGAGAGTACCAAATGGCGTCAAAATGACTGCTGATGCATACATAGCGTTTATGAAGGAGCATCTTGAACCGTGGATGAAAAGGCAAAGGGTTGCCTTCAGAAGGGCCATTGTTTTATGCAAGATAATGCTCCCTCACATGCTGCTCACAAGACTACTGAATATTTGAAACAGGCTTCGATGGACCTCAAAAATGAAGTAGCCAGCAAATTCTCCGGGTTTGAACCCAATCGAAAACCTTTGGAGCATCATGAAGCGAAGACTGCACGCCAACGGATGACAATTCAAGAGCAACGCTGAGTTGTGGGAAGCAATTCTTGACATATCTCGTGGCATTTCAGCAGATGATATCCTACAATTAACAAATTCTATGGATCGTCGACTTCTTGAAGTAATTTCAAAACAGGGAAATCACATTTCTTATTAATTTGTTTAAAACTGTGCCTTTGTTTGTATCTGTTATTATTTGTTTGATTATCTTATTTATTAGCTTATTTTGATCATAAACATTCATGTGCACCATTAATAAACGTTTTGTTTGCTCAATTCTGGGATTTTTACTGCACTTTTCTAATAATTTGGCACTCTCAAATCACCGTACTGATAACAAATATGGCGTCAGTTTGTTTATATTGCGCAGATCAGGTCGTAAATTTCAGGGATTGCGCAGGGATTGCCAACATTGTGTGAAAATTTTGTGTGAATTGATTGGACAGTTTTTGAAATATTAGAAAAAGTTATAATAATTTGGCACGGAGTGTATAATAATTCCTTTAGAAATCAAGCAATAAATAAAAAAAATACTTGCATACATAAGAGTGTTTTTTTAAATGTTGTTGCTGTTAAAATATTTGAGTGAAAAATAATAGCGGAAGAAATTGTCTAGTAGGATCTGAAGCAACAAAAATAATAACAAAATCAATAACAAAACAAAATAAAGGGACGACTGGAAACACTTTTCTTACAAATTGGAAAGTATATCCTTGTCTATAATTTTTTTAGGTTACTGCAATCAATAAATAAGAAAAGGATAAAATAATAAAATTATCGTAAAATGTTCTTAAAAATGTTTGAATGATAAATGATAGGAAATAAATCAACGCTACTGAACCAGTAGTCAAAGATAAACAAACAAACATTACGAATCTAAATCCTTTTCCTACAATTTCGAAAATGACTTCCTATTTGATAAAAAGGTAAATACTACGCGTCAATATTATATAGTAGAATTATTCGTAACAATGTATAAGTAATTTAACAAAGACAATATGTTAAAAATAATAAAATAAGGATGCAAACCTAGAACACACACATATATGTATTAATAAATAAAGATTATAAATAACTTAATAATATAACAAAATCTATAATATAATAATTTAAGACAAGAATAAATGGTTAATTAAAATAATATTTAGATTTAACATAATTCATCACTCACTTTCAGGAATGAAAAACACGTACATTCACTCAGACATCAGCGTTTTACACAATATATATATATATATATATATATATATATATATATATATATATATATAATCCAAGATAACACCCAATGAGCCAACAAATGTTGGTTGTATTAATTTGCCATTTCATTTCTTCCAAATTATACCTCATCCGGGAACCAGACTGAGATTCGAATAAAGGATCGGCAGTTTGAGAACGTTCTCTCATGGTGAGATATCAGAGAGCGAAATAGCCTGCACACCTTGCATATGATATTGCTCTTGAAGTACACCCTATGCTGTACTATGAGATGTACGACATGCTAGGGCCATTTGGTTTGTGCTGATACGTGAATCGTTTCCGACAGTCTGTAAAATGTGTTGTTCGTGGTCTGGCCTTCTTCGATCCATAGACCGTGATGCCACAGAACCTGTCTCAGCAACGCGATGATAAATAGCAGCAAAGATTGGATGACTCGGCTGCCTTTTGTCTGGAAACGCAATCTGATACCGCGGTGCAGCCTCGCGCCCATTACCATTCACGTACCTGTATATAAAATCATATCTGTCTGCTCACGATATAAATATCCTGCCGTTGTAATACGGAACACTTCTCAGTTAAATTGATACTAAACACGATAAAGGTTGAAGACGGTCTAGTCACAAATGTACACGAATGATATATGGAAACTAGTCTTCATGACAACACAGCGCCATCTACGTAAAATTTCTTTAAACTTAATAACGAAAAACGAGGGATTTGCGGAGATACGTATAAATGACTTTTGTACGTGTTTTGCTGAGAGGAACACACCTAGATAGTTTCTAAAATTATTTTTGTTACAGCCTGTACAAGGCAAATGTATCTCTTGCTTGTTTCCATTACAGCCGTGTCTTAGATTCTAATTTCGTGTTACTTTATTCTATAGGAATTTAGTATTGTTTAATTTTGCTAATTCATTTTACTGTTTTATAGGTTCTTCTACGTGACGTATCCTTTTAGAATGTGAGCGATCATTCATAATTCATTGTAGCTCATGGTAATGTTTTGTTCTTTGCAAACACTCACGCTTGGGTGCTACCATCCATTCGCAAAGAAAATCAGGTTGGCAGCCCAATGCATTTAACTGTTCATCTTTCTCTCAATATGCTCAATCTCTCAGTCCATACACTTGTTAGCCTCGGTGTGTAGAACCAGATTTCTGTTGCTTCAAGGTTTCTCTACATCTGTGAACCAAAGAAGAAACTGCTGAATTATTGCTTAAGTTAGATTAAGTTTTGTACTTTCCGGTCACATCTCAATTAGTTTATTTAGATTATATATATATATATATATATATTACAGTGCTATTTGAGGACATATTGTTTTAGGTTCACTACAAACTAAAATCATTTATAATATTACTCTTTTTTTTTCAGATAACCCAGTCAGAAGAAAATGTTAACCAAGAAATGAAAAGGCATGAAGTAATTGTTGATTTAGCTGCGAAACATAGTGATTTGAAAATCAGTAACTTTTTAAATGTTGCCAGATCATTTGTTCATAAAGTTCAGTTCCAGCTAGAGGGATGTAATGGCAATATTTTCCCTGTAGCAAGAAGGAAAAAAAGCATTCACAGTGCTCTGATACCATGAGAACACCAGAATTTATAGGAAATGTTCAAAACATCATCGATGAGAAATCAGGAGATCAATGAGGTTCATCGCCAAAGAACTCTAGATATCAGAATGGACTATCAGAACTCTGGTGCATCAGGACATTCGATATAAGTCATATGTAATGATGAAAGGCCAATTCATATCGGCGAAGACACGGGGAAACCGCCTCATGCATTTAAAAATGTTACTTAACAATGTGAAAAATCCCAACGAATATGGCATGCGTTGGGTTTTCTCTGACGAAAAAATCTTTGACCAAGATCAGAAAACATACAAAAGGAATGACAGGTGGCTATGCGCATCTCTTTCTGAAGTACCATAGGTTGATACATACCAAATCTCCGGCTAATGTGATGGTCTTAAAAGTTGTGAGCAGTGAAGGTCATATCATGCCATCTTACAGTTACCCACAAGGTCTTAGGGTCAATGCTGCTGGATACATTAATGGTCTTAAAAAGGTTGTTAAGTCCTGGACAAACAAAGCATGCAATGGAAGGCCATATGCCTTTTAACAAGTCTTTGCACCTTCTCACAAGATTGGTCATCAGAGAAAATTTACAATCCTGTGACCCCCAACATGTGGCTTCTGAACTCACCAAATTTTAAATCCTATGGACTATTTCGTGTGAAGCGTCGTTGAAACGGACAATAATCGACATCCCCCTACACTGAAGGACGCCATTGTCCAGATGTCCAAAATGAATAAGGACCACTTAATTGCAGCTTGTGGACGGTTTCGAGCCCGAATAGAAGCAATAATTGAACCCAAATGTAGTTTCATAGAATAATGAGATGATGAAGTATCATGATCGGTATTTGTTACAATTTGAATTAAATATATACATTGTTTGCTAAGATATCGCTGTTTATTTCACAGACTAAAAATGTCATCAAATAGCACTAGCAACCTATATATATATATATATATATATATATATATATATATATATATATATAATGATTAACTGCATAGTATAGTAGGGTTACCTTGAGCACCGTCTGTGAGAAAAGGAGCACGATGACGAAATTCATTCTGCCAATTCTTTGGAAACGGCATGCCGTCCTGCTTAGCCTTCACGTCGGGAGTTCCAATATGAAATTTTCAGAGATTCTGTTTCAATCAATGGACAGTCCAATGACTCTGAAACAGTTGGATGAGTCTAATAGAGATTACGCAGTTACGGTGAATAAGATTTAAAATGAGGTAACAGTAGAGAAGAAAACAGGATCAGGAGTTCAGAACAGGAAGAGGGATCATAATTTCAAGTAGGGATCAAGTAGAATATAGCCAAATCAACTCATACGACGTTGCGTATTTGACAGAGGAGTTCCAGCTATGACAGTCCAAAATAGGGCTAAAAGACTTGAGAATGAAATCCTGTATGAAACTGTGACGCAAATTGTTACTCCAGTAGAGAAAGTTAGATGGTTAGAATGGGCGAAGATCATTTTGAATAATTGGAAAAAATGATCCTGAAATAATGAATATATATATATATATATATATATATATATATATATATATATATATATATATTGAACAATAACAAAATAAAAATCTTTAGACACACTGGATTGTAGATTAATATTCTTTCGTCGTCATTGCTCAAAGTACAGCCCAATAGGGTTATAAAAACCTTGGAGAATCCCAGTAAGATATCTTTAATCATTTCTAAGATACATCAGTTCAAATCTTAATCTAACAATTGTACAATTTTGCTGTTACATTCTTTGGACAATTATGCTATTACACCCGGTATATATATATATATATATATATATATATATATATATATATATATATATATATATATATATATATATATATATATATATATAACGCACACATATTCACACACATACTTACACACACACATATATATATATATATGTATATATATAATATATATGTATGTATATATGTGTGCGTGTCTGGAATGTACATAAAAAAATTTAAAAAAAAAGTTTCGTGTGATGTGTTTCGGCCATTAGAACATCAGCGGACTAAATGTGTTACATTGGCGCCAAGAAACATACGTCCGAACTATTATGGTTACTGGTAATTTTAAATTTATTTTTTTCCCTTTTCATATAATCTAGCCGATACCATTTATATTCTATTTTTGTTTCTATCCCACTTGTTACTAAATAAATAATGTAAAATAATGTAAAATAAAATAATAACAAATAAATTGAAAATTCCCAGCAGCCCTCGTTCGTGCGTATGTATACCAACGCACCACCAACGTAACAAAATCAGTTTGATGAACGACAAAAAGCATCTCACGAAGAGACATTTTATTTCAACTTTGTCATACATTTTTACCCAATATTACCCTTGATGTGTATGCACACACACACACACACACACACACACAGACACAGACACACACACACACACACACACATATATATATATATATATATATGTGTGTGTGTGTGTGTGTGTGTATCTGTGCGTGTGTAGACAGCCATGGGCAAAGCTATCATTTATCAATTTGACCATAAAGATATTGAAAATTAAATTCTAATGATTTTCATTTGTAAATAATTCACACTGAAAAATTTTCAGCATATGCTCAATCGCTCTCCCTCACTCTCTCTCTCTCTCGCTCTCTCTCTCTCTCTCTCTCTCTATATATATATATATATATATATATATATATATGTAATATTGATTTACATAGCTAAAAAGAGGAAGATAGTTGCACATATTTGGTTGGTCAGCATTCTGATATACTTAGAAAATAAATTAAATTTGGAAAGAATGAAAATCTACTTTACCAGACGAACGTTTTACAATAATGTAAACATTTTGTACAAGGCCTAAAAGTCACTCGACTTAGAGAATTACGAAAAATAGTGGCACAGCTTATAAGGATATCTTAGGATGATACTGTTTATCCCTGCACCTGAACAGATTAAGATTGTACTGAATGGGGAAGCATTCGCTTTGGACATGGTTCCACAAAGTAGCCGTTCGTAGGAAGAATATTGCGGAACTTATATCTCAGTAATGGAATGCAAGGGGATGTTTTTGGTTCATAAACATGAGCGTAGTATAATGGGTCTTAGCCGATGGAGTAACGAGATGCTTGAAAAATCTCATTTGTCAAAATAAAATGTCACCGCATGGTGGAAGACAATTCATCATCCACAAGGACGTTGGAGACAATTCTGGACGTGAAATTGAAGACTAGATAGCTTCTGTCCAAATATGCTGGTAGTACTCCTTTTTCAGTTTGATTCTTGGAAATGTACAGGGTAGCGGGATGATTTAATTACTTACGGAAGCAGTACAAAGAACCGGCCAGTTTCTCTGTCCTAGTTCCACTTGAGGTGTGGGTTGGGCCTAAGTCCGAATAGGCGCTCAAGGCTCGCTGGGAGAAGACCCGGTCATCCTGATAAGCGAAAATTCACGGTGCATTCGGTGATGATACAACGTCACTAGTTTATTTTCGAAACATTCAATGTAACCAGCCAGTTTTTACCCCAATGAGCTCTTAGATCTAGGGCAAAGGATCAATCAGCTCATCGGCTATGGTCAACTAAGTTGGGAGGTTCACCCATATACTTTTGTAACATCAGCATAACTATTCACAAAAGATCTTAGTATACTCTTAGTCAGATCCTTTATGTAATGTATAAATAAAGTTGGACTGAGAAGTAAGTCTTGGGGGACGCTAACTTTGATCGCTCGAGGGATCGGCCGTTAGCAAATACATTCAGTCACCTAGTCGTTACGATGTACTTAATAATTGAGCAATATCTGCCATTGATTCCCTAGCTGCAGAGTATGTGTAGTAACATTCTATGTTACACCTTGTCAAGAGCTTTTGAGATATTTAATGCGAACAATGTTGAGCTGTATTTGTTGTAAAGTGACTCACAGTTAGGTTATCAGCAGTGTACGGGGCGGATCGAAACCCGTACTGTTTGTCGATCAAGAGGTTGTTGCTGATGAGGTGATCAAAAAATTTATTGTTATATTCTCAACAGTTTTCCTATCACATTGATGAGACTGTTTTAAATCTTTACCGTTTTAGGGTATTTTTAATATTTCTGATCAGATATTTCTGATAAGATATTTCTATATATTCATATTACTTTTATAGAAGTGCGTAGAAAATTTAAATATATTGAATATCATATCTATATATTAATCTTTGACATTCATTTATCGTAGTAAATTCAATTAATGTTTTGTCTGAATAAATTATGCATGTTTTTTTAAAAATTCTCTTTCAGTTAAAATCATTCTCAAAAAGCTTATGGTTGATCACAGGTTCATGGAATGCTTTTAATTTGTAGTTGCTTTTTGTTTTATATTGGCGTTTCTTTGAAACACCCAATGTTTCACGTATTCATTCTTGAGGTATTATTTACCTTATTTATAAAACATTATATTTATCTTTTATGTTTTATTTATAAAACATATTTGACAACCACTTTCTTCGCGAAACCTACATATGGAAAATGACTACTTGCTTAAAGAAGCCTAGTTTGACAGAAAATATTTTTAACGATGTTAACTCCGCCAAGAAATATATAACTAGAGAAAGGAGGTAATGTTAAAGAGGTGGACAACTGTAATGAAATTGATCAGTGATTAAAAGAAAAAGAAAAACCTGCAGTAAATGTTCGAATACAATCAAGTCAATGGATTCGTTTTCACAACCCAAGTCATGTCTATATGTACGCGACTCATTGAAAAAGCTTTGTTATTACACGAATCAGGGTAGACGAAAATGTACTATTATTGTTACAGTGGAGCTATCTGATGCTCAGTCAACATTCTTGATATAATTCAAAATGATTCGTTGAACACAAGAAATGTGACCTTTTCGAGTCAAGGGTCAATCTTCAGCTATTCTTCTTAAGCTCATAATCTTCACTTCTTACCATTTTTTCGCTCCATCAATTGCAAATTTGCCTTTCCACATACCAAGACAGAAACATTTCTACAGACATGTATCATAGGTTAAAATAGAACATGGCATCAATCTCCCACATACTTTTCTATTAGGTTGGTGCAAAAATAATGACGTAATAATGTCGTTTTTTGACGTTAAAAATACGTCAAAAAACGACATTATTGCGTCATTATTTTTGCACCAACCTAATAATTTCAGCAACATCAGTTGCTGAAGTTTTCTTTAACGGATGCTAAACTCTCGAGTCAATATATCCATAATTTTGTCCTATTTCTCTCAGGCAATTTTCAAAATATGAATCGAAAAGGATATTTTTCCAATAACAGTTTGCTGATAATAAACATTTATTTATGATAAAAGAAAAGAAATCCAAATATTGCATTATACATCAGCTGTTGATTACATTCACGTTGACTTTGCGTAGTTAATTTTAACCTTAATAAATATGCATGTCAGCTTATATTTTCCGAGATTAATATTGGATAAAACTTTTGACGTTTATATATTTGTGTATTTTTTGTACGGCAACAGGGGGTTTGTTAAATTAATTGTCCTCTCTCTCCATATTTGTATGCATATTATGAAAGAGAAAAAGGAAATAACACAACGCGTGACTCATGGAGTTTTCAACAAACTTAAAGAAACCGAAAGGAAGCTAATTAAAATGTATTGATCGAAGTATAATTAGTTCATGTGTGTATACGAAACTAAATTACACGCATAGAGGAAGTTGTTTCTTATAAAAGTTTGCTGTTTTCCTCTCCTGTCTGCTTGGTTGTTTTAGCAATCTATATTTTATTGACATTTTCAAATTATACATATTGTTAGACCAGGGCATTCACGAGGTGAAGCACTTGATCAAGTTCAGTTAATCAAATTCTTTAAATGTCAAACGGAATTGAAATACATTGCAAACCGGAATTCATTTTATAAGAATATTTACCACATTGGGTTCGTAGCTTCTAATTTAATTGTTGGTTTCATTTTAATATTTTCCTAGGCCTAACATAAAATCTCATATTGACTGATTGATTGATTTGTTTATTACGCCTTATCAACTTTTTGCAGGTTATTTAAAGCCAGAAGATATATTTAAGATTGAAAAACATTTTTTGGTGGGGGGGGATAATACAGATTTATTGTTACACCTCCTACTAATTAAACCATAGTTAGGGGAGGAGATGTCATATTTTTTTTACCTTTCTCAAGGGGAATAGCGCGTATGTAAATTTATTCACAATTCTGTGCTGTTATCCATTACACCCACACACATCAAAGCTTCGAGCACTTGACAATACAAAACGATGCCCCAAACTAAGTACTGACAAGGGTCGACTTTACTTATCATCAGTGAGCGTACATGAACCGGTGTTTCATCGTGATATGGTCATAAACCCTAAAAGTTAAGAGTATATATATATGCCTCGAATATTCTTAAAAGTTTATGTTTATGTCTTTGGCATATTAATAAATAACATTGTATTTTTTTCATCCATTTTTCATTTTTCCTTTCCTAGAATAAACATTTAAGTGGGTAAATGGAATTAGCTATAAAGTTAATGACATAGAGAATTCGATAGCACATTCGTGCAATTGAACGGTTTTATTTATTCTCATCGAATATTCGATTTTAGTTTATACCTATGATTTCAATACAAAGGACCATAATGAAAGCGTGATAACGTAACGATTGATTCAATAATTGAAAATATGCATATGTTGGCAAAAAATAGATATGAGACCAAGGAACATTAGTCTGAAGAAAATGTATTAATTCAAACAAAAACAAACTATTTCTCAATTCTACGATACCGTTGTTCGAATTATATAGAGAAGTGTTTTATTTCTCCTACGAGGTAAATTCTTATAAAGCGTACCTTTATTCGTCATGACGTAGTATTATTATTTTCATATTAACCTTTGACATATGTCAAGAAATTGATTATTATGCAGCATTATTTACAAGATTTTGTAGAAAGTTTTACTCTTGTCAGTTATGTTGGAAATAAACGAGAGAATATCTAATACTCCTGCATCAAGGGGATAATATCTGATTAAAATAATTACTCTATTTTCTTTAGATTCAATTATATTGTAACACTATAAAGTATTTCGATATGCAGATATAAAGAAAGGTAAGGGAACTTAAGCATAAATCATATAAATAGAAAACACAAAAAAAAACATTATTAGATTTTGTCATCATTAAAATAATATATTTTGATTTGAAGAACAGACAGCACCTTTGAAAAATGTCTACTATTTTTTTTTCTTTTTATTCAGAAAACCACCGTTGACATTGTGGTAATAATTCATCGAAATCTATTCACTATAAATCTAAAACCTAATCTCATATTAAATCCAGTAGATTAACAGTTGAACTCCACCTTTTTGAATCAACTAGAATTAAACTCGATTGTTCGTATTGATTTTCCTTAAACGAAATAAAATTTTCCAGAAGAATTTTACACATGCAAACAATTTAAACTCATATTTATAAATAATCTTGTATTTTTCTTGCATGCGCGAAAGGAAAAACAATCAAATTTGGAAAGAAATGCTTATATGAAAGGAGTACTTATATGAAAAAAGTGCTTATATGATAATAGAAAACGATTTTAATTATAAATAAAACTAATCAGAAAAGAAAATTAAATTAAGTACTCTTTGTGAAATTTCCGTTTTTATTTTCGTTACATCGAATTTGCAAGATTATAAGGAGATATTAACTGGTTCGAAAAATAATATGCAGATTTAAAATAAACCTTTTAATTGTGGTTTAATATATTATTATATTAGTTGCATATAAATATAGTACTCATTATTAATTAATAAAGTTTCTTTTTCTCCATTGGCGTTACAACACTCTGGAATCTAACCAGTGTATTACTGCCAAAGTTCACTGCCAGTAACTGGGTGAAAAGCAGATTTACATCATTTAAACGCGAGCAGCAATGGGATACAAGACTTTGCTATATCTACCATAGTCGTCTAATATTTTGCCCACTTACAACCACGTTTTAAGGCATATTGACAGATTTTCTTTTAAGCCAAAAGACATTCCGTTGCATTCAAAGATTTATTGGCGTTTAGATTTTTATCGTGAAGGCATAAATAAGCTTGTAACCCGTTTGCAGGAATGTATAGATGTTCAGGGTTATTATTTTGATTGATTGATACACAATGTAAAGACATTAATTCAGGAATGAAAGTTGATTTTAAAATCGCATATTATTTTCTGAACAACATAATACAAACTTTATGATGGCCACGACTATATTTCGAGTAATATCATCGTTTGGTTAATCTTCAAATAACGGTAGAACAGATGAGGCTTTTTTAGTTCTGCTAGGAACGCACACTTTCTTATACAGATGTGGCAATATTGGGGACTTCTTGTAGTAGGTGTTAGAGTAATAATAAGTTTTCACTGAGCAGTTTTTTTCAGGTACAACCAGCCGTACAATGCAACATACATTACAGATATTAAGAATAGAGAGATACCTGTGCCTGAAGTTTCTTTTTTTTTTCTGAGATAAAAGGCTTTTTAGGGCGCCAAGGGTGCTCTCTGTACGATGAACATATTTGGTCGAAAAGGAGAAACAGACTACATAATTAACGTAAACGAATTCGCAGGTGTTAAATTAAAACTTGAAGACTAGGGACCTATCAATGCCAGTGGACATACCTTCAATTTTAGCCGAACATTAAACCCCCATTACCATTACATAGTATCCTACTATGTCTCTAGTGAATCGCTTGACCAAAAAAGCCTTGTGGTGAATCGATTTATTCGCTGATAATCCAATCATGCACCAGATAATATAGGGGTTAAATTAAATAATGAATTTAGGAAGTTGTTTCATCTTAGTTTTTCAGCACACATGTTATAGACGCATGTGCACACTTCTACAAACAGGCGTGCACAGACAAAAAAAACACATACACACAAAGATGTTCAACGATTTCCATTTAAAGGAGTCGGTTGTCTCTTTTATATCAACGTTTAACTTTTCAAAGATAATGATATTATATAAAGTGGAAAGTCCATGTAAATAATCCGTATATATATATATATATATATATATATATATAAAGATATGAAAATTAAATATTGGTTTACTGTTTGTATTTCAATGTTATATATATATATATATATATATATATATATATATATATATATATATATAATGTATTACTTGTCCAATGCAGGGTGCGATGTGTAGAAATTGTGTCCATTTTATATTTTGCGCTTGCGCGTTGCTTGTATTGATTTTCTTGAATGCAGAGTTACTTTGTGTGCGGCGCAGTTGAGCGGGAGATAAACAAAAATATTTGTAACGCCAAAGATGAAATGAAAGCAAGTATTACGGTAGCATTCACCAACTTAACAAGGAGACGATCCAGAAGAGATTGAAGAGATTCCCATGTCGTCTGAGGTCAGTGATTGAAGCCAAAGGTGATTTGATTTAATAAATTTTCTCTTTAGTATTTTCAGATATTTTGGTGTAATTTTGGTAGATATATCTTTTAAAATGAGTTATTTTCGTTTTTTTTTTCGTAATTTAGACCACAATTTATCCGACGCACCTTGTATATCTATTGTAATTCTTACATGAATTTTATCTGAATCTCCGCTGAATATATATTTTTTTTATTTATACCTATGAAAATATTAATATGTTATGCATATTAATGCCCAAACAAACGAATACCCACATATTGCGTAAATGCATATCTCTGTATTTATTTATTTCACTATATTTATCTCTCTGGGACAGACCATCAAAGCTGGGAAGCTGATGGTATAGACTGTACGCATTGAGGAAAAGCCACCCGGGACGCCATGCCCGATTCTAAATGCAGAGAATGAACAATATTAAGAAAAATATATATGAGCGAAGACAGCGGGTTGAGATGTCACCAACTCCGGGAATAATTGTCTGACATTTTTATCTTCGCAAATTCCAAACGAGAATAGTATTTACAACTTACATTGGAACTCATAGACTGTGCCAAATGCAAATGTATGTTATCCTCTCTATACCCCTATCCGGGCCGCCTGGGAAATCGATGACGTGATATATATATATATATATATATAAAACATTGAAATACAAATAGGAAGCCAATATTCAATTTTCCTATTCTGTATGATAGAGGAAAAGTCAATACTTCAATAATGACACTAACACATTTTTATATACGGTATGAAATTCTTCTTCCACAAATAAACAGGAGTCAGGCAGTTAACGCAATATATCTGTTATATCCTTATTAAAAAATCATCTGATTGTAGCTGCTCCATGTCCGCTGAAATTGACATGTTTTTACGTCAGTCATCTTCCAATATTATCCTTCACTATCCCTTTATTTTCCTGAAAGCCTAACACACAGACAGACATATATATATATATATATATATATATATATATATATATATATATATATATATATATATATATATATGTATACAGACACATACACACATACATTTTAGTGATAATAGATGGCCAAATCCTGTCTGTTGTATACATACTTATATAACCATCTGTATTATTTATATTACTCGGACTGTTATCCTCATCTCCATCTTCATTGTCATATTCATAACGTTTCATTGTTCTTTTTCAGATGATTGGAATTTCGAACCGAACCCTTTATTTTATCCACTGATGTAGATTGTTCTAGTCCCACGTGCAATGCCTCTTCCAGATGTCTCTGTTATTGCCTTCTTAAGTAAACTCTCCAAGTGTTGGTTCACCCTTTCTATGGCCTGGCATTGAGCTAAAAAATCTTTGTGTCTGGTCACAGGATCTAACCAATCCACTTTATCCACTGTGCCATGTGTCCTTAACGATATCCGAGTATGAATTTTTGAGGTTTGTAAGCCTAATCTCTCAGGAACTTTTCTTTACGAGTGCTCATATTGCAATTTTTCAGTTATTATTGTTGCATTTATTATCAAAGCCTATATTGCAAGTTTTGTTGTTATTCATTGGCTTTCTCTAGCACTCCTTATTACTGGTTAGCATATTGTATTCATTTCTATTCTTGGTCGTCTCAGAAGATTTTTGCGGCCTAGCATATGTGCTGATTCCTTAAGCTTCCGTATTTTCCAGTCATGCTCTCTGTCTATTATTTCAGCCTCATGCCACACGGGTGCGGTGATCTCCTTTTTCCCTCCATATGTGATCAGCTACGCCTTATCTTGCTATTTCTCCACGTGTTACCATTTTCCGATCTTTTGGCCTGTTTCTCCTTTGTGTTTCTTATCACAGATATACGGGATGGCGTACAAACAGTCCGTAGTCATGTTCTCCTCTATGGGTGGGTCTTACCTGGAAGAGGCGTCTGCGAAGTGCTAAAGTTGAAGTTTCTCCTGGTGTTATATGGACTACAGATCTTTTGTATTTTCATACAGGGTAGGGAGACTGAAGCTGTTTCTGAGTGTTGTGATCCTTTTGTACCCCACTATCTACTTTGTCCAAGCTGTAGAGTTTTGTGGATATTTCAAATTTGAATGTCTCCCACTGGATGGAAATAATGAGTTTAATCATTTACCAAGTGGAGTTTTTGATCAAATGCGTCTTCTTGGTATGAGCCGGTACTGACTACTGGCTTGATAGGATACTGTTTGTATTTGTATTTGTATGTGTTGCTTTCGTCATCATTTCTATTATCTCTCAATATTTAGCTAAAAAATATTGGAAAACAATCGAGTGGCTGTATTAATCACCATCAGCTTCTTTGAAGCCAGTTGCGATTAGAAAGCATCTTTTGTGGTCGCAGTTACATCTGTCTTAACCAAGTTGCATCTTATAATTTAGAATCATATTAATTAATTAATTAATTATAATTAATGATATTTGAGAATTAATATTTACTAATAATTAACTGATCATTTTAAAAATATAACCACCAAATTAATAATATATTAATCGTGTTATTATTTCTGGATATATGTAGAAGGTCTCACCCGTTTGATTTAATTTACTAAGAATAGTACAAAGCCTCCATTTTGAAAATCTTGCTTTGTTCGTTTTCTTATCTTTGGATTGCAATAACACAGCCTGGTGTAAGTGAGTCTATGCTCAAACAAATTTATGCCTAAATAACAGCACGTTAAAAAAGTCACTTTCTTGAAAACTGTATTGAAGATATTTATTTTTTTCTTATTAATTGTAGATATTTACTTAACTTAGATTAATCAGACACAAAGCTACGGCTGTGGAATTCAGCATGAGGAAAGATATTAGAATAATAAATGCTTTTCAGGCTTCCTAGATTTTCTCAACTCCATATAAGAAACTATTATAGATACCTACTAAACGTTTTGCTTTTCCTATACAAATATAATTATATGAAGCTATCTTACTACTGTATTAATTGTATTTAATAATGTGTCTCAAATTATTAGGCAGTTTAAATATTTAATGTTAATTTAAAATAGCTAATTATAAATATACTGAGGTTTCCAGACTTAAAATAAAATTTATAGATTATATTATATACGTTGCTCTACTAAAGCTGATATGCATCATTTTATCTGACTTCTTCTTCTTCTTCTTCTTCTTCTTCATTATCTTCTTCTATATAGACATGTTCATTAGGCAGGTTATGCGTTGCTTTCTTCAGTCTCGCTTGCCTCCAGTCTTTCCAATGAGTATCATATTTTCAAAGCCCACTTTCCTCATTATGTTTCCAGGAAATTTTAACTGTCTCTTTCTGATGTGAAGTTTACGTGTCTTTTTTGTTTCGATATTCTCTAAGACTTTGTCGTTACTCACATTTTCAATCCATGATATTCTCAGTGTTTTTCTGTAGAACCAAATTTATGTTTCTTCAAATCTCTTCTTTATCCACGTGTATATATAAAATGAATATCTCCGTTTTTTAGAGCAATAACAATTAATTTACGGAATACAGAAAGATGAAAAGATATACAGGCGGAATGAGCGGGGCCATCCTTCTAAACTCTTTTAGTCTGTATCATACATTTTATCAGCTCAAACACACAACTTGTCAAAACGTGAGTAATATTTCTTTCCAGCAAGCTTTCATTCCAGGAGATACAAACTATGTTCAAACTCTACGTAAACATTAACTAAATACGTTTGAATCTTATTTATTTTTTAAAAACTGACTTTTAAACATATGCCCGAAGCATTGGGTCTGTTGTCGGAGTTTCAGTTTTAAAGAAAATAATTAAGTTAAATATTTCTGATTATCCAGTATAAATCGGATTTTGTATCAACGGCTTCTATAGAAAAGCATTGATCGTTGCAATATCTTCATTGCGTTTTTTTACTTAATACTTATCTTGATTATTTTTTATATAACCATTTGGCATTTCTACGACACTGTGTGGAATTCTGATCGTTATTTTTTCTGATAAGTTGAGGAAAAGATATCAAATTTACCAAAAAATTAAAATGAACCTCTTCAGAAACATTTCTAAGATTTCAGGCAAATGTTACTTCCGGAAGTTTAATTTACTCAATTTGTCCCTATATGACCTAAAATGCTGACCGAATACTTTAACTTTGGAAAATTATTGAACGTTTGTATATCTATCATTCAACAGTCCATTGAATATTGCTTCCATATTTGCTCTGGTGCCACTGATAATTTGAGATGCTCTGCAAAATTCAAAGTAAAGCATATAATGCTGTCGATCCTTGACAATTTGACTTCACTCAATTTCCCACCACCTTGAGATGGATAACCTCTGTTTTTCCTTATAATATTTTCATGACAATTGTTCTAGTAGCATTCCTCCTTGGTACCTCGGTCACATGAAATAATGCGTAAAACTTATATTGGAAAATAAGTCTTACTGTTCTAATAACCAAATAGGGCAGTAGGTTCTATTCTAATAGCTTCTTCTCTCGTCTGTGGAAATCTATTCCGAATTCTTACTTCCCAGATACCTAGGAGCTTCAGAAATTTAAATACATAATAGCCTCTCTGAATCATTTTATTTTATTGTCTATTATTCTCACTAAAGACTTCTCATTCACTTTCACCTTCAGTGACGACTTGCGTTTTGGTGGCATTATCCCCTTGGTTGGTATGAAATGATTAAAATAAAAGTTTATCGTGTCGTCGTTCCTATTGCAATCCTCACAAGCCACACTAGAATTAATCAAATTTTTCTATAATTTTCTTCTTCAAATTTGAAATTATTTTTACGTATTCGTGTAGCGAAGAAATAAAGAGTCACCAAGGTAGTCAAACATCAATTGGCAAAAAATGGTTTCTGAATACTGTGATCTTGTTAATATATTAATCCTTTGAAAATCAATATGTAACACTTCCAACGAATGGGTAGTTTTCCCACGGACAATAAAAAAGCGCCGTTATTTTTTGAATATTATTTAAGTAAAATCTCTAGACGGACAAAAACTGTAAGTAATAAGAAACGGTATTTTACAGCAACAGTGCACGACACAGCTTTAAAGAGTTTCCATTACTCATCTACCCGTCTTCCCATCAAGCTACGTGAAACTTTCACTCATTCTCACCAAGCTACGTAACACTTACACTCTACCTCAGCAAGCTACCTTGAACTTACACTTTCCTTTCACTTTGTCCTATGATTCTTTTTTACACACATGCACGCAAATACATAACATATCTCTTCATCTTAACAAACAGCTACAAACAAGGAACTTTGACACAAGTATTTTAACACTTGTACACAGGTTATATTTTAACATTTTATATTTAAAAAAAAAATTCTCGCATTTTTCTTTGTTGTGGATTGATTCAAATCCGCAAGATATTTATCTAATTAATCTTTGCACATTCGAAATATATTGCAATTAATATTTATGAGAGTGTAATGTATATTCATTATTTTGTTACGTATTAAATCCATTTTGATTGGCCCAGAAGTGAGGTCATTCTTTAGTATAATAATTTTTTCGAGGAGGCGCTAATATTTTCTCATTCTCTTTTCCCTCCAACTCGAAGTAAGAATGAAATTTAGCATATGAAAAAGAATTTAGTAAAATATGTCCGTATTACGAATTAAATGTTTATGTAGACTGAAATATATTGAAATTCTATCCTAATTGTCAATCAAAAGCATGTATTCTCCCGATATGTTTTGTTTTTATGCACACGTGTATCATAACTGGAATATCAGAAAAAATGAATTAGCCCTAATAAATATTAATGTAGAAAAAAAATCATTGTTTTGATGTAAATTAGAAGACTGGCTGGAAGACAAGTCAGTTTCAATTGCCATTAAGAAAACGGAAACTGTCTTTTCTAGTTATATGAAACATCAGAATTACTTATATATCAGTTTGATATATTTTATTTAAGATATAACACTTTCAATTCTTTAAAAATGACTGTTCCTGCACACACTAAAAGTGAATATCGCTTTTATCACTGATTTTTCCTTCTATCTGATAAAGCTAAACAATGTAAATGTCTCTAAATATACTAATGAAAAATATAGAAGAAAGGGGAATATAAAATATTTTTATTTTGGATATTCATTTTTTACTGCTAAAACGTTACAATTTCTTTTAGTACGTAATTTTAAAGATATTTTATCCAAATATTTATCTAAGTGATGGTTCATCATCCCAAATCAGGTTAGGAAGTAAAACACAATTAAAATTCCCATGTATGACTCTCATTTATTTGTCTTTGATAAAATTAAATAAATGGAAAATCACCAATCAAAAACTGATTAGAGTCAGACATGTACACATTTCAGACAGAGATATATAAATGGAGGTTACGATTTTGAAGAGTTGTAATAACGTATTACAATTTTGTTCAATAATATATTAGAAGGAATAGAAACATGGGTAGGTTTTGTTTTTTCCGAAAGAGAATTTTTAGATTTACATCGACGAAATTGTGTAAGACGATGAATCGTTTTAATTTCCTGTCAAGAGACCGTTTTTCTAGCGATAGAATTTATCTGTGGACACATATAATTACGGAAATAAATACCATTGTTCTTATCAGAACAACCGTGATAGAAATGCAGGTTCTTTGTGTATCATGTGTTCAGAATAAACGTGATAGAAATGCAGGATCTTTGTGCACCATGTGTTCAGAATAACCGTGAAATACATGTTCTTTGTGTGTTAGGTGTTCAGAATAGCCGTGAAATATAGGTTATTTGTGTGTCATGTGTTTAGAATAACCGTGAAATAAAGGGAATTTGTGTGTCATGTGTTCAGAATAACCGTGAAACGCCGGTACTTTGTGTGTTATATGTTCAGGATTACCGTGATAGAAATGCAGGTACTTTGTGTCATGTGTTCAGAATAACCGTGATAGAAATGCAGCTTCTTCGTGTGTCATTTGTTCAGAATAACAATAATAGAAATGCAGGTTTTTGCATGTCATGTGTCTTCGTGGCGTTGGCGATCATGGCTCTCCAAAATTTCGTGTCCTTTGTAGCTCTTAATAAATTGTATCTTCTTGGTATCTCCTACGCTGCAATTCATTTACACATGTTTATTAGATTGTTTATGCGCTGATTTTTTTTGCATATCTCGCCTTCCATACTTTCTATAAGAGTCAGATTTTCCAAGTTCTATTTTCTGCTCTGAGCATTAAAAATTTCAATTGTCTCTTTCAGATGTTCAGTATAAGTTAAATTGTTTTCATTTTCTACAAAATTGGCCATTGGTCATTTTTAGGTCCGTGAAATTCTCAGCATCCTTTTGTAGACACATATGTTTTATTGTTTCAAGACACTTGTGCATGTGTGAGGACATTGTCCGTCTCTGAGAGATAGAAGGTCAGATATTACAACAAAATACAGTACTCTTTCCTTCATTTCTAAGAAGATTTTTAATATAGTTCTTAGCTTTTGGAAGCATCTTTTCGTTAGCCTAATGCAGAATGTCCGTCCTCTATTAAAACACTTGTCAGATATTTTAATTTTTGTACCTGCTTGATTTTGGTATCCCCAATTTTTAATTGCACGTTGGTCTGCTCCTTTGTTAACGACCATACGCTCTCTCGTCTTCAGAGAAATGTTTAGACAATTTCTTGACACTTTTCTTCACTAACTGTACAGTTTGACATTTTTTAATTTGGTGCGCGCGCACATACACATAGGCACAGACACACACACACACCATATGATTTGTTGGCGTTTGCATCATGTATTATCATTTTCTTAATTTGTCTGAATAAGCTTTCCAAAAACCATTAATATATTCGCGTAATCTTAAAGCATTGGCAAGTCTGTGACAGTCTGTTTTTTAAAAGATGCATATATTTTAGAATAAAAGAAAATATTCTCCACTGTTTTTGCATTCCAGTAAAAAAAGAAACACTCAAAAGCACACGTATGTAGAGTAGACACGCGAACACACGCAAGCAAGACACACACACAGACACATGGACACACACAGAGAAAAACGCGCGCGCGCACACACACATACATATGCTATTTTATGGGTTAAATTTTATATATGTGTGTGCGTGTGTGTATATAAATAGGTTTATTTCGTAAAGCAAATAATGGTTTAGTCTCGCCAAAATAGGCTGATCACGTAATAAGGTGAGAAGAAAATTATATTTTAATAATGCAGTCGGGAGCTTAGGTTAATGATCCAGACGACAAAACCTCTGTTAGTAAACCATAGCTAATATATATCTTAATTCTATGTTTATATATTTTTTTACTTATATTGTTAAATGATCATTCTTTGTTAACGTAATCATTTTCAGAGCGGGAAAACCTAAGCCTAAATCTATCGATGCCTGTGTTTGCTCAATCATTTTTATTGCATTACATATCATATATATATATATGTGTGTGTGTGTGTGTGGAGAGAGTGAGAGAGAGGTGATTTCTTGTTTATTGTTTATTTGTGATTTTATTAATGATGTTTATTGTTTATATCTGATTTTATTACTGAAAATTAGCGAAACTGAAACAATATTTCTTCCTAGCGCTATTTCATCTACATTTAACTTTTTTTCACTAATATAGTTAAAACTTAGACTAAACTTATTAGACCTATCAGTTAGATTAATAGAATATTACAGTATTCTGATTCGTTAATATCTGATAATATCGATTATTCCATTTTCTGAAGCCGCACAGATCATAGAATTCTGACTTTGTTTGTATTCATGTATATTCTTGTTGACAAACATAAAACATTCAAATGTATCATTTCAGATACAAAAATAATCTATTTTTCACAAATAGTTCGATTTTTGCTGTGATGATTTTAGTGCATATATATATATATATGTGTGTGTGTGTGTGTGTTCTGAGAAAATTTATTTGTAGCAACATGACAGCAAAAGAAGGAAATGACAGTCTAGACAGATGAGTGGCATAATTGCTGTACCTTCTTTTGGAATTCTCTCTGGCTATTGAAGTGAGAATTGGTCGAATTTTTCTGGAAAATAGTTATCTGCATTCGTTTACCTAATATTTAATTAGATATGTATGCTCAAGAAACTTCTTTTCTTATTTTAAAAATGTTTTTCGGTGAATCTAAATCCCTCGAAAATGACAAAAAGTGTGTGTGTAACGAATGCACGACCGCAATTTTCGACGGATTTGCACCAAAATGTACATGCACATGCTTCAAGTTAGCGGAAGGGCAAGACCGAATTTACATTTCCCAACTCCCATCGATAGTGAAAATAATCGATTTTTCATCCTTCTACGGCCGTTTTCATGTAGTTTGCGGTCATTTTCTACTGGCCAGAGTGAGAGCCTATATCTGGCTGCCACGAATAGGCAGGAAGATTCTATTGGCCAGCGTGAGACAGCTGACTGACACGAATGTTAACTAGCATGCTAGAATGCAAAAAAAAAAAAAAAAATCGATAGCTGTATTCGTCACAGGTGGGAAAAATTTAAATCTGTATGGCATTTTACTCCAATTGGCTCATTCGCTTGCTTAAACTCAACGTTGATTCTGATTTTGCAGAACTGGATTGGCTGTGAAAAATTATTTGTTGTTAACATTCTTTTTTCATTCGGTTTTTCCAGTTACGAGTCCTTTTTTAAAGCTGATCTTTTTGTGTTTATTTTCTTATGTTTTTTTTTGTAAGACGTTTAATGTTTAATATAGAGCTTAGAAAATATTCGCACTGTGAGATAGGCAAGAAGTAAGGCATGTAGCAACATCAGCACGACAAAAGGCACTCCCTTAAAGGCAAGGGAGGTCAAAAATATTTTAAGTCCAGTGATAGCGATTGCTGTATGAGTGGTACGATTTTTGAATCAATCACGGGCAAGGACGGGCCATGCTGCTAGTTATTTATACCTGCCGTCTAGTAAATTATCCGGGCTTACTTTCCTTATACTATTCCCCAATTCCCTCTTTCTGTTTTTTATTCCTTTTAATTCTTATTGTCTTTAAACTTCCGCTTTACTCACATGTTCAACCCATGTTAATCTCTGTATCTGTTTGTGGAGTCACAAAGTCGCTTTCGTTGTCGTTTATAATTCGAAATTATTTTTGTTTTCAATATAGCAGTTTGTATAATGTCTAACGTGTGAGTGATTTCTGGATTATTGAGAGCGTACGTCTTATTGTTGTAAATCTAACATAGTAAAATATAAAGTCCAGTTGTAAACTTCTTGCACTGCAGGGCAATCTCTGAACCTAGTTCCATCATTGTTCTTTCGCACCATGCGAACCAATTGACTGGGAGGCGACTACTGCAAATTCGAATCCTCGGAGGCTTATTCCTCAAATCAAAGACGGAATTGTAAGTTGACGCGAGAATAGACAATTTAACTGAATATTAGCTCAACGTTAAACATGGCCGAGAAATGTTTATATAGGTGAATAATGATATGATGAATTCACATTAATAAAATGGCCGTCGAAATCGTTGGGAATTTACAAAAACATTAGATAATCTAAATCAGATTTACTTATTTGAAAATTTGATTAAGATATCATATCTGTATAATCTTAATAATAGATCAAAATTTATATGCCTTAGAGATCACTAATTCATGGACCTTAAAATAAATCTGTTCATATTTGCATAAAATAGAAAAATACAGCTAAGCCGCTTAATGCTATGATTTTTAAAGATGTTCTCTTTGCTGCTATTCTTTTGAATTTATATTGTGTGATTAAACTTCGATATTCTCCATTTTGTGTTAAAATCTATTTCTTTGGATTAAAAAATGTATAGTTTGGTTGGTTTGTTTTGTTTTACGGCATATCAACATCAATGGACGCGGATGTAGTTTATTCTCATACCCAGGACGCAAATATATATATATATATATATATATATATATATATATATATATATATATATATATATATTACACATGCTATAATAAATGATATACTATGTGTAATTTATTTTTCGTTATGGTTATTGTTTTTACTTTTCTAGAGTTGACGGTCACTGATTTGGAATGATCTTTTTCTCAATAGTGCTTGATCGAATCGACGAAAGTGTTTATGAGCAAAGAGAAAATAAAAACATCATTCATATGGTCCATTTACAGATATTTTCTATCTAAACATTTTGCACACACACACACACGCGTATATATATATATATATATATATATATATATATATATATATATATATGAATAAAAGAAAAACTTATCGTAGCCGAGGTATTTTGTCTCTGGTTCACTTAAATAAGCTAAATGCAAGGGGATTATTTTGTAACGAGTATTTAGAAATATATAACATCCTTACATTTGTCTTAATGAATTCCATTAGAGGACGAACCACCTCGTCTTTTTTTAATTTTCCTTTTGTGTTTATTCATATTGTCTTTTGACATATATATTCTGAGTTACATACGCATGCTTGAATCATAACCAACCCAGTTTCCCATGAACATATCACAGCGGGAACATTTCCTAACCAATATAAATCCAAAACAAAATGCTATTCAAGTGAAAGTTTTCAACTGTCACCACAGAAACACGCGGTGTTAGATTGTTGACAGAATAATTCGAATCAATCGTTTTCTATTCTTCAAAAAGGTCTCATATTAGAGGATATCATTTCACATTAACCATCTTGAAGGCAATGTTTTTTTCCACATAACATCTTACGTTGTTGTAAATTAGACAATTTTCATCGCCTGTCAGAATGTCTTTCAAAATCAAAACTGTTTCCTGGTGTTTAAGTAGCGAACCGTACACAGCAATGATATCAGGAAAGTTCTTTTTTCTTTTTACTATCAAAGAAGTTAGGTGAGATCTAATGTGATTGTAATATAATCAACTTATTTCATTTGCATTAAGTATGTCCTATAATATACAATGTTGATTATCTTGAAATAATTTAATGATTTGATCCCTGTTAATATCGAATAGTCTACCTGATAGAGGAGTATAAATTTGTGAAAAATAAGCATTTCTGATATATCCTATAATTCATATAATTTCTGTATATATTTTTGGATTTTATTTTACTTAAACTAAAATAAAAAAAAATATAACATCATACCGATATATATTTAAAAAAATAATATCTTTAAAATGATACTAAATATTTTCATCTCCAGTACTAGACATACAAATCAAATCTAACAAAATTTTGTCACTGTTTGAACTGGAAAACCAGTCGCTATGATTCAAATCTTGACCTTCAACCAGGACATACGGAGGTAGAAGGTAAAATCTTCAGCTACTGATAAAGGATTATGGTAATTTTAAAGTGACTCTTGAATAGAAATAGATATATTTAAGGCCATTTAATGGCAAACATAGGATGTTGTTTTTTATTAACCAATAAATTACACTTAGAATTCAAAAGCTTGCCCTTATAAGCATTCTTATTATTGCTGCATATGCTTAACTTTCTACCGATCGTCTTTATTTTCGAACAGTATTACTTAAGTTTATTAGTTGTTGAAATTCTCCAGTTTATGTTTCACTTTCAGTTTCTCCTGATGAAACAAAAAATTAATAACATGATGGACTTCAAAAATTACTAATGCGAGAAAACACAACTACTAAGTACAATTGACATTATATTACATTGCATTTAATAAAATAAAACTGATAAAATGCTATTAAAAACGGAAGAGACAAATATAAAGAGAAAATAATTTCCGAAATATATAAAGGGATGGTTTATCAATAAATACTTTTTAGATCGGATAAAAACAGTAATTTTATGGTCGGCCAGATTTTTACAGTCGTTGGAAGGTTAGTACTGTTACTGCGTCTGGTGAGAAGTTCTGGAAGAATAAATAAGTATGCCAGAAGAGAATAGGGAATTGATAAAGCGAATAAACATTGTCAGACGCTGTTTCCGACGATGTTATTACTGTAAGCGAATTCTTGACAGAACCCTGGAGACGTGGTGATTGTTTATCCCAATTCGAGTTGTTCGCTATTTGCTGGAGAAGAGATTTTGAATATTCGAGTTGAATTGACGTGTGAACAACCCATTGAGATGAATGCTCAAAATACGCTCTTCGAAAGATTTATATAAGAACAATATTGTAAGCGTCTGAATGATTTCTTTTGATTACACAGAAAAAAATTCCAGTATAAAAATACACGTCTCTATAACTTATATGAATAGTTACAGCATGAATAATACAAGATAATTAATGTCTACATTTTAGATGATTTCAATAGAGTCCTAATGTCTATCGCTTGTGTACACTTTGCCCTAAATGGGAAGACAGGAATCCATTTTGTTCCCTCAACTATAGGCTATATGGCAAAATAAAAATATTCTCTATGCTTGGCTGGCACCCAGTCTATGAGAAAGCAGCTGTGAATTTAAAATTATAGATAATAGAACGGGTAACATCACTGATTTTCCCATGTTATTTATTCCTTCTGTGTTGTGGATTCTGAGATGAAATCCGGTCTCAAATGAATGACGAACGCAGGAATGAAATATAGCAAATAAATGTATTGACGTAACAATACAATTGGTAATACGTTTAGTAGATCGAAAAATGTGGTTAGTAGCAATAATAATATATATACAGTCTGGGAAATTCAGTATCGAAGTATGACTTCCTTCTGAGTCTACGTGCTCGCAACTGTGACTCCTACAAAGCGGTTACCTCACACTCTCACTCTCTCACTCCCGGGTATTCACTGGCAGCAGTACAAGTACACACTAGGCGAGTCCACTTGTATAAAAAGGTGTGAACCCCTTAACATTCTGCTTGTGCCGTCAGGTGTTGCGGGGAGATACAGTCGTCTGTCAGCGGCAAGGCGACTGGCCTGGAGGAGAGATATCCCGTGAGCTCTGAGAGTGTCTGCCACTGAGTCGCTCCAGCGTTTTCTTAGTCTGTCTCTCGTTCTCCAACCAGAGTACAGGAGGGTGTATGCTCTTAGGGCTGATTGGTTGATAGGCATACGAGCAAAGTGTCTGAAGCACTTCCTTTTTTGTTCGATGTGTTGTATGATTGGTATTGCACCAACCATATCTCTTATTGCCTCACCCCTGATCTTGTCTCGCCCGGTCTTGTTCACTCCTTTCCTCAGGCATTTCATCTCACAAGTAATTAGTTTCCTCTCAAGGTTTTTTTTTTTTTTTTTTGGTATGTCAGCGGTTGTAGGAAAATTTTGTTGATGACACTTGCTTGGTGTTCATGCAAACCTTCGTGTTCGTCGTGGGAGGTGGAAACAGGTAATGCTGGGCAACGGGACACTGGTGAAGTTGTGACTCGCTTAGCAGGCCGAAAGTGGATAAAAATTGATCAATATAACAAAAGGATATTCCCCAGAAGTTCTAAAAATTTATTCATCGTGTTATGGAAGTTGTGGAGTGCGATAATCACATATTATTTACAAGGAGAAGCTATTACACAAGGTATGTGTCTATTAATTGCATGCATAAAAATATATACACAGTTTCCATTATTATTTTGCTCTTTAGATATTTTAAAATAAATAACCATCGTTTCTATCTCTCTTCCTCATTTTCAGTGAAAAATGCTCGATATCCGTCATTGAATATTTATAGATATAGGCACAATAGACAAAAACATCAATAATTACTGAATCCTGTCAGTTTAACACCTTAAACGGTAATCTGAGCAAATTCTACAATTTGCGGTAGTTTTCTCTACATATAGGCCACTATTTACTTATTCTTTACAATTTTTACTGGTTCATTTTCATGACGAATGTTTTTAAATGCTCTATAATCCAGTACTTGAGTTTATTTTATATATTTATTTTCATTTACTTTATTATAAATAATGTTCCAATAACTTGGGCCGATTTTAATTATGAATTAAGTTTAAGCGTCTAATGATTTTTTTCAACTGTGGAAAGGTTAAAAATCAAACAACGCGTTAAAGTTATCTAAGCCTATAATGAAAATGGACGTTCAAACAAAGCATTTCGCGCAGTTCGCGATTGTTTGGTCAACATAATCGGCCAACCGAGAATGCAATTGGAAACATTGTTCGTAAATTCAAACAAACTGGGTCGGTGGCAGAGGTGAAATCACCACTGCGTGCTCGTTTACGCCGTTCAGCTGAAACAATTCCTGCAGAGCACGAGAATGTGACCAAAAGTAAAAGATTTATTTATTATTCTTGTTAGATTTATTGGCTTCAAAAATGTTTCCGATTTAGGTTATCATTTTTCAGTCTGTGGTGTCTTGATGTTCTTGTAGGTAGCTGAATAAGAAATTCTTTTCTTGCATTTATTATTATTATTATTATTATTATTATTATTATTATTATTATTATTATTATTATTATTATTATTATTTCCTTTGATTTCAGGTTTAGATTAATTAATCTATGGGTTCAAACCCGATATATAATGTCAGAAATGGCCCCATGAAAAAAGAAAGAAAGAAAATATTACATATATGTTACATAGATAAATCCCTTCCTAAGTTGTAGGCTGTACTTGTAGGAACAGTTTTTATATTTCTTTAAGATATGGCTATCAGGAGAACCTTCAATGACTTTTTTTAGAATATTTTCTAGTAAGTCCGAAGGCTTCAACAACAAATGGAATTGTTGATGTCCTCATGGGCCACATGTTTGAGATTTCGATTTCAAGGTTTCTTGTATTTTGATAGTTTTTAACAATCTTCAAAGATACATTACATTCTACAGAGACTGCTATGTCAAATAAAAAGATACATTTTGTCGTTGCAGTTTCTAATCACGACATTCTAGACGATTTGCTTTGATTGTTCTTGTCTGTATGTATTATAAAGTCGTTACATGTTCATACAATTTTATTTTCAGTTTCCTATTCATAAAAACGTGCATGAAATGAAATGGTTAAAGAAACACTATAATCTTTTAGATAATTTATTTAATTAGGAAATTATTTATGCATTTACATTCATGTGCTTATTTGTCGAGGTATATGTCTAAAGAATAGAGGCATTTATAATTTTTATACATATATAAATTATTTCGGCTTCAGAATTAAATATATACCGAAAATATATCATGTCCGAACTATCATATTATTGAAAATATTTGTTATTATAATTAATATTGTAAGATACAAATTAGGTTCCTTTTGAAAACAACTGTTAATTAGTCTCAAGTACATCACGTGTATTAGATTATCTGTAGAAATAGCAAGATGTAGCTGTAATTTCTATGCTAACAGTTTCTTCTCATACTTCTTGCCTGTGGCGCTGGCTTCTTGTTTCCTAGTCAAGATTTACCATCAAAATATAAATGCAATGTCAATAGCGATCTTTTGTCTTCTTAAGGCTTGTTCATTTATTGTCCTCACTTCTTAATAATGTTTCTTATATTCTCTATCACTAAGTAACCCCCTGTTTCCTAGTAGCTCTATTGATATTTTTTGCTGTGAACATTTTTTAAATAAAACACAGATACACGAAAAATTCCAACTGTTTTAGAAAAACAAACTAGATTTGAACAGGTTATTTTAATTTATTCGTTTTTCATTCCTTTATCAGAAAACGAAACATTAGTTATCAGTTCCACGCAAACCCAATAAAAAGATAATATTTTCTCGTTTGCATTTACCATACAAATCGTCCATTTATTTTTTAACCATACATCAATGAGACATTATTTTCTGGCAGCAGGAACTCATTTAGACTTATTGAACGACCTTTTTTTAAGAGTGAGGTTCCTTCTGAGAGATGTTCTTTTTTTTGTCGAGATCACCGAGCAATTATATTGTCATGACAATTTTGCCTGTAGGGTCAATCAAAATTAAGAGTATAAAGTTCTTTAATTATCTACATTTTTCTATCTTAGAACGAATTACAATCCGAGACATTTTTCTCAAGAAATAAATCATTGCGATAAATATTCTAAGTTCAAGTTGCTTACAGTACATTCAAAAGTTATATAAGATTTTTTAACTTCTTAATTTTCTTTTCATTTAGTGTACATAATTTTCCCTTTTTGTCAATTAATGTTTTGCTTTTGCGATTTAATTTGATTTTCTTGCAATCTAATCAAATGATTTTTTTGGCTTAGTTTATCGGATATTTTTTTAGGCTTAAAATTGGAAACGTGACTTTGCGAGATCTCATAGATAAGATGATTAAATTTAAGGCGGCAATTTCAAAAAAATAACATTTCATTAAATGCACCAATTAAACAGCTGCTTGGCAAGAAGGCCGACCTGCACCTCGTTTTATGACATTAACACCTCGAACTAATACTAATTATTCGAATATGCTGATCTGTATTGCACGATAATCATTACTGCATTGCTCTTTTGCAGAAAATATCGGGTAAAATTTATTCAAAAATGTTGTTAACTATTAATCTACAATGATCTTGAGTTAGACGCCATCAACTAACAACTTGATAAACTTTCGCGATAAAGATATCTTTTAGAAAGTTTTACGTGATAAAAACATAATATTTGGGAATATTTCGTCGTCAGCGAAATTGAAATAATTGAATTGATGTATGTTTTCAATTTTTGTATAAAAATATCACAGTTAATTAAGAGATATAGATTTGGTAATGGTAATTGTGAAAATAGCCATTTCTATGCTAGACATTTGTGGCATTAATGACAAGATGTTTGGCATTCATTGAAAGAATAGTTAGTGTTACTGTCCGGTGGAATTTAAAGTATTTTTACAGGGAAGTATGTTTAAGCTCACCAAATCTTTTTTATCGTTCTTTCTAGTGTTGATGAAAGTTTCCTTCCTCAACTGTTGTTTAATGTAGTGTAGAAAGTCAACCTTCTGATCATATCAATATTTTCCCTTTTAATTATATATGCTAATCATTTTATTTGTTGCCGCTGCTGGAAGTCTTCGAGTGATCTGATTTTGTAAGGCCAAAAATTCCTCTAGCTGCATGATAATGTCCTAGTGGATAAAGCCGTACCTTGTTTTGAAACAGTGTAAATTACATTTGCCGGCCTGCGCATTCTTATTGAATGAATTGTTTCTTCTCGAATGCGCAGTAGAGGTACTATGCAGTGTTTAAAATCAGGTTGTCTACTCACACAAGTGCATCCACTAAATATAACACTGTACTAAAATGTAAAAATAACGTCGGACTGATATATATATATATATATATACGTGATAAATAATTCAGACACGTTCTTCTTACTTATTTTCGATAAGATCCTTTCATATTCGCGAATGTTTTTTTTGTGCGGTTGTTAAAAGATGAAAGGAAAATACTGTGTTGGCTCGTATTTCTTCTGAGTACTTTCGACATAGCATACTATCATTAGGATATTGTTAAATATAGAGTAAGTATTTACTGTTCGTGGTTGTGAAGGACATATATTGTTGTGGTCATCCGAAAATTACCATTTTATATGTGGAGTTATGATCGCTGTATCATTGCTGGTTGACAGACATCATTGAAGGGGAAGTAAGTAGGTATGCGGTAGAAGTTTCAAGCTTGAGTAGTTTCTAGATAAATTAAAAAATATTAGTGACAAGCGTTAATATTTAAAGACTATTTATTGTACACATTTTAAAATGTTTGTGGTGTATTCGTAATTAATTTTACTGAGGTTTGGCTTACATTTTTGATATAAATAGCTTCAAGACATTTCAGTTTTTGTTTAGTCTTCTCGTGGAAATGTATGGAAGTATTTTCGACAGGGATTTTTCTGAATTGCCTGTGTTGTAAGTGTTTATAAATATTGGAAGTATTATTCAGGTGAAAATTTAGCCTAAATGAAAGCGTTGTTGTCGTATGTTCAACATAGATATTATTTTTTTCGTTGAAGATACAGTCTCCCACAGGACATCCACCTTTATAAGAGATGTTGGTTTTCTGCAACACGCAAGTGGCCCCGGAAGAGTCATTAATAATGATTTTATAAGATATAGTGGATTTAGTGTAATATATAATAAATTTTATTTTTTACTAGGGTCTGTAGTGGATGTATTAGTTTTATTAATTATTTAAGATATTTTCATCTTGTTTATAATTAGCATGCATCTGGTTACGATATAAATGGTTGATATGTTTTGGGTTAGTTAGAGGGGCATTATGTTGTATATGCTTTGTACAGAGGTCCCTGATGTAGCATCTTATTTGCTCGTGAACGATGTAGTTGTGGAAGTTGTTATTGATGATTGTTCATATTATATTTTTAAGTTCGCTGAAGGCCTGTTTTTAAAATATTTCACACATTTTAAAATTTGTACAACAAATAGTCTTTAAATGTTAGCGCTTGTCACTAATACTTTTTCCTTTATTTAATGGAACCTGTCTGAATGAAAACATGTTGCCGAAATACAGGCACTCATTCATGTGTTTCATTAAAGAAAACAGACAATATACTGCGCTTAAGCTTTTTATTCATTTTTTCTTGTGTTCGAACAAGTTTTCTTTTCTCTGGACACAGAGTGCTTATACACTGTCTAAATGTTCTGTAATTCCGAGCTCTTTCGGCTATTCTTTTAGCCATTATCAAGGATGATTTTATCAATACTTTTTAACTGAACGTGTGGGTTGTGTGTATGTGTCCAATGTTATAGGGATGCTTTATTTTAAGAACACGGTCTGCACATTGTGGCTGTATTCATAGTTAATATCACTGTGTGTTGACATTTACTTTTTAATTATTAAGGATTTAATTACTTTTAATCTTTTTTTCGTGTCTATAAGATTATTAAGTCTGTATTTTCTACTAGTATGTTTCGGATGGAGTCTGGTAACTGTGTGTGTGTGTGTTGTTAACCATATTCACCATAGTCTATGAATATAGAACACAGCGCAGTACGTAATCTGTTCAATGAAACAACGTTAAAGATTAATACTCTCGAGTCAGATACTCTACTAAATCTGACTATATCCCCAATACCCCAACTCCCAGTAGCAGCTGTTTCGTAATTCTTCAGTCTTCGATATCAAAGGATGGCCTTGAGTATTCGGGAAAAAAACATGGCCGCTTTTAGACACGTCGCATTGAATATTTTGAACCTTCTGATTGGTTAACCCTTCTATTGGTGAACTATAAAATGAGTCAGCTCATTTTGGCTGGCTCAATAGTACATCAGTATACCCCAAAATTCCAATATATATATATATATTTGTGTGTGTGTGTGTGGGGGGGTAAATGGGTTCTGATGGAGCGGTGGTCAGATAACGATATAATTTTTAAACGCAGTATCTTTTCGTCTTTAATGAAACATGTATAAACGGGGGATTGCTGAATAAATACACAATTTCATATATATATATATATATATATATATATATATATATATATATATATATATATATATATATATATATATATATATATCGCTTTGTGTGCAGTAATAATGACTTTCACTTTAAAGGTAGCTTAATCTCAGACTCATGCTAAAAAAGTAACCTTTTCTCACTATTTTATTTATTTTTGGTACAAATTACTAATTTTGTGTACTAGGAAAAATGGTGGTATCTAAATGTTAGTCCAAAATATTGGATTTCTAAGTGAAGATCACATTAAAATTTTAATGAATCTATCTTTTTTTCGCCTGTCCGAATGTAATTCTCGCATTGAATTAAGTAAATATATATGTCCCATATTAAAAAAGAATTAAGTAAATATATATGTCCCATATTAAAAAAAAAAAAACATTATAAGATAGGTCTAAATTAAATAAGGTTGAACGGCATATCCAATTTAAATAAGATTGAACGATATGTCGAAATTAAAAACCCATACTTCCACTTTTTTATTGCAAATGTGCGTCACATATTTTTTGCAAAAATCCTTAATTGGATCTGAGGTCATGATGTTCAGGTGTCATACGCATTTTTTCAAAAAATACTCTTCCAAGCAAATGGACGACAAATGCCACTTGAATCTGCTAGGAAGATTGAAATTACATTTCAACGTATTTCTTAAATTCAGCGACAAAACAAACTATAGAAACATGAAATAAAACTTTTCTTACATGAAACGTGTGAGTATGACGAATTTCATATGAGTAAATATCCAGTAACATAAGTAAGTAATAATGTGTCCATTTTCTTTTATAGTCGGAATCACCGCAAGCAAAATATTACAGTCACTATCCCACAAGGAGTTACAAGGTTTGAAGGAATTTAAATTATTTCAGATTAAAGTCGCCGGCGAATCATGAAACCGGAAATGAGTTTCACAGGCAAGTTGTACGATAAAAGAAATTGTTAGCATAGAATTTACAGCTATATCTATCCAGGTGAACTGTAACTGTAATGTGTAAATCCCACACAGTCGAACCGCTCATCAGGAATATTACCACGAAATTATTTATAAAAAATGCACAGAGAAGCAACATTACGGAATTGGAAAAGTGACTAATGCCGAGCCACCAGACCGGAACTACAGTATTTCTGATTCTTTGGATCTTATCAAAGAGCTTCAGATAAATAGCGAGCGTCGGACCGTATATAACAACAACATTCTAAGCACGGATGAATGGTAGACTTATAAATATGCAAGATAAAAATTGTCTCGCCCGGCACAGTGAACAGATATACCAAAGAGCTGATTCAGTATAGTTTTTTTTTCCACCTCATGTCAGCTGAGAAGTTTAGCCCGTGAAGGCGTAATGAGTCACTTTCATAGAGGATAGCATCAGCCATGTTGATAGACGGCACGGCAGTAGTCAGATGATTAATTGTTTAGTTTTGGAGGCGTTAAATTTGATCATCCAGCTTGTGCGCCAGATAACGACGCTCTTGACGTCATTCTATACGTCAGCTACCATTTTGAACTTGTAGGACTGATCAGCCTTACCATCAAGGAAGCATGAAATGGTTGTGTCATCAGCGTAGATGATATGATGTCACCTGGAAGGTTGTTAATGAAAATGAAGAACAGCGTAGGACCTGATTGAGCCCTTGTAGATGGTCGTGTTAGTCCGAAATGATGTAGATTAGTAGCTTTTCAGGACTACTTTTATTTTGCGGTTTGATAGAAACGACTGGATCAGCTCAGAAATGTGTCCGGAAATACCGTAACATTTCAGCTTGTGGGGAATATCTGAATGTCAGATATTGTCAAAGGCTTTCGAGATGTCCAAATCTACAGTCCAGTCTTCACGGTTTTTATCTAGTGCATGATAATGTAATTATCTTTAGTACATCAGCAGTTGACTAGGAGCAACTAATGTTGTACTGGTATTTGACAAAAGGCCCTATGATAAGAGATGACGAATCATTTCAGTATCTAGGTGTTTCCCAAAAAGAGGTAGAAGGCTAATACGCTCATAGTAAGATGAGTCAAACGGTTCTCCAGATTTCTTAAAATATGGAACAACAGACGATGTCATCGAACAGAGAGGAAAACAGGAGGACGTGAAGCATGCATTATAAATTTTAAGTGCCTGCTGGGAAGTTCACTTCTTAATGACTATTACATGGATGGTATCGGGTTCGCACGCTTGGTAGAGATCAAGGTTAGAGATCATAGCAAAAACCATGGAATGGGTTATATGCATATCACTCAACAGAGAATCAGTTCTAAGTGGGAAGATAAGCAGGGATACCCCAGATTAATCAAGCGTAGAGTTTTAGCAGAATTTATGGGCAAATCATTCACTTTTGAAGCAGATTACGATAACACCTCAAATCAATTGAAGTGTGCAGAATATAAACTTGCTCTTATATAGTACCCTAATACAGAGGCACCAGTACTCACGAAAGCCAAAGGTTTTACAGGCTATACGATGCCTCATTCTCGCACCAAACAGGGACAGTTGTTTCGAGAACTAGCTTACATGTATTACGAGCAGTAGCAAGCAGGGATATATTATGACGAGAGCTGTCACGCTGGTGTAGCCGGAAATAGTGGTTCCTGTGTACTATGAGGGTCGAGCCAGCTGGTGAGAACCGTGGAGAAGATTGTGGTTTCATATGGCATTTCCGAGAAAAGATGAAAGCGTCCATGCCGTCTTTGCTCCAAAAGAATCCTCAGTGGCCGAATGTTCAATTGGGAGTTTGAAGATGTAAATTCCAAGGGGCGTCAAGAATGAGTCCCAATAATCGTGTTGGTAACGGAAAGAGGTCTTATACATGGGGGATTCCTGTTTAATAGATGCTTGGAAGGTGATATCAATAGTTACCACGGAGTGGTCAGAGTTACCAAGAGTGCAGTATTGTGAAGCTTGGCAAGAGCAAGAAGAGGTAAGAAATAGATCTACTAAAGAAGTCTGTTGCTTGGATTTGCTAGGGAAACGAGTAGGAAATCCACGATGTGAGTGATGGATTGGGCAATGCCGAAATTTAACGTTTGTATACCGGTAACATCAGCACGTTTAGAATGTTTCAGACACGTGTCATGGCCCTTATTAATTTCACCGAAGGTAAAGATGTTCGCAGATAAATGGAGAGAAGCTGCCTTTTATATACTGTCAGTTGTTCCATATAAATGTACTGCAGTCTTGTGAAGAGTGGGGCAATAAAAGAAAAAAAAGAGACATCTGACTGAGTTTAGTAGCAAAAGAATGAAGCACATTAAAGAGTAGTCAGCGGCCACGAGAGACAATTCCCTGGTCATCGGAAGATTATCCTGGATGTAAAAACCAATGCCATGCATGTGAAATCAGGAATCTTTTCGGCAAAGGGGAAGATACCCTGGAAGCAAGGATTCATTTGTAGTAATGGAAGAATTCATGTTGTTTTCACAATGGACATCTAGTGACATTACCAAGATAAAACATGCTAAGTCGCAAAAGTTGGAACCGATCTAAACGAATATTTGAGAAACAAGGATTGAGGAGGGATTTATGTTTTGTTACCTGGTTTAGTTTTATTTCATTTTGTTGTGATTTTCATAAGATACGTTTTGAGGAGAGAGAAAAAAAACACCACTATAATTGTCACTATCTGTTGTCAATGATAATAAAAGCCAGGTAGTGCGTAGCTTAGAGCAGAGCAGAATTACACACTCGAAGTACGTACAAGGAGACCTATCCATGCGCGATATGACACAAGAGATATTCCGATATTATGAGACACTTGATCGGAGCTTGTTCTTTAATCCTTCGTCAGCCTCATAATGTAAAGTCACAGCTATTGATTAGTCTGACCACTAAAGAATTAAGGCAGTTAAATCATTGTGAGCCTGGTAAAAGAATTAAGAGAATCCGTAAACCATATTCTCAACAAGGAACAAGGAATGAACCTCTACACCTGTTAATTAAATATGGAAGGAGTGCGGACTGGACCATAGGTGAGCCTATCTACACCTATTAACTTGCAAAAAATTGAAGAAAGAATTCATATTAAGTAATGGCTTATATAAGTTCTGATATATATTCCCAAATAAATTCAGCTCTTTTCGATTCACTAGAGCAGGTCATACAAAGGCAAATAATATATATAGTGATTTTCCAATCGTAGTTTGGATGTGGCACATGGTCGAATGTAAGAGTTATCCAGTGGGGATCGAACTCACTACTGCATTGTAATTGTTCTAGCGAGACAAGAATGCTAACTATGACACCACGATGAGTTTTACATGCACAATTTAATGAAGCAAATTAAAATCTAGTCAGAGGTGGGGCGAACTAAACCGTCCCATAATGAATACAATGAAGAGAACAATACACACAGAATCTCAAATATTAGGTTGGTGCAAAAATAATATCGTTTTTTGACGTATTTTTTACCGTAAAAAAAAACGATATTATATTTGCACCAACCTAATACAAAAACAATAAAAAAAGTTAAAAACAAAGAAGCATAAAATTAAATGTCAAATAAATAAATGAATGATTAACACAGACATTTCAACATTTAAAACAACAAAAGGATATAAGGTACTGCTTCATTTCAATCTCTGAATTTGACTTACATTTTTTGGACGGGGCAGGAAGACTCAACCCTTCCTTTCTGATGCAGCGACACACAAGTGGAGCACCTAATGAAAACACCGTTCAGCAGATGAGCATTGATAAGCGAAACGCGCTTGGTATTGGTTAACGGTTGACATTCTGAAAATTTTGTAATATATGCCGTTGCTTCATAACACAAACATTCGATATTCATTGGCGGATTGGCGGAAATGTTTCGCTTCCGTGGATTTAGAATCTTGTGTTCAAGCCATACATTTCTGAACTTGCGGAAGTAAAGAAGGTAGCTGATTTGAAAAGTCGTCATGGATATATAGAAATACTATCAACTGGCGTCCGACTTTTCATGCTGTATAATTCACGTTTGTTTTAGTAAGATTAGCTAAGTATCGAATTATACGAGGCGAAAACGTTTTTGGTTGAAAACTGTATCAAAATAAAGAACCTTTTCGAGAGGAGAGAAAAAAAACAGAAATAATCTGGTGACGAAAGCATAAACTCCACAACGTAGGATCTACTAAAACTCGAGTAATTTGACTTGTAATATTCTAGAAAATGATAATCCTAGTCAAAATGAAAATCAACATTTATCCTCGATACTAAGCCATTTGTTTTTATTTCTCTTGACTGGTTTTATTACAACTATTCTTTTTAATAATACATGAGGTTAATGAGATGACAAAACATCAATTAGATAGATCCTGATTATACAAAACTAACGAAATTTTGTTTTACGCAAATATTTATTTTTTAATATATCAGCATTACAATCTCGTGCTATTTTAGAATCTCTCCGAAGAACCATAAAATAAGTAACAAAAAGAATAAGTTGATATTGAAAAAAAATCTCTAATAATTTATATTATATTTGCTATTATACTGTTTCAAAATGAGTTAAGAAGAAAGTAAAATCATCAGAAAACAAGAAGTTAAAGGATATATAATAAATAATCTTTAGCAATTAGAGCCCGTATTTTATAAGTTACCTTCTCTTTAATTGTATTTTATAAGTTACCTCCTTTTTAATTATATTTTATAAGTTACCTTCTCTTTAATTGTATTTTATTGGTTACCTCCTTTTTAAATTCTCCTTTTATGCAGATGTTGGATTTGAAAGTTTAAACCTTACCTAAATCAGTTCGTTTTCGAGTGTAAGATATATCTGGTCATCCCATAAGTTCTGTCCGAATTTTGAATTGAGAAAACAAGTGACCAAATATTACATTTAATTACAGATTCAATCAACAATGTATTTTCCCTGATTATCTATGACTTCCATCTATTAACAAGCATACTAATTCCATTACTGTAAAATTATTTTGGCTTTGATTCGAAGAACTCACAAATGCCAGTTTTAACCTCTTCCTGTGTTACAAAAGCTGTTTCTTCCAAATGATTCTGTAAGCTACGAAACAAATTGTAGTCTGAAGGAGCAAGATCGGGAGAATAAGGTGGATGAGGAATTTTCTCCCAACCAAGTTCTTCGATCTTTTGTGACGTGATTCTTGCTGTGTGAGATCGCGCATAGTCCTGATGAAACATCAGCTCTTTTCGATTCACTAGAGCAGGTATTTTTTCCTGAATGCTTGGTTCAAACGCTCTAATTGCTGACAGTATATTTGAGCATTAATTGTTGCATTAGGTGGTAAGAATTGAAAGTGGATTATTTCTTGGCAATCCCACCAGATTGAAAGAAGAACCTTTTGTCCATGAAGTTCCCTTCTCGGGTGTGGCTGGGGTCCTTCCCCTTTACCAAGAGAAGAGCAGATATCAACTCGGGATTTGAGGTTGTTTTCAGACAATTCATGAGGCACCCATTTTCCAAGTTTAGGAACTTTTCGAAGTTGTTGAAGATGACGATGAACAGCTGTATGGTTTGAACTGAGAACCACTGCCAATTCCTCAACTGATAAAGCAGGATTTTCTTCAAGATCTACTTCAAGAAGCTTTTCATCAAACTCAACTGGACGTCCAGGTCGATCTTCCTCTTCAAGGGTGAAATCTCCATCTCTGAATTTTGCAAACTATCTTCTGCAAGTTCTTTTATTCACACATTCCTCGCCATAAACTAAGTGAATGTTTCTAGCCGCTTCGGCTGCAGAGTTTCCTTTCTTGAACTCATAAAGCATTATGTGCCTCAAATGATTCTTGGGTACTTCCATGTTAGAAGAGTTTTAATCAAACAAAATTTAATTTTATTGTTCTCTGAAATAAAATTTGATCAGTTTAAATGCATCTAAACATAAAAATAATGTTCAGCTCCATTAGACATTATAAAATACTCTTTAAATTTCGTTCATTTTAACAAAAAGTTAAAATTCGGACAGAACTTATGGGATGACCTGATAGTTTCCTGCGTTCAAATCGAGTCTCCTTCGTTGGTGTATATATTTTCTATAGATTAAAGCCCACATATTACATATAAGACCAAAATCTAAATAAATTTTCCTAAATTTTCTAAAGATCAACTTTGATTTATATTAGATTTAAACTATTATTCAGTATTACACGATTAAAAATTCTGGTGTGGTTATCAGTACTAATTAAATATGGAATATTTCCATTCACATTCAAATTTCAATATCATTGTCAAGACATTTCTCTTGTTTATACATTTATCACCGAAGGGCGCCTCGGTGTGGTGTAATGGTTAACAAGCTGATCTCGCTAGAACTATTACGTCTGAGTTGTAAATTCGATCCCCACTCGATGTCCCTATCCATTCGACATTGTTTTCCCTCTACGATGTTTAGAAAACAAACTATACTTTGATCAGCGACCGACTACCGTCAGATGTTCATTAATATCCATCGATGCTGAAACTTATGGCCGCATCATGTTGAAACATGGGTTCCTGTACGATCACCGGCGTTAACCAACGTCGAGACTGATCTGTGCTTTGGTGTGAGTCTGGTTTGGGAATACCATGTGCCGTGAGCTTGGATAGGGCAATGATGCGATGGTTTGTATTCTGAGAATAGAGTCCCAGTTCCCGTTGAGTTCATTATATTCACTTACGCTCAAATAACTTTAAGAAAGGCATGAATTCGACTCTTCGCCCTCCAGCTATGCGTGAATTGATAAGACATGTAACAATAAATCATTATTATTTTTCGAAAATTCTAAAAATTAAAAAGAAGTATTTTTTGGCTTTAAATAACCTACAAAGTGTTGATATAGTCGTAGAAAACAAATCAATCAATTGAAAATAAAGAAGTAAATGTAAAAATGAATAAAAATACTTAAAATAACAAATTTTCAAGCGAAAATAATCCATGTAAAATTTTTATATATCGTGTTCTGATTTAAGGACAATTTGAAAACGTTATTAGGGGTGTACATTGATAATCGACTGACAGCTGTTAATATATTCATAGGTTTATTTGCAGTAAATGACATTCAAATCGTGAATTATACAGCAAGAAAAGTTACGCACCATTCACTACTATTTCGATATTTTTTGACAACATTTCAAATTAGCTATCTTCTTTCCACAAGTTCAAATCAGATACATTCATTAGTTCAACAAGTTCAGAAAATGTAAAGCTAGGACACAGCATTCTACTTCCAAAGAGTCAAATATATTTCCTCCAAGTTACAAAGGTAAGAAGAAAGTTAAACTCAGGTAGATATTTTCAAAATAATTCTTTGTGAAAAAGGCTAATGTGTCTTTTGTCTTCCCTGATCATTAATATGCTAAATTCTATAAGTCAAGTTTCAGTTATAACCACGAGATTTATTAATATAAATTTATTATAGTTTTGATTACACACTATATCGGACGCTTGCCTCCCACCCTCCAAAAATCGATTCTTTTTCAAATTTTATAATGTAAATTGATGAATATACGAAAACAGTTGAATTAAATTTGATTATTTAACCTAAATGAATAGTAAAATACGTTTAACATAAGTATTGATCTACTAAAAAATTCCATATAATTTTCTTGATTTTATCGTATCTTGCTTTAAACTTTGATTAGAAACTGATTTTATTTAAATATTATTTATCTTAAAATTATGACCTTTCTTTCTTTTGACATATACTGGCATGGTTTTTAAAATATAATAAATATCACAACCAGTTGCTATTTAGCATATCTTGAATAGACAATAGACTAAAATATTTATTTTCGATTTTCAGTCAATGATCACTTAATTCAGTTCAACATCGACATTCATTTACAGTGAATATATACGCAGATATTTGTTTGTACTGTCATATTTCATAATGATATACGCTAAAAAGACAATGCCAGGAAATTTCATTTCTATTTACATTGTCTGAGTCTCTTATATCGGATATTTACTAGCATTTTACCACTATGATTCTGACTTGGTTTTTCCTGTTTCATTTGCGCATGCGTTATTTGCATTATAATGCCAAGATGGCCACCAAGTTCGTGATTATTACAAGATGTCGAGGTTTGAGAAGCTACTTCGATTATTTATCTGCGTAGGCCGAAATAAGCGGTACAAATATCTCCGACAGGTGATGCTGTTCTATGAGAGGCTCCATTGTATGCGGATATCGCAGATACACACTGAGACAATTCCTTTTATGTTACAGAGATAACAGTTTTGAATTTACAAAATATCATTAACACGCACATCTATATACACATCTGTATTTGTGTGAGTATATTATGTTATTATGTTTGTTAAAAATCCGCATTGCAATACAGACATGCGAATAATCGTGTGCGCCTACAGTCGTAAGCATTCACGCATATTCATGCATGTGTATATGGACATATATGACTCTAAATGTAAAAGTATTTTCCTACGAGTATGTGCTTATTCACATATAAGCAAGAGTAAATATTAAAAGCCAATTTCGTTCAGCGGTTAAATTGTTCTTAGCATCTTTTACTTAATAATCAAGCGAAAATGTTGCTCATTTAATTTTAAACTGTTGCTTATTAATTTTAGTTCTATGCACTTTTGCTGAGGTCATGCTGTCACGCTGTGATATCGAGCACTTTCTTGGTACACATGTGAACTTTTTCCTGGTGTTTTTGTTTTGGAAAGCATCGAATACTCTTGCGGAACCTTAAACTTCCCAGGAGAGTGTAAAATGCCCGTTTTCTCAAATAACTGTTACCGGCCGCCTGGTAGGTATATATATATATATATATATATATATATATATATATATATATATATATATATATATATATATATATATATATATATATATATATATATATATATATATATGAGTGTGTGTGTATAAATCTTGTCTTTCTACGAACAGTTACGATTGATTAGTGAGTTCGATCCTCACTGGGTGATTTTTGATTTTGATTAATGTAATATAAACGTTGAAAATAAAATGCGTTAAAATATCATGTTGCGTTTGTCTTCAATTCACATGAAGTGTTAGCTTGATTTCTTGAAAAGTAATCTGTTAGATGCTGGCTTTTAACTATGACCAAACAACTAAAGATAGAAGGAAATTTGACAGTATACATAAAACCATTCACTGTAACTTATGAAAAGAGTGTCGTTTATTTGTTTAGTATTCTGAAAGACGAATTCTATGAAATTATATTATCGCCAAAGATGAATGTCTTTTAAGTGGTTGCATAAAGTCGTTAACTCTGAATTTAAAATGGTTAAAGATTATCACTGAGTATTTATTGTCGGAGACAAATGAGCTTCCTTCGTTATGAAACGAGTAGAGTTATTACATAAAATATCATTTCCAATTTCGACTAGCTTATCCATTTTAATTTGTTGGTGCTTTTTATAATATGTATAGAACAATTAATTGTTAGGAAATATTACCAATGATTTAAACGAAATATTTGTCTGAATGATACATGAAACGGAAATGAAGAAATTACCTTATCAATTAAAATATATGCGCAAGGAAAACAATTTTAACAGAGAATTTCAAAACAAACGTACTGACATTTTTAAGAATGTCGTTTACTAATATTAAACTCTGAATGTTATAGATGAAACAGTAAGTATTAGTTCATTGAGCATTCTCCACGAAGATGTCAAAATCGTTTTGATTAGTATTCAAACAGATGCACTCATTAACAGAAGATATAAATAAGTACATAGATTCTTTCGTATTAATTCACGCCAACTCTTTTTACAAGTATTCGGAAGAAATAAATAAAAAAAATTGTTGTTAAATTTAGTGTATTGCTTGTTAATGCAATATTAAGTATTTCCTGGTTTTGTTATGTATATAAAAGGAAACATTCCTTTGAAAATGAGATGCCGTTGACGATATTAGTAGTGATTGAGAATTAAGTGATTTTTTTAAATGTGTAAATTTGTATAGATTTAAAACAAATATTTCGTGTCTGTTACTATCAGATTCTGTTTGTAATAGAAAACTTTATGTAATCAGTTTCTAGGATTTCACACCTATAGTAACGATCGCAGACCCTTCCCAACGTAACATTACGAGACCATGCTTCTAATGGTGGACTGACTCTGTTATGTGTGTTAACAGTCGCTGTGTAAGGATTTCATATATTAGTACATGTCTATAGCTAATATATTGACTTTAATAGGTATATTATAAATCCATATATTTGAATTTTTACATGATTTTGTTTATACATACAAGAATATATTATCTTATATGGAAAAAGCTACGTTATTGTTTTCCTTGTATTATAGCGGCTTCCGGAATGTATTTCTTTGCATTGAATCCTATATAATATGTTGTTGTTTCTATTAAAAATATCACGTAAAAATTCAGTTTGTTGTAATACTGAATGACTTGAAATTGGTTCTAGCAAATGAAGGAAAGCAGGAAGTAGCAAATGAAGGAAAGCAGGAAGTAGCAAATGAAGGAAAGCAGGAAGTAGCAAATGAAAGAAAGCAGGAAGTAGCAAATGAAGGAAAGCAGGAAGTAGCGAAAAAAGGTTTCATAAACTGTCATAAACGGAAACCGAGACAACGAATAGCTCAACATTGGAAAGTACTCGGGAAAAATGAAAATGAAATTTGAAAAGTGTACCAATTAAATAAAACAACTTATCAGGAAATTTGAAAAATTTTAATAAAAAATTAGATAGATATACCTTGTCGATATCCTTCAACAAATCTTGCTTAAAAAAATTCTTAATGTCTAAATTAAACGTTTAATAACAATAAAAACAACAACAACAACAACAATAATAATAATAATAATAATAATAATAATAATAATAATAATAATAATAATAAGGTATATGTTTGTGTGTGTGTAAATAATGCAAATATTTAGAATAGCTCATCTCAGAAATATAGAGAGATAACTGTAACAAATAATAGAAACTTTCAATAGTAGCAACAATTAAAATGATGTAACTCGCAGAGGAATATAATTGCATAATCAAGGTGCTGACTTTCCGCACTAAATCAAACAAAATATCAGGATGGAAGCCTCCAGCAATAACATAAAGAGCAATAACAATAACTGGACCCGAGAAACCGGTTTCCCTGAAAAAACATTAAGATTATACAAATTTCAACCAATGAATCTGAATGTTTCCTTATAATTAAACGGATTATATTATCATTATCATTAGGATTAATAGGTTAAACCAATAGTTAGCAATGTATTCAAAATTAAATCGTACGATATAAAAGGAGAATGTATACTTGACATCAGGGATGACATTCGTTCCCAAAGAGAATTTACAACAATTATCTTACTACACATGTCAATATATTTCATTCTCTAATGAGTTACATTCGTACAGGATTAAACTATAAACAATGAATACTTTAGTTTTTTCTTTAAAAGAAACTAGAAAATTATTCACTCGCTTCTTCTTCTTTTTCTTCTTCTTCTACTTGCCAAATCCCTTGAGATCATTAGTGTTAATATCTCCCCTCAATTTCCTCTCCTTTGTAACTCTTACTATATTTCCTGTTTTTGCTATTCATCATAAACCCTGTTCCGCCATTCAATTACAGAATATTGTTACTTAAGATATGATTTGTTTACTTATGTACCTCTTGCCATCAATATATCTCGTGTGTATCAAATTATCCAAACACACGTTCCTCACAATGTGCCCTAGAAATTTCAACTCTATCTCTTTCTTATATTCGGTATAAGTGACCCTTTTTTCGATTTTCTATAAAAGATTGTCGTTGCTCACATATACTGTCCATGGTATTCTCAGCATCCTTCTGTAGAAACAGATTTTTGTTGATTGAACATTTTTACCCTTTGAGGAGATTGTGCAACATTAACTGCTATAGTTATTTCAATCGTTTTTTGTTTTCGTTATAAATCAAAGATAGAAAGATTTGAATTTCAGTTATGGTGATGTCATCGATTCAAAAAGATATCAATGAAATAAAAAAAAAGTTTGAACAAAGTAACTATAAACATTTTTTTTTAATATCCTCTGCTAGCCGCAATGATGGATAAAGCACTACCTCGAACCATCGCCAGTCAGACACACTGTAAGCGCCACTCCGTTTCGCGAGGCTCGACCCTTAATCGAGACGCAATTGCGCCAATCCTCCGAAGAAACGCCATCGAACTGCTATATAGGAGGTCGTACTTTTCGACATTTCGAACAAGTTTTTTTTATTACTTAATACTTTGCTTAGCTTTTGAAATGCATATTGTTAAAACATTTCGCATATATTTAAATTGATTTACTTGCTACCAAGCAAGCACAACAATTTACTCAAGTAGCATTTTAGAACGATTTCCATGAAATCTTTTATATATGTAGATATAATATGTAAAGAAATCGATGAATTCATTTTTATTAGAAGATTGAAGATAGATGATTCGTTTAGGTTTAGATTATTAACAATACAGTTAAACATGATATCGAAGAAAGGTAATGTATTGTTTGTTTCCTGTTTCATATGTAAATTCTATTATAATTTGGATGGTGTTTGCTTATTTTTAAGATCAAACAAGGTTTTTTTTTTGAGGATATATTAATAAAATTCATCAATATATCGCAAATATTTCGGAGAGGACCTGTCACTTGAGATCGTAAAAGAAGCCACGAAAAACATCTCTAATAAGTGATATTATCTGTAATCCGACTATGTGCGTATGAGAAAAATACATCGAAAGTAAAATCGCATAGGTTTGTGTTGAGTCGGAATTTTTCATAACTTTATTAGGAGTAAGACGTACATTTGTAATTACAGAGGGTGTTTTAATCTACTAATATGGAGGATCTTATAAGCCTCTTTTTACACACACACGCCGAAATAAATTCGTAAGAATTATCAAAATTCATTTCTAAGTCGATAAAGTTAGACATTATATTTAATTACGCCTAATGAATGATCATGTATCGGCCGTTAAAAATGTTAATATGCAACTAATTTTTGCATTATTTTAAGCAATGGAAAAACACGCCTCCAACGGAATTCATATATTTTGTTTGAGAACATTCTGCATTTGCTACAGTAATACATAGTCAAATTTCGTGCCAATTTAGAAATTAGACAATGCAATGTAGATTTCCAAGTCAAGTATATAGACTTTATCAACTGCATTCATTTTACTGACTTTCTTTCAGTCTGACAGTATAACAAATCAAGCTCTGGAACCTAAAATAACTGGCCACATCTTGAACGTGCAAAAATAATCAAAAGGCAGTATTATTCGGAAAGATTTGTTTGTATGTGTAAAACGCCATAAGGAGTAAAAAAGCGGGGAAACACACTAAGGCTGGCGTAGAATCACTGAAATAATAGACAGAGAGAAAAGCAGAATGGAAAGTACTCTTGGCCATAATGCAAACTTTAAAAAAGATTTCCTTTTCTGTCAGTATGTTTCCTATACCAGGAAAGGTTGTATTCTATTTTAAATATACGAAATACACCAATTGAACCGACACAAAAAAGTTAATTTTAAAGAATAGTAGAAATTACAATATGTCTGCTCGATCAAAACTAATGGATATTCAAGAATAGGGGGCAGAAATCAAGGTTTATGTCGCCAAAAGAAAACGGACACTAAATTTTATAATATACAAAATACAAACAACCATACACACACACACACGCATACACATACACACACACACACACACACACACACACATATATATATATATATACATGTATATATATATATATATATATACATATATATATATATTTGTGTGTGTATGTATGTATATATATATATATATATATATATATATATATATATATATATATATATATGTATATAAATATATAAACATAAATGTGAAAGTGAATATTGAAGTCAACACTCAGAGACGACGGCTACCTGACAATTTCGCCTAGCAATGAACGCCCTGTCGCTTCTCAATGTTGACTTCAATGTTTACTTTTATATTTATGTTTACATACGCTCTATCTCAGCACTTTATCCCATAAATATACCATATCTTAAAACTATATTTCTTCATATATATATATATATATATATATATATATGAAAACTTTCTCAGAGTTACCATGCAGAAAAAGGACATTATATATATATATATATATATATATATATATATATATATATATATATATATATATATATATATATTGTTTTACTTGTTTTGGAGGTTTGTTTTTCTTTGGACCTTGAACTTGGATTCTGGACCATTGTTTTCGCCTCAATTACATGTTCTGTGTTCTTTCTTTTTTTGTTCCTTATTTTTCCTTGCGCATTGGTTGGTTCATTTACAAGCCAAGACATCTAAGTTTTTTCCAAACGAGTATAATTACTTATACATACATACATATATATATATATATATATATATATATATATATATATATATATATATATATATATACAGATTGAGAAAGAGAGGGAGATGTCTATGTATTTAGACACATACACGTGTATGCGTGAGAAAAAGGGAAACTATTTAATATTTTCACTTATAGAAATCTTACTCATAATTATAACTCGGCTGTATATTATGATTTAAATTAATATTATCACATACTAAATATATTTAGGTGTCAAAATTTCCGTTAACTCTAGTAAATATAGTTAATACATAGAACTTAGTAAGTTTTGTTGGGAAAAAATAAAGAAAGTAAAAATCTTTATCGCAGTGAATGCATTAAAACCGGTTCTACGTCGGTAAGGTTTTAAATTTACTTGCAGACTCTACAACGACTTTCTCTCGCTTCAAGTTATTTTCTATTCTGATAACAACAGTAGTTCTAGCTGGAATGCAAACCGATAATTAAACACTAAGTTATACAATACTAACCAAAAATCCTTCACCAAATTCCTCCACTTAGAATGCAAGTCTTGCAGCGAAAATAAGAATGGGGGTGCCATTACTCTTGACAACATTTACATAATGCCACTGATAAAATAGGACTATATAAATATATATATATATATATATATATATATATATATATATATATATATATATATATATATATATATATATGTGTGTGTGTGTGTGTGTGTGTGTCAAAATGTACCAATTTCTGCTCTAATCACTGCAGCGTACGTGGATATAGTCAATGTTTATATCTCTGACACCAGTTGTCTTTTCTCTCGCCGATTAGAGAAAACTTCCCTCTACTCAATCAATTTACAATCTACTTTAGAGTTTCTGTCCTCGGAGTATTTGCAAATATCGAAAGAACAACAACTAAACAAATATTCTCTTGCTTAGCGAAATTCAGATCAGCACGTATGCAAAAAATTATCGAAAATTGCTTCAAGCGAGAAAACACTTATTTTATTTTTTTCCCTCTCATAATCCTGCCTCTATTTTCTCAAAGCTGCATAGGAACACATTTAAATAGACGAAGTAATTATTGGACGAATTTTAGATTTGGTTTAGCAAGAATTTTAAATTGACGCTGTCAGTTAAATGCTATAAAATGATAATTTTAGGCTCGGTTTCCCACGAAATCTCAATAAGAAGCGATATTTCTTTTCATTTCTATTAAATGAGAAAATACTTAGATCATATTTGGCTTAACAAAAGGTTATTTTAAAACATTAACTTCAGCATTATACACTTGAACGTAGAAATGTATTCTTTTAGTTTGCTCACTGTAAAAATATTACACCATCTCTCTTTCTCGTTGTCTTCACCTCCTCTATATTACTTCTGCCATTCGACGCTGTAAACAGATACGCTTATATAGACAAAAGAAAATATGTACATTCTGTAAAAGGCTTACACGATATTTTAGAAAGATTCTCATGTGAATATAGTATTATCAACGACAATGAATATATAAAACCGTACAGCAAAAAAGCATATATATATATATATATATATATATATATATATATATATATATAGAGAGAGAGAGAGAGAGAGAGAGAGAGATATATAGATAGATAGATAGATATATAGATAGATAGATAGATAGATAGATAGATAGATAGATAGATATAAATCACTTCTTATAAGAACTAATCAAACCGCTTGCGATAAAGTTTTGACATTACGTCCACGGCTAGATACTAAGTAAAGAAGTAGCGAGCACGGTCGGTACTTAGATGGGGGTTCCTTTAGAAAACACGTGTTTCTGTGCGCCTTCTATAATGCGAAATTTTTTAGAATTCAAAAAACCTACAAAAGCTTGATAAGCCGTAATAAATATAATAAATCAAGAAACACACAAGAAATACATGTGCTACATGTAAGATATAGTTTAAGGAGTAATTCCCAAAAGAACAAAGATATAGTTAGGTCGGTGACCTCAAAACATGTACAATTCGTTATTCTATATGCAAAAGATCATTCAGAACTGACGCTGAGATGAAGAATCATATATTTCCACATTATCGAACGGTGATCAATGAAAAGATGGCGTTTTACTAAGAGTGTAACATCCATCCATCTATCTATCTATCTATTTGTGTAGTCACCCCAACGACGCGGGATGACCTTTAGTTTGGATTTTTTTAACGTTGAACTGAGGTCAATTCTCATTGTATGTACTATAATTTTAGCCTAGGAGAAAATTCAACCATGGCCATTACATATGTCGAATGAAGATCCTTAGGGTGATAGCTAGCGAAAACGTTTATTCTAGCCACGACAATTCCTTGAACAATTTCAAAATTTGCTCTAATTCTGCTAATCAATTAACAGAGACAGATATATATATTATATATATATATATATATATATATATATATATATATATATACACATACTCGAGAAACTCCCTGTACAGACATCATCATCACCATCATCTCTTTTTGTTACTTTATCATCAATACTGTCAAGTTGATATTCTACAATAAAGTTGAGGGATATTGAGTCTGCAGTTGACTTAGCTAACACTGCAGACGTCATTACCAATGCAACTGTACTACATTATCTAGAAAATGCTGCCAATAAGGTTGGACTCAGTGTCAATGCCTCTGAAACTGAATTCACATGCTTCATCCAGCAAGACTTAATATAAACTGTCACAGGTGAATCAATACAATCTGTCGAATGTTTTATAATACTAGGACGCGAGATAAATTAGACTGATAAGTATAGTAAATTTGTCTAACTAAAGCATGGATTATCTTGAATAAAATAGTCAAATCTACCAGACATCCTCAAGGTGAGATTCGAGCCACTGTACTGGTGGTGTTAATTTATGCTGTCACTGTTTGGACATTAAAACCCTACAGTACAACTTTGATGGAATCAATCTAGGATGATGACAGTTATAATTTACATCGCGTATAGACAGCATCGAATTAACTCACCGCTCTATGGATACATCACCGATACTTCTACAATGATACGTGTTCAGATAATGCATATAAATATATAAGTATTACTATATTTATGCAGAATTTTATTTACTTTAAAATTCCTTCATATAAATCAATTTGAATTGACCTGATTTATCCTGTATAAAAACAGCAAACTGTATCGGCCCAAATAACATACAAACCAATATTTACCCAACCCCTCACTCTCACCTTCCCTCAACAATAACAATTCAAAGTGTTCGCCTGGTGTAATTTCTTCATTTGCAGAGAGGTTTTCGTTTGGATGAGCTGAATATCTTGGTGTTCATGAAATAAAAAAAATTATAAACGAAATGGACAATTAAAATCTTCGCCTTATTATCATTATAATGCTCTGTAGACTACATTGAGCTCTCCCTGTATCTATATCCTCCTCGGAATTATCCTTTCCAATCACAAACTGGTAAAACGTATATATATATATATATATATATATATATATATATATATATATATATATATATATATATATATATATATATATATATGTGTGTGTGTGTGTGTGAGTTTGTATATGTATGTATGTGTGTGTGTGTTTGTGTGTGTGCAGAGAGACAGAAACAAGGGTGCATCAATAGGTATGAAATGTTAACTGTAATTATTAGCTGAAAATAGAAATGATATTTTTCGATATAATTTTCAAAAGCTTTGTTTGCAAATTCATAATGTCATGTGGCAAGTAACAGTGATGACGTAATAATGTCGTTTTTTGACGTTAGAAATACGTCAAAAAACGACATTATTACGTCATTATTTTTGCACCAACCTAATATATATATATATATATATATATATATATATATATATATATATATATTAGGCTGGTGCAAAAATAATGACGTAATAATGTCGTTTTTTGACGTATTTTTTAACGTCTAAAACGACATTATTGCGTCATTATTTTTGCACCAACCTAATATATTATTAATAGAAATATCAGTATAAGAAACTATACTCGCTCGGAAAACATTTGGCATATTGATTTGCAAATAAACAAGCCAATACCAAAGGGAAAAAAGTTATAAAAAAGAAAGAAGCAAGAACATGTACGTTAACCGAAAATAATCGTCCAGCATTCGAGTTCAAGGCCCAAAGAAAAAAACCCCGATGTGACTACTTAAAATAACTAAATAAAGTGCTCAATACAATGAGTAGAGCAGACCTAGTTAAACCTAGAGAGCCAGATAAACCTACCAAGGTTTCACCTAAACGGATCATCAGGGAAGGCCGCGTCCCCCTGGCGATCCGTTTAGGTGAAACCTTGGTAGGTTTGTCTGGCTCTCTAAGTTTAACTATATATATATATATATATATATATATATATATATACCGTGTGTAATTGCAAATACAAAATTGTTGAGTTGTCAGTTAAGATTTGAACCATTGATTAAAAATATTTTACCGGAATTCTCCGAGGTTTTTATAACACTATTGAACTATACTTTGAAAATAAGAATGTATTTAGTTCTAAATAGAAATGATGATCCCTGTTGCTGTTGTGAAATCCTGATCCAGTTTTCCTCTTTACTGTTCCCTCTTTTTTAGATACTCACCATTCTCTTGATGTTTCATGATTGGAGATTGAATATGAAAGCCAGAGTGTAAATTTTGACACCATTACTGAAGGCCTGAATGATATTTTTCCTCTCATCATTGCTCAGTTGAGAAACCGTAGTGGAACTGAGATAAACGATTTTAAGCTGTTCTATTTTTAGTTGAATAAATCAAAATTTTTTTCTGTGATTCTCACGAGAAATAGTGTCAAGATGGCTAAACGTCTTATCATAAAACTAGGGAACAGAAAGTCAATTAGTTTAGTTGATTTTACATATTAAATATTTTGTGGGATGTGCAATTACACGATTTGGACAATTATTTTGAATAAAAAACATCCAAGAGGTGAGAATCCAGGTAGAACACAATGTCCAGGACAGAGTAAGGATATAATAAAAAGGCTTAAACACTAATATTCCATGGTCATAATTTATTCCATTGGAATCGTAAATACGATCCAATTCATCAGACCTACAAATTAAAAAAAAAAAAAAGATTTATTTTTTAATTTGTAGGTCTGATGAATTGGATCGTAATTATGACCATGGAATATTAGTGTTTAAGCTTTTTATGATATATATATATATATATATATATATATATATATATATATATATATATATATATATATATATATATATATCTATATGGCCAAAAACTCATTTTTCCACAATGTCAGATATTGTTTGAAAAATAATCTTAAAATTAAATAAAATCTTAAATTTTTTAATCTTCAATTTGTCAATATATATAACTTAGGATTTTCTTACGTTTTCAGTTAAATTGTTTGTTACAAAATGAGAAAATAGGTTTAACATTACATAGAATATCTTTATTTCAATATTCCCTCCTTACTTGTCAATGTGTTTTATCTAATTTTGAATAACAATCACATTGATTGTAACCTATAATGTGAAGTCTATGATTAAGACTCCCCATTTTTGTATCTACATACATTTTGCATTCTTTCAAAGGACGACGATTTATACATAATTGCAAAGACTATCACGAGATGTTTCATTTATCAGACAACAGAAGGGAACAAATATCTCCTCCACTGCCTTTGTTTCCCAGAAACGACAATGCCCTACAGAAATTCTCCATCAACGTTTCTATTTGAAAATTCAAATTATTTAATTCAAATTTATTTCTATTGCAATCAAGCTGTATCTAAGTGTTCCCTTCCTCTTCGTTTAAAATTGATGGACTGCGTTTTAATTGGTTCATTCTTTTATCCGCAATTTTTTCAGCCTTTTTTTTGATCATCATTGAAATTAGTTCCCCTTCCTTAATGAATATTCAATGCGTTATTTATTTGTGAATAATCAGGTGGTCTTCCTTTCTATTTGAATTTCTCAACGCAGTAATCTGATTTTCTCAATTGCGAAATCATTTTCATTTTACGCTTGCTTGTTTACATAGAGTGTTTATTCTGGATTGAGTAATCACCAACTGCTCTGAAAGAGTTTCTCTCAAACAATTAGCAATTAGTTATGCGTGGGTTAATATAAGCATACATGTAACACATAATCTTTATTGTGTTATGATCTCTCAGTATGCGAACGGATATATGTCGCCACAGCTTTAAGGATATTTAAAATTTATAGAGCTTCTTTCCTTATTTTGTGTTCTAGAATATTCAACACTTTCTTATTATTAATATAAGTGTGTTTGGGTGCGTAGATTCGTTACGATTTCTAGGTTGCTGATATTTTCTATCCACGGTTTGCTAAGCATTTCGCAATGGGAACACGTAAAAGCTGTATCATATCATATGAGGAGATTGTCCAACATACATCTATGTATAAGTGATTAGATATTATATAGCAGAACTTTAAAAAAAAACTTTTTATCTAATTATAAAAGTGTACTCACCTGGCACTTTCGTATGCTTTCGCAAGTCGTTTTGATCATAAAATCAAGTAGTGGACAGGGAAAATTAATTTTGTAGATTAAAAAGTACCTTATTCTATATTTTGAATAGGAAGGGGAAACAGGTTGTGGATAATGGTAAATGAGTGTGTGGTCTTGGGAAAGGATGTAATTATTCATTATTCTGAAGGATATGATATTAACTTATAAGGCATGTTTCCCAGGTAATCTGCATGTATGTAATGTGATGAGAGTGGACAAATAAGCCTTGTAAACACACACAAATAGACACACACACATTATATATATATATATATATATATATATATATATATATATAGTAGGTTGGGGCAAAAATAATGACGGTTTTTGACGTATTTTTTAACGTCAAAAACCGTCATGCACCAACCTAATATAATATAAAATATTAAAACCGATCCACAAAAAGAGCTCAATGTATTTAGACAGACTGATTAGTACAAAATAAAATCCGACAAAAAAAATCCTCTGGCTTATTCAAACGCACTCTAGACGGGATTGAATATGACGGACGAATTTTTCATCGGTTTAAATAGACCTTTTCCTATATGACGTCATCTTGGATTTTGTTGTGTACTAACTAACTCTCTCTCTCTCTCTCCAGACGATTGCATATAGCATGAAACAGACTGTTGCCTCTAGGTGTTGACTTCTATATTCACTTTTATATTTACACACGCTCTATCTCTGATATTGAGCACTTTATCCCATAAATATAGCACACCTTAAGATTATATTTCTTCATATATATATATATATATATATATATATATATATATATATATATATATATGCGTGTGTGTGTATGCGTGTGTGTGTATTACCACAAGTCCGAGACTGCTGCTTTAACAGCAATTAGATAGTGTAATACACACGCACATACACACACATACGCACACGCACTCACACACACACACACATACACATATATATATATATATATTACACTACATTATTGCTGTTAAAGCAGTCACCAAATTGTAGGAATATGTTTCGGATATATTAAGAAGTATTAAATGACACAGCTTCAAAAAAGTTCTGTTTTCAATTGATTGTACTAAGTTTTTCCGGAAAGTATGAAACCATTTTGAATATTATGAATCCACAGTCTGGTGAGTAATCGGGAAATGGAGTACAAAGTTATTTCAGTAAAATTGTGGCCGAAATGATCTCTAGTAGGCTTATTCACTTTAGATTTGGTCAATAGTGAGTGAGCTTGTCTCTTGTTGTTGAGAAAGGGCTTTTGTCTAAACATCGGAGAATCAACGTCTATCAAATCAGATTAGATTGTTGGTTTCTGCAAATTAGCACTGAAGAATTGTGAACAGGATTAAGGCGAGAATGACAAGGCAGTTGATGGTGATCGAGAACGGATTTTTTTGACTTTTTTTATAGACCAGAATTAAGTAGACATGTTATTTACATGCCGAGGATATTTCTTTCGTCAATCTTAGGTGAGGAGATATTTCACGACATACCTTGTATATAATATGTAATACATATACGTGCACAAAATTATTGCACTAAGAAGGAGCTTGCGTCATATTTATACCCTTGCAAAGAGATAAATAAATACTCCGTGTATTATAGAAAGCCCGAATTCAATCATATCGTTGTGACTGTTATGATATAATGATGGTATGATGTAAAATTATCCGAGCAAAATTTCACTCGGATTCATTTTGGTGATGGAAGTAATCCCTTTGCTCACACCACGATAAAAGATATGTCGTTCTATTAATGTGAGTTCATTCTTATATGTTTCAGTGATCTAAAACTCAGATAATGGGCAGTGATGCTTAAATAACACTTCTGCGCTTCTTTATACCACGAGTGGTAAATAAAAATTTGTAGGTGTCTTTCATCTGAAATTGCGCACAAAGTTTTTTGATGTAAAGCGGTATTCAGATGCTTTATAATAACATTTTAGACAAGTAATGACGAGGAGCTACATGTTACCTATAGGCTTACTAAAGAATCAATATATATATATATATACACACACATTATATATATATATATATATATATATATATGTATTCATGTACATATTACTTAAATTTTGCTATACGAGGAGAGTGTTGCCAAAAATATACACATTAACTACCGCTTTTCGTTCTCATGTAATATTCGAAACATAGCATTAGCTCTTTCTAGGGTCTATATATAAATCTTTTAGGTATTAAGGACGCTGAGCGCGGGAAGAAGCAAGTTTTACCCATATACTTTTTCTTCAAATCATTTATTGTTTTGACCTTTATCTTCTTTATTTTATTTATTTATATATTCCATATTTATATGTCATTCATTTATATTATTTGATTTTTTTTTTTGCATTTTACTGTGTATACAACTCATCTATCTCTTTTGTATAATAGCGTAGATATATATTCTGGTATATTTAAGATTATTAGATTTAAGTTCAGGAATATATTTAAACTTTTGAATCATAACACGACTGCAGAAAGCGGAGTAGGAATTTGTTTTCACATCTGCATTTGGAAATGAGTAATAATAATTTGTTTACTAGTTTAATTTCTTCTCGAAAGGAGATTATTGTTCTTTCCTCCTCTGAACGTAAGTTGCATTAGAGATGCGGTGGTAAGCTGGTGCTTCGTCATCATTTTCCATATTTCTTTGGTGGGGTGCCATCTTTGGATCTACTCTGAAAACTATTTCCGAAGAAATATCTTACGAATTGACTCTAAAAGAAATCTAAATTTAGATTTCATCGAAATTTCACAAACTACATACAAACCGTTCAGAAAACCAAACGACAACTCACTTTTTAATTCATAACCCTAAACCAGCAATCTGTTATATTAAAATAAAATGCCACATTCCAACAGCCAGAGATTATCAAGCATTTCCTTATAAGTGACATTTTCTACATGGTGTAAGTAGGGTACGATATGATCAAAAATTAAATGAATTTTTGATAAAACTTACCTTTACATGTAACAGAAAATAGAATAAAATTTGATTCAACTCAATAAAATCTAAAAACAAATATAATTAAATTATTCACACATGTCATTGAAAAACTGTTCCCCAAATCAACCCGACTAAAGAAAATAATCCTGGGACATAATCTAAATCCGATATTTACCTGTATCGAAAACACAAGAGAAAGTCACCTGGTTTAACACGAACACAACATACATAACGAAGTTAGAATGACAACTAATTAGTAACGTTCTTGAAACTAATGTAATAGAGCAAAGTATTCTATGACACACACAAGCATCTATGCATACCACCACCACCACCACCACAAAATAAAATCATGGATAATTATAGGTTTCAATGTAAGGGTACATGGAATTTATAGCCATTAATATTTGAATGATGATGATAAAATACATTCAAAATACTTTTAAACTCATTCACTAGCCTAATTATTTAACGCAATGAAGGAAGCTTAAAAACTTCCGAAAATGGGAAATAAAAAGTAAACACTAAAGTTAATACCTTTGTGCCGTTAATATTATCTAGGAAATCAGTAACCCCTGCCATATATATATATATATATATATATATATATATATATATATATATATATATATATATATATATATATATATATATATGTCTGTGTGGGTGTGGAATCGAAAATAAAAGTTAAACAGTTATTTGAACATTTAAAACTCTTGCATTTTCGTCCACACCTATACTTAGGTTAAGAAAAGGTATATAAAACCTCCTATATCTCATGACCAGAAAATGCCTTTATAAATTCTTAACTACATATATGAAACATATATTAAGGGCTACATGAGTAAACACAAATAATAATCCCCGTTGATTTTAAGAGTTAAATGCGAACTTAGCCAAGACGTCTATTTCGTGTGTCCATTCATATTGTAACTTCCAGGCTTTTCCTTTGATTGAATTAAGTTTCCGTTCGCAAATAGCAAACTGAATAATTATGTGCATAGGTGAAAACAATCATAAAAATTAAGTTATGCAAATTGTTCCTGAATTTGATATTTGTATTACTCTTCACTTAGTATGTTGTAAATTGAAACCTAAGAAATGGGGATAGTCATTTGTTCAGAAATGAATCGAGATGTTACACGCAGAAGTGGAATGATACGGATACTGCTTAATGTCTGAAAGTTATTGCATTTATTGCCATTATAATAACTAGGGTTAACCTAAAATCTGACTCTTTTGATGAATCATAATACTTAATGTACCATTTAAATAAGAACCTTGCAGGTTTAAATATATGAGGTTAATACAACTTTAATATAGCAATAAGTATGAATATAGACCATCATTTAAAGAAGTAGAAAAGTAAAATTTCAATATTGAGTATATTTTTCATTTCCCTGAAGCATGCGTTACTGAGAATTAATTGGGACAGTGACTTCAATAAAATAGGGAAATGACATGATCGTTATATTTATTTTTTTCCAAACAGCTTTAAATAACTCGTCTACAATATCACAAATGGGTGTCCCTACTTTTAATGAGCATTTGGACATAATTTGATATAGATTCGGCCAGTTTCACACACAATTATTTATTGTGTTACCATATTTAAATGGCGGCACAAATTAGGTTCTTCATGGTGGTAGAGACGTGTTTTATCGGTCGTTGCTTCACAATTCTCCACAAGATTTCAATGGGTTTCGGGTTTGGGAATTTTCCTGACCAGTCACAATTTTCCAACCACATTTTGAAGAAAAATCTGCATTTTGTTGATGTATGGCAGGTGGAATTATCTTCCTGAAAAACAACATCTCCATTTTGGTAAAATACATCCATTATTCGGAATACATAGACTTTCAAAATATCTTCATCTTGTGCTATTCGTCAACCTACCTAACCATTTACACTAAAATTGCCCCACAACATTTTCTTGGGAACATGTTTCGGCATTTGGTCAATATGGCCATTTCTTATGGGTTCACTTTTGCTTTTCCGTTCAAAGGGGGATCAGTGACCTCTCATTTCAAAGTGCATTTTTTTCCGAGAACAATACTTTTTTTCCAATCATCCACCGTTCATTCTTTGTGAGATTTTTACCACATATATCGTTTATCATTCTTATGTGGTTTTCTGGTTGGTCGCCCCATTTCAAGTAGCCGTCTCCTAACAGTAGAGTCAGATATGGACACACCTGATTCCACTAAATCTGCTACCAGGTCCGTGCTACACTACCTCGGGTTTTTAATGTTGTTTCCGAGCAGCATTGGTTCGTCTGTTTTGGTCGTTTTCCTTTTTCTTCCACAAATTTCCTTTCTCAAAACCTCATAGTGAACCAATAGCGTCTGCCTTTTCACAATGCGTCCAACAAGGGTCTTGCGTATCTTGAGGCTTTGCGGTGTTTGTCGCACCGATTTATTTGACTGTTTATGGAGTGCAATAACCTGTGCACGCTTTCTAGGAGTTAAATCCCTTTGAAAGAAAATAATCACATGACGGTTTGAAATCAGAAGCAGTAATCAAAAAAAAAAAAAAAAAAATTAAAAGATCTTACAAGCAAAACAATATAAATCACAATTTTTAAGCAAATACAATGTTTAGTCACAAATAAATTCTAAAATATTCAAAATAATTTCAGATGTGTTCTAATGTAACAGTAGTTTACACTGTAATGGCTTCATTGTGATTAGGATTCTTTAAACTATTGTGACGCTCTCTAAAAATGATGTAAAAGAAAGATATTCTAAACTGAAGTCACTGTCTCAATTAATTTGCACAGTACTGTACAACTATGAGCGCGCAATCACATCTTCTATATTTCCGTTCTTTCTTTCTTTCTTTTTATCTTTTTTTCTACGCATGCTTTCATCTTCTCAGGAAAAAGGAAATATGCGATTCTTATATGAATTTTTCTTCTGCTTTTTTCGCGCAATCAAAAAAGAACGATCCATTATTTATGTTAAGGGCAGAGCGTAACGCCCGTTTCAACTTAATGACTTACATAGGACAAACAACATTATAACGAATTAACTAATAATAAATGAAAAATGGATCCATGAAACATTCACATATTTTGCAGTATACATTTTAAACCCAAGGTTGGTGCAAAAATAATGACGTAATAATGTCGTTTTTGACGTATTTTTAACGTCAAAAAACGATATTATTACGTCATTATTTTTGCACCAACCTAATATATTCTTACCGACAGGCAAAAGATTATTTAAAACCAGTCATAACCATATATCCTCCATATCTCGAAGTAGCAGATGCCTTGTTTCATATAACATATCGACTTATCAGTTAATCTTACCTTCCGCGATTTATGGTGACATTTCCAACATCACTGTTAGATACATCGATGCTAAAGGTAAGGCAGTAATATTAAGCAGAGAGCCAGGAAAGACTGTAGAAGATGAATAAAAAGCGTACATTAGCTGATGGAAAGTCCACTAGAGGTGACTGCACCCAGTAGCAATTTACTACAAAGCAAGAAATGGGTTTCTCTAGAGATCTATTCCAAATGCCTGGAAGGAAAAGTGGTCTTACGATGATTCTGCATGATCGAATAATTACTTGAAGAATACAGATGCCGCTGTATCATAATAATTTGTCATAAAAAACACAGGGAAAGCCTTTAAAATGTATATTATAATATCTTTCTCAGTCTGTTCATATCTATCTATCTATCTATTTAAATCTGTACATATCTATCTATCGATTTTGCTTTTCCCTCCACTTCCATTCCTTCTCCCTCTCTCTCTCACTTTGTTCATATCTATCTCAGTCTGTGCATATCTATCCATCTATCTTGCTTTCTCCTTCCTCTCTACTCTCTCTCTCATATATATATATATATATATATATATATATATATATATATATATATATATATCTGTTTACGTATTTTGTATTTGGGCAGTAATCCATTTTTATACAAGTTTAATTAAAGATGACTGACAAAGCACTGCGATTAAGCTTTCTATTAATTTTTTCTTGTGATTCTACAATTGCTCACTAATCTGGACCTAAAGTGGGTAAGAACTGACTGTTCTATATATACTCGTGTCTATCTGTCTCTATAAGAAAGTCTCACCACTAATTACTAGAATTAGTAATTGTCTTGGAATATATTGAAAGAATAGCAATGATAGCACATACCCTGAATCCGCCATAAAAAAAAATCTAGATGTAGAATTAATAAATAGCAAACACTTCAAATACGTATGTATCAGTTATAACAATTTTCGTATAGAAAAAAAAGAATTTGAACATAGAAAAGGCCGCGCAAGAAATAATTTCGCCCAACATTGCATATTACAACAAAATCAAAACATTAAGCTAAAACATCAAGTCATGTACTTCAATAAGTTATCTAAAATGTTAGCTGTATACAACACAATTCTTACATCGATACTTAAAAAATATTTTAAAGACGTAACACCTGTGGGCCTTGGCAAAAGCCACACCTATTCCAAACCTGTGGACTAACGCTAAAGAAACACAAAAACTGTAAATAAGACAAATGCATCTTTACGAACTTTCAACAGGGGAATCACCTAAAATAAATTTCAGGTGTAATTCGAAGAGAAAATAATGACAATCTTGATGTTGTTGTTACACATTACTTCAGGTAAAATTTTAGCAAGCCTCCTCCAATACTGGAAAGAGCGATGACAGCTACTGGAGCTGAGGAAACCTATTTTCCTGAAAAAACCGTTTTAAGTGAAAAATTTTATAAATGTAATACTACATCCGTACTAGTTGCTCGGTTAATGAATGCCGAATGTTTCCTTATACAGAAACAGCGATTGAGAAAGAAGGCCTACTTATCTGAGACGTTTTTCTTTAAAACTTTTAAGAGAAAATGCAGCAGAACTTTCACCCCATATGTCCTGGGTATGACGATAAACTACATCCGCGTCCTGGGTTTGACGATAAATGACACCCGACAGCAGAGCCATTGATCAGTATGTTTTGAGGGGCATGGAACCAACTCTAAATTGCTGGTGTTCTCAGGTCCACCTTGACCCAGGGTGGTAGCAGCTCTCAGGTACCCAGGTATGGGCCAATAGTTAACACTCCCAAAAGTAGTCAAAACAATATGAAAGTATAAAAATAGATTTTAATACCAGCAATACATTTTTTGTAAAAAAATATTATCAGTAGTACATTTTTGAAAAAGAAAAATATTACCAAAAATACATTTTTGAAAACAAAAAAAATATTACCTGTAATATATTTTTGGGAAAATTCATTTTCAAAATATCGGCAGTATATTGATGGGAAAAATATTACCAGCAGTAAAAATCGGCATTAAATACCCCATTGATATGCTGTAAAACAAAATCTCACAAAAACAACATGCTCCACACAATCGGGGGAAGACCAATTAGAACTGTATATTCAAAATAATCAGAGTATTTTGCAAATAACAATAATGAAGTAGTTATTTTTAATGTGATTTAAGATAAAAAGGGTATTTAAGAATAGATGATAATCTCTGTATTTGAAAAAAAAATGTTAGAAAAATTATTATGATCATCATTTCCATTTTTTACGGTAGCTTAATATGTATTTTGTGTAAAAAGAAAATGGTGAAAATAGGATTAACTCTTTGTGTGGAGTCAGTAAATAGCGTTGTCGAGTCTTGTTTCGTATCTCGTCGTTCAAGTTTATTTTTCAATGTCTTGTGCCACTTTCTTCTGTTAAACTTTGACATGAGTGTATTGTCGCTTTCATAGTTATTTCAGGCAGCGATGAATAAACCAACCGGCTTGACATTACACTGGCGGCAGCGCAACGCAGCGCGTGTTTCTTTAGATCGGCGCGCAGTGAAAAGAGAACAATTAAGAGATCAGGAAATTGCCTGAGGTGAGTTGCGTTTTCCCCAGCAATAGGAGAAATGCAATCAAACTTTGCACACTCCTGCCATCGCACACTTCTCCGAGTCACACCGAGATTTTTCAACAATTTAGCTAATAACAAAGGATATTTCGCTGTGAGTAAGAAGACATTAAATAAGTCAGGGATATAAAACTGTAAAGATTTGACCTTCCGTCGACATTCCCTAGCAGATTGGCATGTCTAAATCGCATTGTATCTTAGTGGCTACAGTAACTTTAATGTGGGTGAGGCGTAGTCCATCTTCCAATCCATAAGTGAACGTGCCGCCGCAAATTGCCAATTCAGTTGTCCAATGACATTTTCGTTCAGATAGGATTTAGTGGATTTGCTGCACTCAGCATGTACTCGCTTGGCATGAGGGAGATCATTAGACTGTCGGACAATAAATCAGAAACGCGGTGGACATTAGCAATTGACTGTGTCTTCTTAATGTTTCTACACAATACCAGGATTTAAGGTTGGTTGAATGAAATGCTAAAGAGAATTGTAGCAGAAATAAATAGAATAAACCTTTTTTTTTAATACAAAATTTCTCTCTAGAAAAAGAAACGTTTTCAAACTGAAATATTTACAGTATGTTAAAGAAAGCCAAGGAAATTTAAGATTACTTTCACACGGATAAAGCTACTGCTGCATCTTCGCATTGTATGTATCGTAAATTTTCATATTCTCGATTTAATGAATGTACTATTTTTAGTATCATTTAAATCGTTTATTGTAAATGGTAAAGGAATCAGTCGAATAGAATAAAAGATCTTCGGTTGGAAACTATTAGGAAGACGACCTTGTCCAGACCTAGTAATTTACAGGAATTTATCTAATTCCTTATAACAAAACCTTTAATCACCAAGCATAAATTGTTCTAATTATTATTTTCAATCATTAACCTAAATGTTTATCGTTGTTGGCTAGTTAGTATAATAATACTAATAATACTATTACAAATAATAATAATAATGAAGAAGAAGAAGAAGAAGAAGAAGAAGAAGAAGAAGAAGCATATAAAACTATTGCAAATGTCGTAACGGAATGACCCATGATTGTTTATGTGGTTTTACATATATTGGGCACATGAAAATATGGCTGCAGTTTTTCATTGGAGACATCGTTAAAATTACAGATGTGATAGAGCCGATAAATGGTATAATCATAAGCTGGGGAGGAACCCTCATGATGAAAAAGTGACTATTTTATGGGACATGCAGATTAAAATGTATAGGAGTTTAGATGATTCACGTTAAGATATCGTTGTTGTCAACAGAGAAGACTGATCCTCTTTTTACCTTAGTAAGGTTAGTTTCAGTTTGATGTCAGAATAGTCGAGATAGAAGGTTCGAACATTGAGAAATAAAGAGAATTCAATTAAGGAATCAAGAGAAATCTAGGAAATTGTCAAACATTAGTTAGTGTGATAAAAGTCATCTGAGCAGTCTTAATATCAGATAGTTTTGTCCATTCTTTGGAAGCATTACATTTACCGGCATTTATGTGTTGCAGAAAGTCTCTACTTGTCACAGCATGAACATTTAGAAAAATATTGGATACGTAAGAGTACGCTTCCTAGCTTGATATTCAATACGGTCAAATCCAGCGAATAACATTCAGTAAGTTGCATAAGCGTCAATTTAAGAAGTAAGGGGGTACAAATGGAATTAACCACGATTCCGTTTCGCTGAAAAAGACGTTGAACACTTTTATATTCCCTTCTTTCTTTCATTTCCTGACTGTGACTAAATAAGGTCTTTGGTGCATTTCCTCACGCTATCAAAACGGAATAGTCTTTTTTTATGAGGTATTAGCTGGAGACGTTAAATATTTTATCTCTCTTTCTTTTTCCCCTCCCCCGAAACTCTGGCATTTCGTGTTATTCGCCGCGATAAAAACGGAACAGTTCTTTATTTATGAGGTATTAGCAGGGCGTAACGGTCGGGCAAACTAACAAAGGGCGGGACAAACACAATTATGATATGATAATAAACAAACTCGATGAGGGTACAGCAGACATGACTCTCTTGTCTTCTGCTCTTCATTTACTAGAGGTCTTAATCTGTACATGCTTTGTCTTTTTGAAGGAAGATGGGCAACGGTAAATATCCTGTTCAGTAATACAGATTTGCTTGTAAGTTTTCTGATCCTGAACATTTGGTTTTTATACAGTTTTTTTTTATATATACAGCTCATGAGCATGGTTAATGGAAAACGTTGAGAATTTTGAGACTATTCGCCAATGTCAAGACGTCGAAAATCAACATGAAGGGATCGGACAATGAAATATTTCAGAATTACTGAGAAAGGATTAATGAAAACTTATATAAAAACTTTCCGTGTAACTGTCATCGAACTCCACTAAGAGAGGATTCTTTGGATTGTTACTATTCACAACTTATGTAACGGGCAGAGTGATTAAAAACAACAAATAAAAAAAAACAACCTTATCAGCGTCAGCGACAGGCCATTGCCATTATTCACACATATTACTACTCAGCTTAGGCGATCATGTATCGAAAGATACATGACTAACGAGGCAGAGTTTTACACGCAGTCGTTTGACATTTCTTTCCGTGGAAGACCTGTTTCCATCCAAGTTTATAGAACTCGGCCTGTCCTGCTATTTACCCATAGCTGGGTGGAGGAGAAGATGATTCTTACCTTTTCCAAGGGTATTAGCATGTAAGTGGAAGTAATGGATTCGACTCGAATTCAAACTCGGCTCTCCGATTCCTCAACCCGAATCGCTATCCATTACTGATTCCAATATCTGAAGACACAGCATGTCTTAGAACCTGGCGCCTGTGATTGATAATCATGAAGATTGGAGAGAATGTGTAGCGAGGATTTGCCACGTGATGGTGATGATGATGATGACGATGATTAAAGAATTGTACAAATTAGAACGCCATAGAATATATAAGCATCGCCTCCAGCACCACCACCACCTCCAATAACTAAAACAACAATAGAACCAATAATAATAATAATAATAATTACTACTACGATTACTTGTTGACGAACTGTAGTATATTGGAAAAATATAAAAATGAATAACTAAATCCGTATATGAAAGAGTTTTAATATGAAAGAGTTTTAAGATATTTGTAAAATGCACTTTTCTGAATTTTCTACTCTGGAATAAAATTGAAATACAATATATTTCGAGTCAACATTTTTATCCCATGATCAGCATAAAATGAATCCTCGAAAATTCTAGACATTAAATTGTCTCTTCGCGAAGATTCTATTCACACGTTAGCAAAAGTGACGACTAGCCATACAAGAAATCTTAGAGAAGCCTTAGAAAGAGAAAGAGAGTATAAGAGAGCAAGGAATATAAAAAGGAGGTAAAGAAAAAAGAAAAGAAAAATGTATCCAGAACAGACATTCGTGAAAAGTGAAGTAGAATTCACTTGTTAAATTCAACTTCTGTATTCGGAAATGAATGTTAAGCGCTTTCGGTCTAAATAGCGCCAGTGTTTTTAGTATTGCATTTGTAGTAATTTTGATGGTTTTATTCTATCAGGTTGGTGCAAAAATAATGTCGTTTTCTCACATATGTTACTATGCGAGAAAACCTAATATAAACACGTAACAATGTCTACGTCGCTTAGATAAGATATACACTGGAATTTATACTGGAAGTTAGAACATATAAAAACAGCGAATCTTTCGATGTGTCAAGCAAGAATCCAGCAAATATTTTCAATTTTTAGGACTTTTTTTTTTCAGTCAAATTTTGTAGACATTTTATTAATTGTTTAACTTTCATTGATCTTCTTTTTCCTTTTTTCCATCGCAACCCTCACACATTAATTTCACAAATGTTTAAAAGCAGCATGGATCGCAAATTGAAAAAAAAAAAAAAATCTCGAAATGCAAATTTGTATTTCCCTTGTGACTTTTCTGTTTACCAGCCTTAAGATTCGGTTACAAAATCCAACTAAATCCATTAGTTAAGAACTGATCGTATAGCTTTGTAAATTTCACAAGCCGCATTCCCCAAAAAATACCCCCCTCAAAAAAAAATAAAAACGCGTTATTTTTCTGTACAATAGTAGTATAAAATGTAATATTATTCCATTTTAATTACGTGCAAGATGTAAAAAGCTAATATTACGTCAATACGTATATAGTAACCATAGCAATCGGTCATCTAAATTATTGAAGGATAGTTTATGAAATAAAATTGAAGATACTCTTCAATTGCTGGAAAGAGTTTATCACACTATCTATATATTATTTTAGTTTTTGCTTATCACACAGTTTTGTGCTAAATTTTCACCATTATTTACCATTACGAAATACAAATTAAATAACCAGTAAACATGGCATAGAATTCTCGGCAACGACACATAGGGTTACTCTTGATAGATATAGCGATTAGTTGTTATCGCAGAAAGAGGTTGTCGTTCTCTTGAATTGTAATCCATGAATAATCTACAGGAGGAACACCGTTATTAACCAGTGACTGTTCGATAGGGAAGAATAAAATGATGGAACAAAAGCCTAAATATTTTATGTAATAATATGCTTCCATCTATAAAAGTCCAGTTCACATGGAATGAAGGCTAGCTATTTGGAAAGAAATGATCCAGATAATAATCGATCCATTAACGTGACGGTCAGAGATATCAAATTTTAAAGTGATGTTGGAATTACAGTGGAGAATCCTAGGGAAATAACATGATTTTTTCATGAAAGAATCAGTGCACATCACAGATCTCAGAAACGGGAGAATGAAATGGGTGAAAAGAAAACAATATGAATTTTAACATTCACGTCTAAGATAACTTAATGAAACGGTTCCATTGTCAAAGAGGAAAGAGCAAATAAGGCACACACAGAGTGAAACAGGAAAGAAAAATATGACGTAGCTTCTGAATTTGTAGTAAATAAAACTAATAAATTACTACACAGAATCGAATGGAAAAACATCGATGCTTCATTGATGCTGGTTCACACATACTGATGAAAAGAATATATAGGTCTAGAAGAGTGTTTGTGCTTAATGACTTGGTTTACGCTATTATTAAAAGATATATCTAACAGCCAGAAACGAATACAAACCGGAGAATAGGAAAATGCAAACGAAAAACAGAAAAATATTCCTTGGCATGGTGAATAATAAAAGAATGGCCGCAAAATAAAACTAAAATGATATAGACAGCAGATTGAGTTAATCACATCATTTATAGTTTTTTCTAAGATAATAAAAGTACATTATACAAAAACAAATAGAGTGAATCATTTTCAGAATGACACTAAAAAATACATTCTTCTTGAATGGAAATTGGAAATACCATTAATTATATCAGTAAAAATGTTGGGAATAACTTCATAGGTACTTCCTTATTTCTTATTCTTTCTGTTGTAACCTAGGGAAGGTTACTGAATAGAATCACACGAAAGTTGCTAATGAACGATAATACTTACAACACGAACAACAAGTGTCTTCAGCCGCGCGTAGAAGTAGTCAACTGCGAGAAGTGAGTCAAGTGAATTCCAGAATAAATCTTCAACTGCAGACCAACATACAGTCTTTACTACTGTATTTTGTTATATCTATCCATATCCATGAAAAAAAAAGAAGTTGGAAGTTATAAGTAAACAAAAGAGAAACATATCTGTATAAATGGGAAATGAACAGAAATAAAAAGAGAACATTTATAATAATGTAAGAATTTAGTTTAGAATTAAACCACAGCAGAATAAAATTTAGCATTCTGTTAATGTTTATAATATGCTTGATAACGGGCGCAATACATTACTCTAAATTGTGTCTAAGAATTTCATGGAAATGTCAAGACTCTACGGTATTGTATTGATCTGCGAGGTTTATATAAATATTATGAGCCTTCTCAGCATGTAGGATCCATTATTAATAGTGCAGTGAAGAGAATAATAATATTTGGAAAATAACAGTCACTTTATTGTGAGGCGAAAAAAGGGGCACAGACATTTTAGAATAGTACTCACCAAAAATATCTAATTCATTCTGTGTCAATAATACTGGAATTAAAATTTACAAAAGAATCCACCATTCATTTGTATGCAATCAGATATATGGTATACGACAATGATTGCAATACTTCTGCCATGAATTCTTACGAAATAGGATTTTTCGTTGCCTTCTCCACCGTTTTTGTGTCGATGCCCTCCAGCGTTCAAGACCTCAATTTATCTTGCGATTTCGCCAGGAGCTTGGAGACAGAGAATAGATGGATTCCCGCCTGTCACAAAGAGAATTATTTTGAAGTGAATGAAACAGAAAATGTCACTACCCTTTTTGAAAGTATAGCCGTCAATCTGACCACCTATCCATGGAACAAACGGAACTATTCAGCTGTTGACATCGTCGGGTTTCGGCATAATCCTGGGAATGATAGTGAACATTTGAAAGGGATATATTCAAACGACTCTATTGATAAAGAAATAGACATCTGTTTTGAACATGCATATGCATAAAATATTTTAACCACATTAAGTGGTTGCTTGGTGCTTCTATATATATATATATATATATATATATATATATATATAAGCTATAAAAATTATTATACCGGGTGTGACAGCAGAATTGTCCAAATTATGTAACAGCAAAATTCTCCAACTTCTAAATTAATTTCAGCCGTTGTATCAAAGAAATGATTAAACATATCTTATTGGAGTTTCCCGAGATTTTTATAACATTATAGGAATCTACTTTGAGCAATAACAATGTATAATTACTCTTCAGGTATAATAGAAGAATCGTGAGGAAATCTAACATAAACAAAAATGACATATCCTTCAATAATTATTCAAAGCTAATGATCGATCGGAAGCTAATAAAGGATTGAAATAAAGTTAAAACATTATTTCAGGATAATTTTCAAACTTATTCAAGATACAGTATTTACATTATGCGGACCATTGTCCTCATCTTTGTCGCAATATTTGTCACAACGTTTCGGCCGTTGTACGCTCCGGCCTTCTTCAGGTGGTTGGAATTTCGAACTGGACCCTTTATTACGATCCCTGGGGTAGACTGTTCTAGTTCCAACTGAAGAAGGCCGGAGCGTACAACGGCCGAAACGTTGTGACAAATATGGCGACAAAGATGAGGACAATGGTCCGCATAATGTAAATACTGTACATAATACCTCATCTCAGAAATATAGACAGACTTATTCAAGATATTCTTCTCACACTCTAACCTTGTAATTTTCTGTCCTGGAGTAACAAGATACTTCACAGGTTTCACGTACGATTTCATTTTCAAGTCATTTTTCACTGCTCTTTGGACTGTCATAGCTGAATCTACTCCTTCCTGTGCCAAAAGTTGTATGGATTGAGTTGGATCTTTTCTAATTGATCTCTTTAGCTCTAAGTTGAAATGATGATTCCTTTTTTTGACCTCCTGATCCAGTTTTTCTTTCTACTGTTTTCTTTTTTAAAACTTATTTTCTTGATTGTTCTTGAATGGAATTTGAAGCTGTAAGCGGTGTATGAATGTTGGTAAAATTACTGAAGGCCTGAATGATCTTTTTTGTCCAAACATTGCTCATTTGAGAAGACAAAGTGAGTATAACACAAAACGATTTTAAACTGTTCTCTTTCTAGCTGAATTATTTGAAGTGTTTTTCGGTGGTTCTTACGACAGGTCGTGTCAAAATAGCTAAACGCCTTATCTGAAAACCCGGAAGAAAAAAGTCATTTAGTTTAGTCGATTTTTAGATATTAAACATTTTTCAGGATAGACAATTATGTTAATTGGAAAATATTGCTGTTACCCCCGGTAAATTAGTATGACACTTAAAACCCTGAGAGATGATTGGACGTTCTCTCCATCATACTTCATGCCTTGAGTACCTAATGGGACTTAAGCTAAATGCAAATATCTCGTCGATACATCTATAAATTTGCTGGAAAACTTGTCTGATCCCTGTACTCTTCCAGTAAGTACTTGACATCTCCTACTATTCATTTTATGACATAGATCAAACCGAAGTTGAGTACTGCTGCCGTAATCGGACAAGGGCTGCCAACTGTCTAGTCTCGATTGTGCTCAGAGCACTTTCCAACAAACACAACTTTGCAAGCGTCTCGCAACTGTATCTCTATTTCTGTGGAAAATATTCTCAAGAACTACATCCCTTAGTCCCCCCAGTTCTAATATGTATGAACTGCCATGGCACACACATATTGTAAGGAACCACCTTCATTCTTTTCGTATTCTGTTGTTGAGTTATGTTCTTGTGGAAAAGCTTCTCACGAACCACTGCTTTACGGAAATAACTCACAAGAGCATGCTTCCCCAGTCACCAAAATTTAGGATTACGCCTCTACCTCTAGTGGATCTTGTATTTGGTACGGGGTGAATATTATTGTAAAAAATTCAAATCAATACGAATATGGAGTAATCCTATCTCCAAGCCATATAGGCTTTCCCAGACAATGTTCCGTGAAGATACAAGCAGATGTATATGGAAAAGGACGTTGAATCTTTAAGCATTCCATGCCACACGAAAAACGTATATACTAATAGAAAACAGCATCAATGTTTTTAATCCAGGGGTTAATGTAATGATTATGAAGGTGCATGCTGATGACGTAGATATTCACATTGGGTATGATAATGATCTCGGAAAAAAAGAAGAAAAAATCAATACTATTTACCAAAAAAGAAACACACACACACACACACACACACACACACACACACACACACACACACACGGACGTCGGCTAAAATTTTTCCAAGACAGAAATCATGATCTGGATTTGGAATGAAAAAAGCAATGGACGTTACGTTGAATTCATCATAAAATCCAAACTTAGGAATTAAAAAAATTCTAAACGTTTCAACTACCTAGATGTATGAATCAATTATAACAATTTAGGAAAATGCATATAGCATAAGCTAAGCTATACGTAGTTTGTCCAACATTGCGAGATACCTCAAAAGAAAATTTAACTTCATACCTCGTGACATCTTAAATAAAGCCTTGACATCTTAACTCTGATATAAATGTCCTGCATGACGTCCAACTCTTTACGAATTGTCTAGACTATCAGCTACATAAATCTGTTTCCTCAAAGGAATTAGTAAAAATGGTTTCAAACGGGGGAATCCTTTCTGTGTTAAAGAAGATCATCCTTCGCCTGGAGAATTCTAACAGCAGCAGCATCTATAAAGGCTAACACGTGTAACTAGAACGAGGCATAATGATATAATGAAGATTTTAATTCCCCCCTCTAACTTAACTAAATTATTCGCGGATATGCGACTATGAATATTAATAAAACCGTTAAAAGTATTTGGCTTAGGAAGACGAGAAAGATTTTATGAATTTCAACCATCAGTAGCCCTCACTCTTTCTTCAATGAGTGCTGAATGTCTCTGTATATGGGAAGCCATTAATCTGTGCGTCAGCGTTACCACGAGCATCTATCACGAAAGATTGGTCACCATGTTCAGAAGTTAAAACTATTCACTCATTACCTGTCTTCATATGTTCCGCGCGGGGAACAGGATATGATTAACATAAAAATAACATCATTCATTTACTGTTAAACAATTTACCTTGCAGATATTTTAGTTTCTCTCGTAAAAGCATTGCTTATATTTTCACTATGAATAATCAAAGTGTTTTGTATACAAGGATATATATATATATATTTGTGTCTGTAATAAGATATATATTGTGAATTTGTAAAGCAAAATAAATAAAAACAATATATTAACACCCTGATCTTCTTAACTTCTCAATATTTCATTTGCAGCTTCGCTTAATCAATCCTTATGCCAAGAATGATCTACATGAATTGCACAATTATTTATATTTATATATATATATATATATATATATATATATATATATATATATATATATATATATATATATATATATATATATATGTTGCCAAATTAAATGTTATATTTAACGGGATTCAGGAATGGATGATATCATTATTTAAATATATATTTATTATATCTTTCCTTTTGTTATATTTAAATCCGGCTGTTTAATTTTTATCTAAGTTTTTCGGGAATGTTACACTATGGTTTTTTTTTTATTTTACCTTTAAAAGTATCCTGCCTTTGACGCTGGTTTGATGTACACAAATTTCAACTGAGCCAAATAGTGTATAGAGCAGCAACAATTTCGAATTTGAAAAAAAAAAACATGGGAATTCTGACTGAAACTTAGCTGAACTTAAATATTTAATATGGGTCTCGAAGAATGACATTAACAATGGTAGATTGGAATGTTTCCGCTTGTAATTGATTCTACAGCAACCGTCAGAAAAACAGAAATATCTTCGTTCTGAGGTGTGAGCGTCACCTACTTATTCTGAAATACAACGACACATTCCAAAGATATCTAATTATTTCCTGTTTGAAATTTGGTAGAACGTCAGTTTAATCTTTCTTTGTCGGTGTTTGTGTTGAATATTGTAGAACATGACAGAGTAATGACAGAGAATAGAACATCGAATAAATTTCAAAAAGGAAATTCCATTATTTCATTTATCGCTTTTTCTACCTGCAGTCTATTGAGAATTAACATGAATTATTCGCACCATTTATTAAAATCTTCAAGCCTATTTATTGTCTCACATTCATTCATTGTGACCTCTGCTTTCGCTACCTGCTACTTTTTCCGACCGACATAACTTGAGGACATAAATTAGTGAATTTTGGACTAGATCTTTTAATGTTTGTAAATAGTTTCAAGGATTTGATACGATGCTACTGAACATTAGAGGCAAGTTGGTTACGTCACAAAATCTAAAAAAAAGTTAAATAAATTAGTTCAATGAAAAACACATATAATGACGCCATTGTATCAAAAAAGAGACGTGACAATAATCCTTATAAAAAAAGTTCTTGTTTTAAATTATAAATCTTGGGTTTTAAATGCGTAGAATAAGTTCTTTAAGTGAGATGGTATTTACAATTTCATCAATTAAGAAGAAACGATTTGATATTCATTTTACATTGAAGGGTACCACTTTAATATTCACCATGGCAAAAAAACAAAAAACAAAAAAAACTAGGAAACAGATTCAATTATATTCACCATAATATTTTAATAAACATCAACCTTTGTAGAGAATTAATAAAAATGTGATTAGCTACACAATAATAAGTTCTTTCGTTACACGTGAAATTCTACAGCAATATATTTTTGCATGTCTAACATACTTTTGAATAAAGTTCTTAACATTATTTTACATTGCGCTCATTTAAGATTTATCATATTGTAATAGAGGAGTAAAAGATGTATTTTTAGTTCTAAAAAGCACCATTATCGAAAAATATAGTTGTAGAGAAATAACATTTTCCAAATAAAACATTAATAGGAAAAGAAACGAGAAATTGCCTGAATCGATTACACTTTCGGTGCTTTTTGGTTATCATTTAATCATAGAAAAAAATAATATATCGACATTAAATTTTAAAACACTTTAGTCTCAAAAGACGGGAAAATCTAAAGACGTTTGTAATTACAACAATGTAAAAAAGAAAAAAATATTGTTTTTTTCTAGACACATAAACAGGAAGAAATCATATGCAAACGTTTCTGTTCACAAAACTAATGTTTTAGATTTATCTGTTACTTAGAGCAGCACATAATAAATGGAATTGTATTCTGCTAAGACAACTGTGCCATCAAATAATGTTGAAATAGACAGAAGAATAGCTTAAATAAGATGTAGAAAAAAATCAATTCACTAGGGAAAAGGTGACAAAAATATTTGGAACATCGAAGTCATTTACCATAAATACAATTTAATTTCTGATCTCACTAAACTTCTATTATGAGAATGCCCACACCGAAGAACCAAAAGTCTTAAGAGGGATACACTTTCTCTCTTAGAATGCGATTTGACATTTCAAAACAAAACAGACCCTAGAAGAAGAATTCAGGATAAATAGCCGGAAATTTGTGAAAACAGTAAAAAAAAACAAAAACGTGGTAATCGATCCGAATTACACAATTCGTAACAATAACAACTTTCTTCTTGAAGGCAGAAAATACTTATACATTTTTGTAACCACATTGTCGGAGGGTCCTAGAATCCGTCAGCAGCTCCCTCTGGAGAGCGTTATCTATAGCAGACGGTGACACCGAATAAAATACTTACACATAATTAATGTCAACCTATATACTAAAGCACTATAAAAATAGGATTATGATGTTAAATGACCCAAATAAAAAATTAAAATAAAATATTCAACCACTCGAATGAAACCTCTCTTCTATAAGATGTCACTGCATTAAAATTATAACAAAGAAGTGGTGAGGATTTTGGTCACGTACTTGAAAGGGTTTGCACATAACAATTATCTGCACAAACCTTTTAAAATCTATCGTTTCCGCATGAATACACAACCATAAGCATCGCCATTCGGTATTAATCAACAGTAGTGTCAAAACGTTATGAATATATTGCTATATGTTCTAGAGACAGATTAAAATGGGAAGTTTGAACTCGTTTTGTCCCTTTTCCACAGGAAATGAAACACCGGCGTGATGTCTTAAAACCGGCAGAGAGAATATTTATTATCATACTGTCGATCACCTGATGTATTATTAAAATCACAGCTTGGAATAAAGCTGGCATTGACGAACAGCAAACAGGCAGAGTTTACCAAATTCTATTTTTATGAATAAGGCAAGGGAAGAGTTTATTGAATTTAATATACTAACATGTTCGTTTATATGAATTACAAACCCATAAGCACACAAGCATGCCAGGATAAATTCATTAGAAATCAGTACATCTTTCATCAGGTCAAGGAAAAGCGAACATCTATTGCAATTAAAACCAGATTTTTTAATCGATATATAATTAAGTGGGTAACTTTCTGAAAATTATCAGCTCTTTAGACATCCCAAAATCTCTCTTGAACTACAGTTTCATACCTTGCTTATCTAATTAATACATATTCACGCCTATAACGGACAGATAACTTTGAAATGACTGCAATAATATCTTTCATATAACTAAATTATGAGTTTATTTGATCTTATTTCTCTTAGCCTAAGGGACCGGGCAGTTTCGTATAAACTTCGAAAAGAAATATAAATTGTGATTCGTTAAGATCTTAGTGAAATGTTACATGGTCACATTCTACCAAGGAGTTGGGATTTGAAGTGTTTTTCTTACTGTAAAAGGCCCCAGAATTACTCGATGAAGAGGGTTACATATTTAGTGGTAGATTTATTTGGTTATGTGGTGAAGATAACGGTTGACTCTAGACTGGCACATGATAAGATTGCAGTGATCGACAGAACATCCTCTTGGGAGCCTGTTCTACAAGGCATTGGTTCATGAGAAGAAGCTACTCGAATGTAATTTACATCTCACGAATGTAATACAAAGAGAATGATGGTGCTACAATGTGCGTGGCATGGCGGATCTTAACCGTGAAGATTAAAACTGGTGCAACTAAGGAAATAACTGTAGAGTAGCGTGAGACTTGGAAAATAATTCCCCACCCCTACATGTACGCAGAGACGCTTTTATTGTATATCGAGACTGAAAAAGACTGGGCAGCATCTGCCCATATATGCCAGAAGCACTTCATTTTAGGGCTGATTTGGCTATTGTAATAGTAGAGGATAGAAGTGAGCCAGCTACTTACTTGAGCAGTGCAGAGAACAGACCATTGTATCGTTAACTATTGATCGTGTGTACGGGTTTGTTCCAATGGGCTTTCAAAGCTGGGGTCTTCCTGAGTGTTACACGTTAATCGTTATCTTTGAAAGTTCTAGGTCCACTCGGTGTTGATAGACTGAGAAAGAAAACCACCGTTGTAAGAGAAGGATCAAAGTTTTTATCAAAGGGAACAGCAGTCAATTTACCTTAGGTAAGAAATTACAATCAAAATTTTATAATAAAATTGTGTGGGCCTATTCAGAATTGCACACAGCTGATGAGAACTGCAAATCAACGTTCTTTGCTAATTAATAAACATTACGAAGCCACCTGCAAACATTTCAACAGAATTTTCTCTTAATTCCAATGTAAATTACTTGAAAAGGAATTGATGTTTTGGATTCCATATATGTTATTACAGTATATTTAAACGTAAGAAAGGAAATAATACTTTTTCTGATAAATATTTTATAATTTAAAATAACTTTTCCGATAGAACTTCAGCAGCATTTAGTACATATTAGAAAAACTGAAGAAATTTTATATCACGGAAAAATCTTACGGAATAAGGGGTGATGTGAAACTTTTAAATGGACATTAGAATAGCGAAGAATGCCTTCCAAAAACGAGACAAAATATTAATAGGATAATTTCCTGAAACCAAAATAAGAGTATTGAACAGTTATGTAATTTGAATGCACCTACATGTTAGTAAATGCTGGATTGTTTCCTCACAGTTGAAAAGGAAACTTCATATCACAGATGCACTTCTGCAGCGGGATGCACTGAATAAAATGGAGTGAACAAATGATTCAAAAGGAAGTCTTTAGAAAAATGGAAATAAAATGAGGTAGTTATAGTCAGAAAACGAAGAATACAGAATTTGAAAATCACAGGACATCGTAAATAGGAGGAGGAGGAAGAAACAGTGAGTAAACAAGGGAGAGTCTTCTTGTATGTTCCGTGTTGTCATCAGGTCATTAACGACCATGGCTCTCCACAATTTCCTATCCTTTGTAGCTCTTAATATTTTTTTGGGGGGGGTTATCTCTTTTAAAATTGTTCCGCCACCGATTTACTCGAGTTTGCTAAGTAGGTTATGCGTTGTTTTCTTCGAGCACATTTGTCCTAAAGATGGCCTGTTAGTATCCCATTTTCCGAGCAATTTTCCTCATGATGTGCCCTAGATATATCAATTGTCTCTTTCTGATTATTAAGCATAAGTGTCCTTTTTGTTTTCATTTTCTATAAAACATTTTAAGCACAGAGAATCTACCAAAATAATTTAAGTAAATTGGATTGTAATCTTCTATATTAAAAAAAAGAACTATCTAGTGAAGGCGAACGGTTTTCCATGTGTACTTATCATTGACCCGTTTCATTACTTTATTTCAATCTGTCTGAATCTTTTTACATTCTGTTATTTCGTATCTTTGCAAAATGGACGCCATGAAACAAAGCGAATTTTAATGAAGAACAAACTAATAATCCTAAAACTGAAAAAAGGTGTGATGATTTTTGATCCAACCTAAACTTCGGTGAAGGAAGACCCAATATCAAATTTTGAATGTACAGAACGGTAAAGGTTGCTATAAGAGTACCATCTATGAATGTGCTAACTTGTGGACCTGTTTGATGAGAGCTGAGATACTTGTCAACACAACAGTGTGTCAAAGCATGCGTACATGAAATAAAATCGGTGGTTTCTGGCTTGTGGCTAAAATCGTCAGCCTTGTCTATATTGAGGATAATAGTGCGTGAGCACGGCAGTTAACACTCGAAGTTAAAGCATAAAAATTGAAGTTAGAATTCTGTGTGTATGCGTGCGTGTACGCCTTTGTGTATAAGATTATTACTCGACACAAAACGCACGACCACAGATTTTGTGAAAGTATCATATAGTTTAGGCAAGTATTATTTCCAATTTGATGATATTAGCATAATATAGGGTATTAATAATAATAATAATAATAATAATAATAATAATAATAATAATAATAATAATAATAATTATTATTATTATTATTATTATTATTATTATTATAATAGCTGGCGTAAAACTTCCATTATTTTCCAACTCATACAGTAGATTGCGTCTAAAATGTTTGTAATGTACACATTCAGAAAAAAAAATATGTAGAACAAAGCAATCTTTTAAAAATTAGACCCATGAACATAATTACATATACAATCTAAGGTTTCACCCAAAGGTGGGTGAAGAAATTACTGGTGATTCCCATAGGATTTATTCTAAACCATTTGATTAATCGTTGTTATTAACTAATCAATAAACGGAAAATTTCAAGATGAGCGCGTCCGTATTATGTACTCACATTTCAGTTGCATTCCTCCACGCTGGCTGCATTTCATTAGTTTTGTCGCGTTGATTGCCAGTATAACTGGTTTTGTTTTTCTTAAGACAAGAGACTTTATACAAAGATTTGTATTTTTCTATACTTTTTTATTTGCATGCAATTTAAAATACAACTTAACCCCCCCCCCAAAAAAACCCCCAGACATACAGCCGAAATATTGTTAAACAATGTTAAACCCTGTGGCGATTCTTTTCCCTTTCTTTTCTTGAATCATGCTCTTTCATAAATGATGAGGATTATGATGATAATGATGATAATAATAATAATAATAATAATAATAATAATAATAATAATAATAATAATAATAATAACAATAATAATAATAATAATAATAATAAAATATATTTTCTCTAATCATAATTTCGTAGATTCTGAAACAGACTCATCAGTCTACAAAAAGATTAATAGAAAGAAAAAATATTATTAAACAAATAAAAAAGGATGATATATTGAGAATAAATAAAAAATAAAAATAACGATTCAGTTGAAAGGCATATGTTGTAGTGTTTCTAAAATAACTGAGGATTGGGTAAAACCTAAACTTCGTCCCCAGAAAACATTGTGTTTCAAAAGGACGTTTTTTTTTTTCTCTTCAGACCGCTAATACTATATAATCACTGTGGAATGTTTATTGCTTAAAAAGTTATGCTCAGAATTCTAATAAAAGTGAAACAGATGAGATTGAACTTATATATTTTTTCTTGGGAATTTTTTTCTTGTAAATTTATTTATTAGATTATTTATTTGCATAAATAATTTTATATTTACTTGATAATAAAAAAAATGCGAACCAAAACAAATATGAAACACTTTTTCTTTACATATTTACAAACATATAAAAATGTTTATAAAAAATGGAAAATAAAAATATTTATAAAAAGGGGAATAAAAATAAGTAATTTTAAATCTAAAATTATCAGAGATGAAAAAATATAATCTATGGAAATATATGTATGTTTATTCGAATCTTCTTGTTCTAGAGTTTACAGACATTTTTATAAATTTAGAAAGAAGAATTTTGCTTTCATAGTTATAATTTTACAAAATGTTAAACAATTGATCTTGCATTGTACTTGAGTCTTGTTGGATTGTTCATAAACTTGTGATCTAAGTAGACACATCAGCTGGTTGACTAAAAGACAAAGACGTGAACTAAAATACAACTGCTGGATGTCCAGTTCTTGTATTTTAATATGATTACATTTATATCCTTATTCAGCCCATGAAGTTTACCGACGACCCTCGTAATTGATTCCCATATTTTTATAATTTTTTTTATTTATTTTTGTAATAAAATGATTTTGGCATAAATATTTCTTCATAAAATAATAAGTAATATATATATAGAAAACAATAAATAAAAAAAAATATTGCATTGAACAGAATGACCCACAAATAAAAACAAGAAATTTGGTACAGCTTATTTAATTGTTGGATTTTTTTAAAAACAAAATCAAAGGATAGAGATTTAATAACTTAAAACAGAACGAATACACAGATGTTAGATGTGGTGTTAAAATTAAAGAACTCGGGCACATTTCTTAACATTTTCTAAGTTCTCAAATTGGTTATTCTTTCTTAATGGGAACAATGGCGTCGCATTAAAAATATGATAACTACGACATCCTGGAAAAATAAACCTTTAAAATAATTATAAGTTAGAAATTTCTTTTTTAAGTTCATTCATATAATAAAATATATAGTTACTTTTTTTATATGTTAGTTAAATTTTTTTCATCATATAGTAAATTAAAAATTTCCAGTGGGGCCACCTGTAGATCGTTCACATATTTTTTAGAAAATTTTACGTATAAAATTAATCATGGAAGTAAACAATCACACAGAGAAAAATGTGTATAACATTATTGTTTCGTTTTAAAACGCAGCTTTTAAAACATGAAACATTGTCGAGGGAGTATAATGTAATATTTGTGTCAATGTATAAATCATCCTTTTGAGATACCATTCTTTTGCTGGAACGTAAAATAATCTTTGCTAAAGTTTTTATTAAAGATTCTGTTAAAGATTCTAATAAAAAAAAAGATTAGAGATTCTGTAAAAGAAATATAAGTTTTAATGTGTTCAAAAATATTAAAAATCTAAGTATCTTTTAAAAAGAAGAATCTATCTAAAAAGTTTGAACTTCTTTTAAAGAATATTCTGCTAATACCAAAGCATGTTGTTTGAATATTTTTGTCAGTTTTGTAGATTTTTACAGCGTTAATCTATTGAAACTACATATTACACTTAACAAAAATGTTCGTTTTCCCTACACACACACACAGACACACATAGACACACACAGACACACAGACACACACACACACACCCACCCACACACACACACACACACACACACATATATATATATATATATATATATATATATATGTATGTATGTATGTATGTATTTTATGTGTGTATTCTCGTTCTGTATGTGTTTCCTAATTTGTGTTTGTTTTAGTTCTATATGTGTTTTCACCTCTCTCTCTTTCTTTTTATTTGCGTGTGTGTATGTGTTTGTGTAATGGTGGAGGAAAGATAATGAACATTTGCGTTCTTAAATTTTATTCTATATTGTTGATATTTTTCTACTAATTGGTCATACATTTCATAATCCTGGGAGTCACCTCAAGCACCACAAGGAACCTTTTGAAATGATCGCTGATAGTAATCATTGTTTTTCCATTGATAACATCACAGGCATTTAAATATTCAGCTTTCCTACCTTTTAGCTTAAGTCATTCAAATTTAGTTCTGCTAGAACATTCAAAAGGAACCAACCGTTGACTCTTGTAAATATTTATATGCTAAATGCACCTTTTATTATATCCATAAATCCTTTTCGTATGCTGTGTGCAGTTATTTAAAAACAATAAGCGTTTGACAAAAATTACAATCATTTGCTGTCCGATAAATAAGAATTCACTCCAGTAGATTGGTAAACCCTTCCTCTGTGTCAGATATCGCTTCCTATAGGAACATATTGTCATATCGTATGTCTTTGTTTTTAAATAATTATTATCCCTGACAGTTTATCTTATGGAATATTAAAGTTTTCATTCTATTGCACTGTTTCTGTAGATCGATGTATAGTACAATCCTTAAAAAGAGGGTTTTGCAGGCAAAAGTCTATTTTCTTCGTTGATAGTTCAGATTCCTCTGTTATTCCTTGTATAAGGGGGTTCATTTTCTTTATTGTTTTTAGATATTATTCGTATTTTTTGAAAAAGACGAATTATCTATCACTATAGCAGCATACATGATAATTTCACGGTTTTTCTATATTTTGAAATTTCTGATAATTACATTTTGTAATGAATTTCCTAAAAATAAACTGTCTGTGGAAATTCCCGTTACATTGTTAAATAGTTGAAATTAACAACTTTAAGACAATACAGTAATATCAACCATATTTATGAAGATTGTTAATTTTCAAAGAACTAAATATTGAAAATTGAAAAGATTCTTCATTTCACTAAAATTAATTTCACTGAAACAGACGTTAAGAGCCTCGTGGCGTTATCACTTCTTAATTTTCCCTTTCTTTCTTTTTTTTCTTATTAGTATGTATGCTTGCTTTATCTCGACAAGTAAATGTACTTTCTCTTATTTATTAAACTTTCGTCTTTGCTCGTAATCAAAAAGCGACGGGCTATTATTTATCTGATGATATGGCTGGAAATAATGGACGTACGAGGGCGGACGGGCTGAAATATACAGTAACAATTTTGAAATTGGAGAAAAAAATTAATGGATTTTTTCTGTGGCATTTGTTGCTTAGAACGTTATAAATTACAGTCGTATTTTGCTCGAGGTAATGACATCGTTTTCAAGTCTCTCACTAAGTATGTTAAGCTATTTTATGTTATGAATATATTTATTAATTAAACCAACCGCTACCGACGAGGAACGTTATTTTATTTGATATTTTTACGTTTTTTTTAGATGATGGGTTTAAGAGTTTGAACATTTTTTTTTAATTTATGTTGTCTGCAATAATTTACATTGTCTATGATATTTGTGTTATCGACGTGAAGCTGTTTCATACTGAACGGAATGCATGCTATAGTGATTAATTAGAGATATTATGGCATAATTGCCTGATTAATATTAAATCGACAGGAAAAAGTTGTACATTTCTAAGCGACTGTATTTTTATTAATATTAAAGATACAATTTTCTAATGGATGACAAATTTATATATGATATTGTTTTTATTAACTAAGGATTTGGGGAGGTGATATTATTAATAGGTATAACGTTTTCATTTCAAATTTTCGTAACATACCATTATTCTAATATACATATTACTAACATTAAGTCATGTATATCTACGTATTATATATTTATCGTTAGTTAAACTTATTTATATTTTTGATACGCGTACAGCCTAGTGGTTAGAAGGTCAGCGTTCCGATCATA
>OZ010571.1:124426180-124433680 GCA_963932145.1 Acanthosepion lycidas
CAACTTGACATTTTTAAACAATTTTTTTATTTCTGACAAATCTTCCAAGTCAGGGATTGACTGTACACTCCGTTGCTATTATGAACATCATCCGTCCCATTCCAGATACCCGTCCTGGGTATGACGATCAACTACATCCACGTCCTGGGTAAGACGATAAACTACGTCCAGCAGCAAGGCTTCTGATCAGAAGGTTTTGAGGAGCATGGAACCACCTTTTAATTGCTGGTGTTCCCAGATTCACCCTGACCCGGGAAGTAGCACCTGTTAGGGTCCCAGCTATGGGCAAATAGTTAACCCCGAAACTGGGGTCAAAACACTATGAAAGTGTAAAAATAGTTTTTAATACCAGAAATACTTTGTAAAAAATTATTATTCGCAATAAATTTTTGAAGAAGAAAAATCTATTACCAGCAATATATTTAAAAAAAAAAAAATACCAGCAATACGTTTTCGAAAAAAAACTATTACCAACAATAGATTTTTTGAAAAAATATTACCAGTAATACTTTTATTGAAAAAAATGTCAGCAATACATTTTAGAAGGAAAAAAAAAATATTGCCACAAATATATTTTGGACAAAATAAAATATTACCAGCAATAAAAATTTGGCAGCATTAAATAACCCATTGTGATTGATATGCTGTAAAGCAAACCAAACCAAACCAAACCAAACCGAACCTTCCAGATACATACATTTTGCATTCTTATAAGTGTCGACGACCAAGTTTAAAAAATACTAATAAAAGCAACTTATTTAAAAAAATGTTCTCTATTTTATTTTATCAGTGGACCAATCTATTTAAGTAGAGGCCATAACTTCTATCAAAATCTACTAAAATTAAAGTGGTAAATAGATAATGAGAAATTTATTTACTTCTTGATTATAAAAATGCCCTTATTATTTAATGTTAATTTTGGGGTTTATTAAAATATACATATTAGGAAATGTGAAATTTGAAACATTGTAACATTTTATTAAAATCTAGAGAAATAAAAGCGTTTCAAAGTTAACATCTAAACTTAACAATGTTTTCTTTTATTTTGCAGTTTTGTTCTTTTCTGGTGATGGAATTATTTTCTATCAGTCGTAAGATGAATTATTGTTCACGCATATGTATTATCAGGAGGCATTTTATTTAGATTACAAGCGATTATTTAAAGTAAATTAAAGTAATTATATTTCCACTATTTTTACAAGAAAGCATCAGAACAAATTATGAAAGCATTTATTTCAAAACCATGTTACAGCCATCATTGAATTTCTATATTTATTTAAACTTCATACGTGTGGATCATACATATTATTTTTAACGTATATTATAACTTGTAAGTATTTAAATGTCAGTTTGTAACTCTCTAACTTGTGTGGTTTTTTAACCTTGTATTCAATGAACTTTATTAATAAATAGTTTCGTGCAGAGCTATCACTGTATCTAATACAATTTTATATCAGGATATTCCCCATTTTTTGAAATGGTGTAAAATGTATAAAAATTAAATTAATTAAATTTAATAAATGATTTTGCTGTGGGTATCAGTGTGTCAAATGTCTGTAAGATTACTTATGTTCTATGTTGAAACATCTTGTCCATGATAGGAAACGGAAACGAAGCAGATATCTCTGAACACAAAACAAACTTTTTTTAACATTGAGAACATATTTACATTTCAACGCGACCGCTTATATTTGTTTCAAAATCCGTTAATATTAAATTTGATAGAATGCATTTCCAGTCATTTTCCATGCAAGACATATAGAACAAAACTACGGAATTTCCAATTCTCTCAAAATCATATTAGCATTGATTGAATTGATCGTATCTCCTTTGTCTTTCACGGTTACATATTTTTCGATTAACTTGTTCAGTATATTTTATGATATTTGGTTGAAGCAATCAGACTACACTTATCGATTGTGAGTCAGGAAACAAATCTGGATTTGCCAGAATAGGAAAATAAAGAACAAGACCCAATTCTGTACAAATGGATCCTAGACATCGAATATCCTGCTAAACGAGAGAAATTAAATCGGGTGGATGTCAAAATGTCACATTTTCACGTATCTGCAGCAACATAAAAAAAGAATTAAAAAAAATAAGTAATTTGCGTTGAGCAAATAATAATTTCTCCATATGGTTAAAGGCAATCGAATTCCATATTAAATCTGAAAGGATTTACTCACAAGGATTTACCTCAGCTAAGAAAAAGAAATGAAATAAAATAGCTATCAATGCAATCTGGCGTTAATATATGGCATCTTCGGATTTTTGTCTGCCGTTGCGTGTTGAGAAAGAATTGACAATTTTCTGCTCTGTTGCTAACGTTATAACCTCCATCTTGATTATGAGAAAAACTTTCGATTTCTTTACCGATGTTTCACATGTATTAACAAGAAAAAGCCGATGTCTCAATCATTATGATTATGAATAAAATATTCTGAGACTGTTTCATAATAAAGTACTACTTTTAAAATCTGGTACATTCTCCGAATTACTGTTTTCATATGTTGCCGTTATAAATGCGTCATTATTGAGATTTTTCTGTATGAACTTATGAGATGATAATTCATAATTATTTATATTATACGCGTTCACACTAATGTCCCCATCTTTGTTGTTGTTATCATAACGTTTTGGCCGTTGTGAACTCTGGTTTTTCCAGGTGTCTATTGCTCCAGGTCATTCGATGATGTATTACCCGCTAGAAATGTAAATAATTTAAACTGAGATATAGTAATGCATCACTGTAAGACATGAAGATAATAAAGCTTTCTACATAGAAGTTTTTCATCATTTTAGAATAGCTGTCGAAGTGGTGGTTAACACAGTTTCGAAATGCTCTTTCCAGCGATCCAAAATGTCTGACATCTTCTGTGGCGATTAGAGCAACACCACTTTTCTGAGGATCGAAAACGTTCTTGAGGCCAGCATAGAAAACATTGACATCATTTCCATCTGAAGCTTCTTAGAGTTCAGTGGCCTTTTGAGACGACCAACACTCTTTCATGGCTCTGAGAACTCGTTGAACCTGATTTTTGCACCTCCTGTAAGCGATCTTCTTAATGAACGAGTTCTTGTCCTCAATCCATTCTTTATATGAAGAGTGCATTTGATCTATAAGCTGCTGGACCTCTGTATTATTGTCATCAAAACAGTCTTGATGTTTACGATGTGGTAGGTCGAGAACCTCCAGTATGTGTTGCATCCCGCAGATCCTTCCAAAATGATTCGATGTCACTGGTAATGTTTACGAAATAAAGTACAGTATCAAGTTTGTCAGAGAGCTCAATTTTCGTTTTAGTAGATTTAAGAGGCAGTAGGTTAGTGCACTTGGACACCGTAGAATTTATAATCTTTTGCTTTTGTAGAGGCATTGTAGACTTTCTCCGAAGTAGAGCGTGTTCTGACAGATAGAATTTTCTGTGGAATGAATGCGTTATCTTAAAATCCTTTATGCCCCTGCTTTTGGTGATATCGTAGTCGATCAGTCTTTCGAACGATGATGCATCCACGAGGTCTTACGACAGCTGGGTTGCTGGTAGAAGGTGTTAGTAATACTAAGGTAAAATTCCTTGCAGATTGTGAGAAGGTGTAATCCATTCGAATTCATACGACCAATACCATGGCGATCTAAAACGCCCTTCCAATAATGATAATAATTTCCATCACGAGCATTGAAGTCATCTGTAAGGATTAATTTATCCTTATGTTGGACTTTGGACATGATATCCCAAAAGATATCGTAAAAATAATATTTTTCTTATTCTGAACTACCTAAGGTTGGAGCATATCCGCTAAATATCGTCACACGTGTGTGTGTGTGAAATGTGATATGCGCTGTAAAGAATAAGTGTGCTAAAATGTTAAATAATTGCATATATTTTGAAGAACCAAATATGTATCTTTTACAAAAATATGTTGTAGGTAACTTAGTATGAATTAAGATCTTTATGAATATTTTATAAATATATAGTAATATATATATATATATATATATATATATATATATATATATATATATATATATATATATATATATATATATATATATATATATATATATTATAAATGCCCATTTGATTTGTTTCTGTTTGAAATCTTTGAACAAAATGTTAACATCGGGACCATGCTTTCACCGTGAAAGTTTCCTATATTTTCTTGTCTCGCATATGTATTTGTCAAGTACCAGTTATGGTAAATATTAATCTTGGTGCGAGGTACTGCAAGAATCGATTAAACGGAAACGTCCAAAGAAAAAAAAGAATGATTATTTCACCAGGGAAGTTTGAAATTTTAGTTCAAATTCAAAGTATCTGCGTTGAGTCTATATATTGTTCCATGCTAAACAGAAATAAACTCATTTTTAGTACACAGCAGTGACTGCAGCTGACACTGAAACCGTTATTACATATATTATATAGACAATATATAAGCATAAATCACTTTTACATGGTAAGTGTTTCTCATGGTGTAATCTATATGCAAAAACTATCATTTTATTCACGTCGGAATACTTCAGCTTAAATATATTACTTTCACATATTTACTATCTATTACGCAAAAGTATTACACATCAGTTCATCTCTGGATGACGTCCTACGTAGACATTTTTTCTCAGTGTTAACTACTCCCCATTCTTTAAGATCATCAATTTATGTGAAAAATGTATGCATTCTTTATTTTTATGTGTCATGTCTTTTCATGACGTAGGTGATCATGGCTCTCCACTTTCCTCTATCCATTGCAGTACTCATCAAGTTCCTTCCCTCTGCTTCATCCGCCGTGAGTATCAGATTCTCCAGGACTTCCTTCCTCATCATGTGTCCCAGAAACTTCAGTTAGAATCCTTAAATATGTTCCTCTTGTGGTTAGTGCGTGTAGAAGGCATATTTTTCTAATTTTAAGTGAAAGTTTGGTAATACGAATATTAAAGATGCATGCCAGTTACTACTAGAACGCAGAATCTAAATTTTATTTCGCATTTGAAGAGGAAATGTCAAAAGAAAATAATTTTCTTATTAATTTCTAAGTATTTAGTTGTATAAATCTGAGAAAACATATAGATTCAAGTCGTAAGGTAATCGGATACTATTTTGAGGACCTTCACTTATTCTTACTCTATAAGACATGATATGTACATGCTAAGAACATGATCTTTAATGGAAGTTGCATGTGTAAATATAATAATTCATTATTAGTAGAATCTATTTATAAAACTGGATTTTTTACCTATCATAAAGAAGCGAAATACTCATTCGATTAGCTTTTTAATCGAAAATTCATGAAAACCTGGCAACTCCACCAATCGTAGATGAGACGAACCATATGAAAATGATCAGAATTTCAAAAATATCGAATCTTTTTATATGGTATTCACAACTATTCACTGCAGTCCGGATTCAAATGTAGAATTTTGAAAAGGAACGCAAACTTTAAGCAATAAAACCAAAGTTAAACCGGACAAACATTTAATATATGAAAGAAAGTTGGCAGATAAGGGAAATATAATTTTTTTTGTCATTAGGTACTGTGTTAGTGACTGATTGAATGCTTTTCAACTCAGGGAATGTTTAAACAATGACAGGTCAATTATATTTCATCTATCCATGACCAACTGTAAAAGAAACGGTGGTTTGTATATTAGAGTATACCGAAGCATAGTATAACTTAACTGTGCAGTGTCACCTGTAAGAGAATTCGTTAAAAAGCAACAACTGCAAATAAGTGGAGACTGTTACCCAACAAGTGGTGCAGAGTGGATGGAAGTAGTTGAACTGACGACTTGATGTTGTTTAGGTCATCGGCGAGGGACGCATCGAAAATTTATGAAAACTTGTGAAATCATTCACGAAATTCACATACCTTTGAATTTCTCATTTAAATGTTGATGAATGAATCTTATTTTGCTCAAATTATACTTCCATGTGCCGAGACAGTTATTTGCATCAGATTATATCAACTCCTTTTAGACACTTTCTATAATAATGGTTATTCAGAATTCTTTTTTTCTCCTAATAATATAGATTTCTTGCGTACATTTTACAAAATTGAAAGTAATCTTGTATAGAAAACCTCTTCTGTAAATTACTCTCTGATCAGAGATGTGTATCATTAAATTTCATAAATCCCAATTTCTTAATCTGCGTATGTTTTCTATTCGACTTATCCCTATAATAATTACATTATAAAATGATTTCCGCTTGTCACATTCCTAATCATTTACATTAATATTTTTATGACGCTATTTGTTACTTCACTCATCTTTCTCTTGTGTAGTTTACATTAAATCTCTATTAATATTCTATTTATGTTCATCTATTTTCCATATGAATAATAATGTGCTATTTAAAATTGCATGAGGCTTGTCAAATTCGAAAATATTTTAATACTTCAAAAATTCTATGACGTTTATCTCTTTACCGCGTCGTATATCTGTCTCCATGTCTTCGACGGTGGCAGCCATTTTAGATTCACTGATTTGGACATCATTGTAATGTATGTCATTGTCAAGCATCATTCAAATATTTTCCGTTTGCCTATCCAAACAAAATGGCAAGGAGCAGTAAAATAATGTGAAAAATTCTTTTTGTTGATTCTCCTTCAGAAATCCTCTTGTTAATTTCATTCAATTATCAAATGTCTGACAAATTAGATTGGATTATCAAAACAACTATGTGTTTCCTATTTTCCTGTTAATTATCCTGCGAGAAATGGCAGCTCAAATGGCTTTTATAAACAACACCATAGAACGAAGAGATAAAAAATATATCTTCGAATAAGTGTCTTTTTTCTCACATTTCTCTCCTGCTTGTATTCCTGTCGAAGCAAATTTTTTCACCTACGTGAATATGTGAGAAGCAGTGTCCGTCTCTGTAGAACAGTAAACATGGAAGCCGCAGTCTATTTGATAATGCTATTAAATATTTACGACAGTGTTAGAAGATTTTCCTATTTCCGCTTTTATAATAATAGTTTTCAAGCATCTTCCACAAAAAAATTAAGAAAAATCGACGACCTACAGATATTTCAGATCTAAAAGTACTTTTCTAATTAATAATTACATTTTGGTATATGTGTGTTACTTCTACGTACATATAAGCGAAGAGTTTAAGAAAATAAACATGCGTTTCGCAGTAGCTTTGTCATAGTTTCCTCTGTCAGATTAATATGAATTAATGAAGTTACGTCTGCCCTTGGTGGACAGGAGGCAAAGAAATCATGTCGTTCGCACGATTTTACTTTTGTGACGCAGCGAATATATTTTTTAAGTAATTTCTTGAAGTAAAATCTACATCATTTCTTAATCGGTTTCACCTGATGCAAGGCAGAAAAGCAACTAAAACACAAGAGGTTACTGGATATGGAAGAATTAGGAATAGAATCATTTATAATAACCGGGAAGGGAAAAGAGTAAGCAGGCGGACAGTAAATAGCGAATGACATTGCATTTAAATTTTTGAAGTTTGGCTGGAAAGCATGAAAATGGAAATGAGGTCC
>OZ010571.1:124436180-124513680 GCA_963932145.1 Acanthosepion lycidas
GACTCACTCTGCACATGAATGTTTAATCATCCGTTAGTTAACATCTACAAAAACATTCCTGTACACATTCATAATTTAGAATAATATCAGTGCGCAAAACCTGTATATCTAACCAAGAAAATAATAAACAGAAACTACAAATTCTGGAAGCTATGTTTATTAAATTTAAGACCAACACTTAAAATTAATTATGATATAGTAAAAATGTTCTGAAATGCTTATACTATATAGTCTTTTAAAAATATATAAATTACAACTAACAGTTTAAAACATTTTTATGTTTATACATTCTTTTTATAGATACAAATATTTAAGTAAATGCTCTGCTTCATAATAAACAGTATTAAACAACAGTTACCGGCCTGAATGTCCGAGAAATTTTCATAGAAAATATTGGTCCTCCGACAGGAATCGAACCTATGAAAATTTCTCGGTTTAGCCATAAAAGCAAAAATTATTTGCGATGGACGTCAAAACTCTGAAGATGATATTGGACAATATCGAAAATTCTGTGGAAAAATAAAAATGAATAAATATAACCACCGTACCATTCTTGGTGTTTTTTAACAGAAAACAAAAAGGCTTATACGTGATTACGAAGAGACTGTATTGAAAATGAGTAAACAAAACTAAAACTGATTTATAAGGTATGTTTAAATGAAAATATGCGGCCCAAATAACTGAATATATATATATATATATATATATATATATATATATATATATATATATATATATATATATATATTGTGTATTTAGGCAGCAAGCCTTCATTTATAGATGTTTAATTAAGGACGAGAAGCAGGTTATTGCGATGAAGCTTTTTATTTAATTAAATAATCTTGTGTTTGAATAAGTGTTTTCATTTCTGGAGAGGTTCTATACACTTTAACTGTTCAGATGTCCTATAATTCCGAGGGCTTGTACTTATAGCCATTATCAAGAATGATTTTATTTTTTTCAAACTGTATGTATAGGTTGTGTGTATGTTTCTATAGTTATAAGCACATTGTGGCCGTGTTCGTAGTTAATATTATTGTGTGTTATTATTAAGACTTCATTATTTTTAATCTTTTTTTTACATGCAGATCTGGTTAATATGTTTGTATTTTCTATCAGTATGTTTCTGATGGAGGCTGGTTAAATTATGTGGGTCTTTAAATGTGTTCTAATAGAACTGTGGTCGGATACGTGTAACATAAGGTCTGGAGAGGCATGTAGTAGTGTAACCGATTTAATTATTTAATGAAATACACACACACACACACACAAACACACGCACACACATATATACATATATATATATATATATATGGAGAGAGAGAGAGAGTTCACCTAAAAATGTATACACACTTCGGAAAAAGAAAATCTTGTGTATAATTTTAATAATAAATTTATTCAGACATCACGACAGTAATACAGTTTAACTTTGGACTTTACAATCACAAGACATGGTTAAAATAGTTGTCTTTTACTTCTAAACTTTTATTAGTACGAAGAACTACTGGTTGGACAACGTTCCAAACTGCCCAGTGGGATTGCTGCAAATGCATTTTCAATTTCTTGTCATGTTGTATGTATTTGTAAAACCAAGTTTTCGTTCATAGAAGATTAATTAAGAATCCTGGGTGTTATTTGTTAAAGAGTATTTGTTTATTTCTATAGAACTATAGAACTATAGTAAAATCAATTTCAATACAAACCGGAAAAAGAAACTATTAATATTTTCCTTATTAATTCAATATCAAAACGAGAGTGCGAACAAACGCTTGAAGACGCGACGCTTTAAAATTTACCATTATGTATGAATACGCGTTATTTGAAAAAAAAAATACAATACTGACATATCACAAACGATTAAAAGAACATATTTTGACAGATATTCGGAATAATAATGGGATAATATTAAATTCAAGACGAATACAAGAATATTATATTTCTTTGGTATTATTTAAACGAACTCGTTGCAGGAGTTTTCGGGAAAACGTTTTGTGGATTAGCATTTATAATATATTCCTCAATCTATGACGCTTGTCAGATTCTAAAAATATTTAGTTGTATCAATTAAGTGTAGACGTGTTCATGAAATTAAAGTTAACTCGATCTCTAACATCTCCAAGCGTTATATCTACTGAGGTATGGATCATATAAAAATTGGATTATCATAAACACATTGAGAATGAGTAAGCCATACTACATAACTACGGATATTCTGTCGTATTGTTGATAATTTTGCATAAAAGTATGTGATGTTTACGTAGGTGTACGTCTGTAGAGATGATATAATATGGTATGATATATTTATGGGCAAATTTGTTCAAAATCAGAAATAGAGCGTATGTAATGTTAGGTTGGTCTGAAAACTGCATTCAAGAATGAAACAGATTATTTCCGATTGGTGCTGTTGGGTTAAGTAGTTGGTTTGTTTGAGCGGCATATCAACCTTTATGGTTTATTTAATGCCGGAATCTAAACAGAACAGAATTTTATGATTTCAACTAAATATATTTTGAACGTATCTGTCTTCCGTCAATTACAGATGAAATGTATTATTGGTCATTTTGCTACAAAATGTATTGGTGGTAATTCTACTAAAATTGTATTGTTGGTAATCTTACTAAAAATGTATTGTTGGCAAATCTAATATAAATTGTACTGTTGACAATTCTGCCATAAATATGTATTGTTGGTCATTTTACCAAGATTGGGGACTGCTCGAATTTTTACTATACATATGTATTTTTATAATTTCATAAAGTTTTATTTTGTTTTGTGGGGGGCGTTACTATTAGCCCTAAAAGTTTCTACTACCCGGGGTCTGGAAACAGTGGCCTTTAAGAGGTGGTTCCACACTTCTCAAAACTTTTAATTTCCCGGTCAGAGGCTTTGCCGCCGGATTTAGCTTATTGTCATACCCATGACAAGGTGTGGGATTCAGTGTACAATTTTAAACACACACACACAAACATATATATTATAATGGAAGTTTTGGCAATATATCTATGTATTTAGGTCTATAAATGTAAATATCACTTTTGTCCGAAGAAGCAATAAAGGACGAAACAGCTGAAAAGAGCAGGTTAAAATTGTCTTGTGTCAGACCCTCTGTCTTCCGAAATTGTGAGAGGAAAAATATCATTCAGTCCTGCATTAGTGCTACCAACATTCATACTCTGTCTTCCATCTTTAAAGACCAGTCAAGAACCAAGAGAACAGTGAATAAGTTTAAAAAAGAGGGAACACTAGTGAGGAAAACTCGATCAGGCGGTCATGACTGGAAGAGTGGATAATCATTTTAACTTCGAGCTAAAGAGATCAATTAGAAAAAAATCTCACTCATTTCATAAGACGTTTTGCATGTGAGAGAGAAATTTCAGCCATGACAGTTCAAAGAGCAATGAAAAATATCTTGCAAATGAAATCGTAAGTGAAACATGTTACACAACTTGTTATTTCAGGACAGAAGTTTAGAAGGTTATAGAGGGCAACGACCATCTTGAATGAGCTGGGAAATGATCCCCCGAGGAATATATATGTATTTGAACTTTATTTCAATAATTCATAAACTTCCAATCTTTAGCTATTTTTAATTAATGATGAACATGTTATTTTCGTTTATGATCGATTTCATCACGACTCTTTTGTTAAGTTTAGAGAATAATTATAGGTTCTTATTACTCAATTTAGAGTCCGATAGTGTTAGAAAAACTTCGTAGAATTCCATTAATATATCTTTAATTATTTCTAAGATACAAAGGTTCAGAACTTAATCTAACAATTGGACATTATTTTCTCTTACACGATTTGAACAATTTTGCTGTTATACCCGTATATATATATATATATATATATATATATATATATATATATATATATATATATATATATCGACTGATATATTTAGTTCTGAGCAGTATTCCCAGAGAACATTTTCCTTGTTACAATTATTTTATAGACTATTTTATAGATTCCCCTTGCGAAAAATGTGCAGAAGTCAGAAGAGTATTTTTTATGTTATATTTCCGCATTTTGATCTCTTTTGACAGGAAAACATTCCCGTCCAAAGTAGTCAATCGAATGTTTCTCGTGCGACCTTTACAGTAAAGTTTGTATGGTTTCAGGGATATGAAGAAAATGCTTTTAACAATAACAGTAGGTGACATAGCTTTTAAGATATTACGAGACAATTTCTTATTTTCGTTCAACAATCAACTAACTAGTGCTTTTCGGTTTTAAACTTCTCCTGAATAAATGCGATAAAAACATTTGCTACTGTAAAATGTCGACACTTCTTTAAAAGAAAACGACAAAATCTGCGTAGAATTTTATTGTGTTTTATATGATTCTTTTTACGTTTCTAGAAACAAGTCAACTTAATTTGAAATGTACTGAGTTTCTCAATGTATAAGAGCGAGTGAACATACATTAAAATTTCGATAAATATTCCTATACCGTTTCAGTATTGCACTCATACCCCCATATATATATATATATATATATATATATATATATATATATGTATTTGGATTAATGTGAGTTTGTGACCCTGGCTTTCACGATATTTGCGATCGTCAGACAAACTGATTTTTAACTCTTGGATTTATATATGGTTGCATATATCAGTGTTTTCATGGAAGTAGGAGGAAAAATTGTAGTCGAAACGACACTCATACTTACGCAAACATACATTCACGCAAGTACACTCATTGACGTACGCAGTGCGTGTGTGTGTGTGTGTGTGTCTACGTACGTCAATGAGTGTACATGTATGGATGTATGTTTCCCATTCGGCTTTTACCCATTTCTTGGTTCACTTATACCCAGTTTTGTCTCTGACATTCACTCTGTGTAAACCCCCTTGGGATGAGATGATTATATATATATATATATATATATATATATATATATATATATATATATATATATATATATATATATATATATTATTTAAGAAACAGCAGATATTTTTATATATAGTACGTAATATTATAAATATTAAAATAATATTAAAAATAGAGCGTTAATAATATATGAAACGGTTACTTAACTTTTAAATATCAATTTCAATTTTATCACGACATAGACGTTTCTTGGTAAAATGTCCAGTCTTCAAGGGTTGTGGTTCCACTTCTTTTCAAATCTCGAATACACACACACACACACACACACACACATATATATATATATATATATATATATATATATATATATATATATATATATTGTTTTAGAAACCTCAAACTTTTATGACAAGTAGTGTGAATATAAATACATAATTTTTTTAAGATTAAACAGCATTACAAATAAAACAATTCTGTTTTACTTGAGGGATTTTAAGGTTTCACTCTCTCACACAGTAATCAGAAAAATTCCTATCAACAGAGAATATTGTATATGTCTTCCGGCTAGACTATAATCCGTGACATGGCTTTAAAAAATATACTCAAGCAAGTGAATCTCTATATGCTGCGTGTACCGTTTCCAACGGCTAATTTAGGCACAAGTGGCTAAAAGATATCAAGGTATTTAATCTAGTCACGTGATCTCAGCAAACGTCAGGTTTTGTCATGGAGACGCATACAATGCGAATATTACAACATCACTTCCTGCTTTCCGATATCAATGGGATGCGGTGCTAACGCCACCCTGTGTGAGAAGTTGAATAAAGTAGAAATAAAGGCTTTCCTATTCTTGGAGTAATATGATCTGAAATAAAGAGGTATCCTTCCAAACTGTCTATCTCCTGCGTACGTATTTATAAATCGATATCTCGGTATGCCATAAATCCTACTATATATTCGTCAACACATGCACACTATAAAGGTGTTGACTGAATTTTGTCATTATAAAATTATTGCCATTGATGTTTGTCTCCTGGACGTGAGTTGTACATTGATTGAGAAAGAAATGTCTGAAGATTTAAATTAGTTTGACGCCATCATATTAATAAATGAATCCTATACGTACCGGGTAACAGAGAAATTGTACAAATCGTGTAAAACAAAATTGTCCAATTGTTAGATTAAGCTTTGAACCGGTTTATCTTAGAAATGATTAAAAATATCTTACTGGAATTTCCTGATTTTTTTATAACAGTATTGGACTCTATTTTGAGCAATAAGAATGTATAATTACTCTCTAAACTTAACAGAGGTAACGTGAACAAATCGACAATGAATGAAAATCATGTTCATCATTAATTAAACATAGCTAAGGATTGCTGGTTCATGAAGTATCGAAATAAAGTTCAAATATATATAATTATATTTCCATGATATTTTCCCAGCTTATTCAAGATGAGCTTCGCCTTCTAACTTTCTATTCTGGATTACCAAGGTACCTTACAAGTTACACGTACGATTTCATTTTGATGTCTTTTTTTCACTGCTTTTTGCACTGTCATCGCTGAAACTACTCTCTGACGTTCCAAACGTCTTATGAATTGATTTGGATCTTTCTAATTGATCTCTTTAGCTTAAAGTTGAAATGATGATCCCTCCACGGGATTCAGTTTCTCTCACTACTCTTCCCTTTTTAAAATTTATTAACCATTCTCTTGATGGTTCTTGAATGAACTTTGAAGATGGAAGCCAGAGTATGAATGTTGATACCATTACTGAAGTCCTAAATTATCTTTCTCCTCTCATCATTGCTCAGTTAGGGATACAGTGGGTCTGATACAAAACAATTTTAAATATTTCTTTGAAAACCTGTAAATTGAAAACTAGTAATTAAATGCTTGCTTTTGAGATATTAATTTGCGGAATGGATAATTATATTGCTACACGATTTGGACAATTTTGCTGTTACAGCCGGTATATATATATATATATATATATATATATATATATATATATATATATATATATATATATATATAAATGTGTATTTGGGCGATACCTCTTTTATACATGTTTCGCTAAAAACGACTGAGAGAAAAGTAATAAATTATAAGAAATCAATTAATTGTAGCAAACACAAACACACGCATATATATATATATATATATATATATATATATATATATATATATATATATATATATATATATATATATAAGTGAAAGTGGACATTGAAGTCAACAACCGGCGGCGATAGTCTGTTTCATCTTTAAAATCATTCATCTGGCCACACGATTGCATTGCATGAAACAGACTATGACCTCAGGCTCTTAACTTCAACGTCCGAATTTACTATATATATAATCTTATAAACTATATTTATCATATATATATATATATATACGCTGAGAGAGAAGGAGAGAGAGAAATTTAGAAAGGAAAGGAATATTATTATTGTTTTGAATTCTCTTCGATTTGTTAGCGAGATTTCTTAAATAATGTACGTTATATTTTTCTGTTTGTATATATGTATATATATATATAATTATGTATTTGGGCGATACATCTTTTATGCATGTTTGGTTAAAAACGGCTGACAGAAATTAAATAAATTATAATAAAACAAGCAACTGCAGCAATATACATAAAAACAATTACACGTTCATACATTGAGTAAAAGTCAAAATAAAATCATCATTGATAATGGCTACAAGAATAGACGAAATCAGTCAGACATACAGAACAATCGGACAGTTTGTACATAATATATGTCTGGAAAACAAAATATTATAAAAACACAAGAAAAATTAAATAAAAAATACCTCAGTATGTTGCCAGCCATTTTAAAAGAAAATCATATATATATATATATATATATATATATATATATATATATATATATATATATATATATATATATATATATATGTATGTGTGTGTGTGCGTGTGTGTGTTTGCCGCGATGAAATCTTTTTTTTTTAAATTATAATGTTCAATATTGGAATTATACTTAAATACTGCTGATCCCTTTCGAAACATGGTATTTTCTGTGTCGAGATGGAATCATTTTTTTTTTAAATAAATAAAATCTAGGCTCTATTTGTGTATCGAGCACCTTTTTTAAAAAATAAAATCAAAAATACTAAAGAACTTTGGATCATCAATCTAACAGTTCTTTCCTATTATATCATTATATTTGAACACAAACAGACACACACACAGACACACACACCTAGACACACTCCTGCACACACACATATATATATATATATATATATATATATATATATATATATATGTGTGTGTGTGTGTGTGTGTGTGTGTGTGTCTGTGTGCGTTCAAATATATTGATATAATAGGAAAGAACTATTAGATTGATGATCCAAAGTTCTTTAGTATTTTTGTTGTTATTTTTTAAAAAAGGTGCTATATATATATATAATCGAATACAAAGTGTGACAGGTATAATACATTCTGTTTGTTAAATGGGTCGTTTATTTCAAATATTCACTATAATGTTTTAAATCATATACATATATGTTTGTGATGTGTGTGTTTACGTCTGTACGGGTGTATGAGTTTGTGAATGTTTCATGTTCATAAGAAACTTATTGATTTTTTTTTAGATTTTTAAAATCTAGAATGACTTTGATTCTCAAACGTGCACTGACCTTGTAAATCTACTAAAACGGTTATTAAAGTCTATTCTGTCAGTAAAAATAAAATAATTAGTTTAAATTTGTCTGCCATGAAGTAGACTGCCACAAGTTTAATTATAAATGATAAATCATTTACTGGAAATTTGGAAAATTGAAAGTCGAAAAATTTCTTTAAAACTGTTTTGTGTTTTGAAAATAATGACGCATACATCTTTATATTTGATTAGTCCTTGACGGAGATAAAATTGTTTTTTTCTTCCTGACTAGACTCATTTTTATTTCCAAAATCTGCTGTGTTCCATTCTCATAGTGACCAGAACAATATATTTATTTAAAAGTACATATTATTTGCGTAACCTGATATAAAACGCCCGTTCTAGAGACTTTAATAATTCATGCAGTCCGATAGATTTCCTAAATTGAATGCCCCAAAAATATGCGACAGTGCCACTACACGCAGCCTACTGCTATTAAGCATTACTCTTCAAGAAAGAATTGAGTTCTCCAAGCCGGTAGCGTATTTCGTATAGAAAAGAAAACGTTACAATTCCCCTTCTTTCTGCCGTAAGGGGTAAGATATCTGAATGATGTGAAATCAGTCGGGTTTCGATTCCAGCTTTAAGCAACTGGACGTCTAGCTGTGATAGGGACTGTGATAAATGGAAACAGTATGTCTGTGGATGACTATACGTATATATATATATATATATATATATATATATATATATATATATATATATATCGATTGGTTTAAAAATTCTAATACTTACCGGTCATAGGGATCTGTCCCTGTGCTTAGTAGTATCACAGATATGACTAGCTTGGACCGGCTCTGACAAGCTTGAGACAGCTATGAATAGCTAATACCTACTTTGACTAGCTTAGACCAGCTCAGACCGGCTTGGACAAGGTATAATCTGCTAAGACCCGCTAAGACCAGCGGCCCAAGTGAAGACACTCGGGTCCCCACGTTAATAATTGGCCTCGTGTGACAACGAGACAGAGTGGGTCTGGTCAATTAAATCAACCGTTCTCTCGAGTAGTATACAGATTCTGATACTTACCGGTCACAGGGACCCGTCCTTGCGCTTGTAGTATCACTGCTATGAATAGCTTGTACCAGCTCTGACCGGCTTGGACCAGCTATAACCAGCTAAGACCAGCCATCACTAGCTTAGACCAACTCTGACCAGCTTGAAACAAGCTACGGCCTGCTAAGACCAGTGACCCGAAGGAAGACATTCGGGTTCCTACGTTTAAAACTGACCTTGCGTCATAAACTGACTCATTGGCGGTGGTGGTTGGGGGGAGGGGTCAAGTAAATCTACTCTCTCGAGTAAAATTGCTCTCTCGAGTGGTACACACATTCTGATGCTTGCCGGTCACGGGGATCGTCCATGCCCTGGATTATCATGGCTCTGACTAGCTTAGACCAGCTCTTATCTTCTTAGGACACGCTATGACCAGCTTTGACCAGTTTAGACCAATACAGGCCAGCTCGGACAAGCTAAGACCAGCGGCACTTGTGAAGGCACTCGGGTCCGCACGTTAAAAAAAAAACTGTCCTTGTATTACAACCTGACTCAGAGGTGTGTCAAGTAAATCCACCTTTCTCTCGAGTGGTTTAAGCCCTCTGATACTTACCGTGCACAGAGATTCCTCTATGTGATGGTACTATCTGACTAGCTTAAACCAGCTTGGAAAATTTTTGTTCCAGGCCCGGGTGTACGCGCTCAATACCCCACCTTAAAAACTGACCTTGTGTCACAACTTGTGTTAGTGGGGAGACAGAGTAAATACCGATTGCGTAAATAACTCTAAAGTAGTTTGGAACATATTTGTTTATCATCTCTTTGTTATGTTCCTGTCTTTGGTCAGTGTGCGCTAAGGGGCCGCTTCTTCGAAGTCATCTTCGAGTTGCAACTGAGGAATATTATACTAAGGGAACAGCTGCTCGAGGCCGCGCCTTCTCATTGCACTTTAAAATGTGTAGTTGGTTCAGCACAAAGCCTTCACCACTGTAATTAAGTCATATGTGCGAGTGTCTAGTTGTCGATTGCTAGAAACTGAGTTGCTTCACACTCATACGTTTGTTTATATATATATATATATATATATATATATATATATATAATTTTTTCATAGGACCAGTCGAGGTGCAACTAAATGCACCGAAACGAAGTTGCATCTTTGTCATCAGTAAATTGTTCTTGTCTGTATGAAAATAAAATAAATAATTATTGCTCTACTATCGGTATTGAGACCTCTTTTGAATTAATTATGTGAACGTTAGAATTTATATTTTATTCTCGTTCTCATTATATATATATATATATATATATATATATATATATATATATATATATATATATATATATATATAATTTAATTGATTTGTGTGTGCTCAATACATTCGGTGGGAGTCAGAAAAATGTCGGTGTCTCTTCCGCCTTCGACAGTGCTTGCAATTGAATGATACTTGGCAAAATTTTCTTGGATTTGAAATTTAGCTCAGTTAAAAATCAAAACCGACATAGTACAAAGGACTGACAAAAGTTGAAGTTTAAAACGAAAGCTTTGTGATACTTAAACCACCTTATTTCAATCCCTCCTATCAACCAATGCGCAAACATTAAAATATATCCCAAAATATCTAAAATAATCCAATATTACAAAGTATTCCACTTTTTGTATATTGCCTTCACATATATAACGGTATATTTCTTTCATAAGAAAAAACAATATTTTTCTTAATCACAAACATATAACGTTCAACGGTTATATACAAACAATAACTAAAAGATATTTTTACGTTGTAAATCTATATTAAAATTTCTTTACTTCATTCGATGTTACTTTATAATAACTTTCAATAATTTATTTTCTAAACAAATGATGATTACATTTTTTTCTTAGACATTGATACATTCTTTATAGAGCCGACAAATAAACATAATCGAACGGCGTATACTAATTCTTTTCATTGCCAAATCCCAAGATCAATTAAATTCTCTGACACAAATTGGGCTGAGACTCACGACACAATTGATGGAGACGAGGAAAATCTAATGAAAATGTTTGATAGTTTCCGCTTTGAAAAGCGTAAAGAACGCCATCAAAGTGCGAATGGAGAGTCTTTGTGAGACTTTCGAAGTGTGACTTTTTAATCATTCTTTATGTCTCTTCAATAGACATCCAGAATTTTCGTCGACAGATTTTTCTCGAGAACAAACTTGTTTAGCGATGCGAAGTTTACAACCGATTTATCAGTTGATATAAAAAGTGTATAATACTCGCTGGGGTAAACAAACTTCGTTCAATATATATATATATATATATATATATATATATATATATATATATGATAAAGATATACACATTTTCTATATCAAAAACAAGTTGTTCTATAGCCGTTGTCTGAGATGGACGTCACTTCATGGAAGAGTACGAATTATTGTAATGTTGCACAAACACACTGGCCAGCCTTACCAGAGAGCAAATCAAAATTCTATAGAATCTCCATGAAATCCTTCTGATTTAAATCCAAATCTGTGGTCAATCTGCAAGGAACGACTGCGTAGAATGGAGATAGGAAATGGTAACATGTACATTGATTCATGTTTCATTGGAAAAATATGAAAAATTAAATAACGACGGAATAATTCTTTTTTTTCAATTAATTTGCACAAGGATGTATGTATGTATATATGAATGAATGTATGTATGTATGCATGTATATATATATGTATATGTATATCTATATGTATGTATGTATATATATATATATATATTATATATATATATATATATATATATATATATATATATATATATGTGTGTGTGTGTGTGTGTGTGTGTATGTGTGTGTGTGTGTGTGTGTGTGTTTGATATTTAAATTCCCAGGGTCTCTACTCTGTGCGCATGAGTAGTCGCATCAGCATTGGCATGTCGTCTGAAAACTTTTTCCACTTTATCATATGTACATACATACATACATACACACACACACACACACACACACACATATATATATATATATATATATATATATATATATATATATATATGTACACACACACACACACATATATATATATATACACGCAAACGCGCGCACACACAAACATATATATATATATATATATATATATATATATATATATATATAAACGTATATAGCGATTTATTTTGTTATATTTAACATTACAGTTTAAATAACGTGTTTCATATGTGTGTTGATGATCCTAAATTCAATCTGTAATAACTTTAAATGACTTTGAATTATTATTAAGCATTATTTATTATCTACTGAAGTAATAGAAAATGCATTGACTCATATATAATGATTTTACTGAAAAAAAATCTGAATTGTGTATAAAAATCACTGATCCATTCATACATCCGGAATTATTGCCATGTTTAGATTATTGCATTTTTTATTTTCTGAGAAACATCAGAAATTAGTCAATATTTTTCGATTAGTAAAGTATTAGGTAGGTGCAAAATAATGACGTAATAATGTCGTTTTTTGACGTTAAAAATACGTCAAAAAACGACATTATTACGTCATTATTTTTGCACCAATCTAATAATTATAAAATATACGCTATTAATTATCTCAGTAGACGTTTTATGATAAATGCATTGAGAGAACGATGGCAATGTCGTTACTCTACTCCATGTTGTATATTCTTCATACTTTAGAACATTATTATCCTCAGAATTTCTTGGATGAGGAGTGATATTTATTTAAATTAATTAGATTAAACAACATTTCGTCCATTTTGCACTCTGATCTTTGAACTGCATTCTTTATTTAATCAATAGAGATAGATTGTAAAGGAATATTACGTCTAGATGTTAGTTATTATTGCCCCGTTCCAATGTTTGATAGTCTTTTGTACCCACCGTCTCCCTTGGTGTAGCAAACTGCTAAATAAGAACAACACTAGATATCATGTGAGGTGGGACGAGAACAATCTACTCCTGTAGATTAAAAAGTCTCCAGTTCCAAATTTCCAACAGCTGACGATAGCTAGAGTGCACTGTGTCCAAAACGTTGTGATAACGAAAACAAAGACGAGGACAATAGTACGCATACAAATAATGAATAAGAAAAAAAAATTAAAATACATAGTGTAGAGGAAAAAGATATCTAGTCTAAATTATCAAAAATATAAAATAGACGGAGGAAATATGTAGCAATCATTTCAATGCAAATAAAATATTTATTCAAAACGTCTGTGTAAAGAACGATTTCTTTTGTGTCTCGATTATATTTACTAATATGCTGTGATATATTCTAATTTTATATATATCGCATGCGGAGGAGCATTTTTTGAAGGGTACCGATTGTTTTGTCATGGAATATTAGAAAGTGTTTTACGTTTGAGCCAGGCAAAAAGACACACCATGCACGCACAATCATACACGCACGCGCAGACGAGAGCGAACCTGCACACGCAGTCATACACACGCATACGCATGTACGTGCTCACACGAAGTTTTAAGTTACGCTAAAATTATAGGGTCTTATAAATATCGAGGATAGAGTCTAATTAAATATAAGGATTGTTGACACGGATTTGACTAGTGGCGATAATATGGCTAATCAACGCAATTTTTTGGACGCACACAGACACAGACACACACACACACACACACACACACATATATATATATATATATATATATATATATATGTGGGAAAACGATATACATACATTTTATATAAAAATCAATTTAGGAAAAGCAAAGACAAAGTGGAAAAATTCGACTGGACTAAGCATAAATCCAAAAACACATATCTTAAAATAATAATCTAATATTTCCAGCATTCCCTAATGAAATCCTAAATGTACGAACGGGTCATATGAAAATAACTTTTCATTTGACTAATATTTTTATAACACACACTCACGCACGCGCGCGCACAGACACACACACACACAGAGACACACAAGATAGGATGTGTGTGTGTTACGAATGCACGGCAGCAATTTTTGACGGATTTGCACCAAAATTGACACGCACATGCTCCAAGTTAGTAAAAAGGCCAAGAACGACTTTGCATTTCTCAACTTCCATCGATAGTGGAAATAATCGATTTCTTCATGCTTCTATGGCAGTTTTCATGTAATTTGCGGCCATTTTGTACTGGCCAGAGTGAGAGCCTATACCTGTCTGCCACGAATAGGCAGGTAGATTCTATTGGCCATCGTGATAGCCAATAGCTGACTGACACGAATATTAACTAGCATGCTAGCATGCAAAAAAAATCGATAGCTGCATTCGTCACAAGGCTGAAAAATTGAAATCTGCATGGGGCTTTACTCCTATTGGCTCATTCGCTTGCTTAAACTCAACGTTGATTCTGATTCTGCAGAACTGGGTTGGGTGTGAAAAAGTATTTGTTGTTAACATTCTTTTTTCTTTCGGTTTTTGCAGTTAAGAATCTTTTTTTTTAAAGCTGATCGTTTTGTGTTCATTTTGTTTAGATCTTTTTTCGTAACAGATTTAATGTTTAGTATAGAGTTTAGAAAAAAATTCGCAGTGTGAGATATGCAAGAATAAGGCATGTAGCAACATCACCACGGCAAAGGGCACTCCTTTAATGTCAAGTGATAGCGATTGCTGTATGAGCCGTACGATTTTTGAATCATGAACGGGCAACGCCGGGCCATGCTGCTAGTGTGTATATATATATATATATATATATATATATATATATATATATATAAGTTAACATTGAAGTCAACACTTAGAGGCGACAGCCAATTTCATGCTACATGCAATCGTGGTAGCCTGACGATTGCCTTTATCATGAAACACCCTGTCGCCTCTAAGTGTTGACTTCAATATTTACTTTTATAATTACACACATTCTGTCTCTGATATTGAGCACTTTGTCCAATAAATATACCACACCTTAAGAGTATATGTCTTCATATATATATATATATATATATATATATATATATATATATATATATATATATATAGGGATTTAGATATAATTTCAGTGTCTTCAAATGATTAAATAGTATATACTGGAATATTTTCATCACTTTCTTCTTCTAAATCTACGCTCATGGCTTTCCATAACTTCCTTTCTCTGTGGCTCTTAGTAAATTTTCTCGTTTTTGCATCTATCCTATCCACCCTCCATTTGCGAAAAGTTCAAACAAGATGGTCAAGTAGGTGGTTTGGCAACTCCTACTATTTTGTCGGGACTGAAATCTCCAAGCTCTCCTTCCACATTATGTGTGTTAGATTCTACTATTATAAGGCATATGTCCTGGCCAACAACATGACGTTATATTGTAGTCAGTTTTTTGTAAATTCAATATAATGAATAAAATGAAATATTTTTTGTATTTGAATGAAGAAATGAGAAATTACATGCGAAAATGGGCATGTATTCAGAATGAAATCGTAAAAAAGTATTTTAAAATAGGACACTGAATTTGGAAGGCACATTGGAATTGCGAAAATGTCTTCCAAAATCTACACAATGTATGGGAAATAGGGGTCTTTTAAACAAAAAAGTATCCTATATGGAATTGAAGGTTGGACAATCTCCAAACAGATGAGGATAAGACTTGATGCAACAGAAATGTAGTACTACAGAAGGATACCGAGAATTCCATGTTCTGGAAATATGAATTACATGGAGGGTTTAGGGAAAATGAAAACGCAAATGTTACTTAGAAATAAGAATGAGAATTAAAATTTCTAGAACAGGCAATGCGAAAAAATGGCTTATAGAATTTAATACTCGCAGGATATATTGAAATAGAAAGAGAGAGAGAGAAAAAAAGAAAGAAAGAAAGAAAGAAAGAAAGAAAGAAAGAAAGAAAGAAAGAAAGAAGCTAATACGATACTTAACGAGCTTCGGGAAATTGTTGGCACTGGAGTATTAGACGAGATCTCAAAAATGATCTTACTAAGAGGTACAATAGATAGGAGGTTGTGGAGTGTCATAATCGCCAACGGTCTAAAGTAGAGCTGTTATTCCAAGTAACCCTATGATGATTATTTTCACTCGTTTCTTTTAAGGTCGATTCGTTCTTTCTTCTTTTCATTATATCATGTCGTTGATCTTTTCTTTTCCAGTATCGATATTTGCCTGCGAATTACTGAGAAAATGACCGCCTCTGAACAGCTAATCGTTCATTTCCCGCTCTGGTTTCTGAAACATTCTTGCCCCAAAAAGATTTCATGATTTCTTCTTGGAATGTGTACACATACGAACATATCACGTTGAAACACCGGTTCTCATGCGATCGCCGAAATTAAGCAACGCCGAACCTCGTCCGTATCTAAATAGGTGTCCTCTTCGGAATATCAGGTGCGGTAAGATTGAATGGCCGGTGGTGTAATAGGTAATTGCTGGGAATCGAAAAATGGGCACACGGAGTTATAAAATCACTCTGTATTATTATATTCACTTATGCGCAAATACGTTTGGGAAAGGCATACATCCGCATATCCCCCATCTATGAAACTTTTTAGTAAGATATTGTAAGAAAATCATTATTATCTCTAAAAGAATTATTACAATTTAAAGATAATTTCTGACATAAATAACCTGGAAAAGGTCGATGAATTGTAAACAGAAAAATCTATCTAGGACTGTTTAAAAGAATAATGGAAAACGTGAGAATGTCCGCGACATATTTCGGACAAAATGTATTCGCATAAACCGGCAACAGTCTTAATAAGAATTAACGGAAAAATTATGAAATTTGAAGTCTGAGTTTCACAGAATAGAAGAAATAAATAATGAACATCTCTGAAGAATATAGGAAAAAACTGTAAGCACAAAAATCAATTCGTCCCGAAACCCGTAGCATCTTTGGTTTGTGGCGGTAACACATGTATGTAGCAATTGCAGCAGTGGTGTACCTATGAATAGGTAGCTTGACGTAGCCCATCCTCATCCATATTTTTCTTCTAGATATGATGCTACTACAAGGAACGGGATACAGTCAACTCTGCTATTTCTACATAAATAGAGTAAGATGGATTGAGTTTTTCAGAGATGTACTCATTGCATGTTCCATGCCGATAACACTTAAATTACCCGCATATATAAGCCTATGAAAATGGTTCTAGCATATGAACACTTATTCTTCGCGATATTTTAGTCATTAAAAACAACAAGGATGCTGATTCATTTTCTTAAATGCTATCTTATGCTATGTATTTATCTTATGAATCTACGGATCTCTATAACTTCTTTCATATTACTGGATTGTTTAGTCTTTATCCTCTTCACCTCAATAATTGAAGTTCTTCTTCCTGATTCGTTGCTACCTAATTTTACCAAGCACTGATACTTAAACTATCGGTGCGTGGGAAGAAAATTAATAGATTCCTTCTCTTCCCAGAGTTCATTAGCATCGAAATCGGTCAGAATTTGAATAAGGCTTGTCGATTACTCTTTCGTCGCCGATGATCGATCCGCGATCTGCATATCCTGCGGATGAAAATTCTAGTCTAAAATCTTTTGAAATAATATTAACTACTGATATCTGAGTCTCATACAAAATTTATCAACCCCACACTTAATCCGTTAGATCATCACCCAGAAAAATCCTACGAGAGCCTCTGTTTCTCCATAGACATGAAACAAAAAAGACAGGAAACCATATGTTGAAGAAGTTGGTAACAATCAAATCAACTGCAGTCTTTGAAGATCTGAAGAATTTTTATCTAATAAAGATATTTAACAGGTGATGTTTAGTCTTACATAAGATGAGAAAAATGAAAATAGCAGGTAAGAAATTACTCGTTAGGTTAATATTTCAAGTGAAGAATATATGTCTACCCGCCTAAATAAAGAAATTATTGTTTCGCTTGAATACTGTTCTTTGGATAGAAATGCACAACTACACGAGAAATACATCAATATGTTGTGAAAATATAGGATCCCTTCCGTTATTTGGTCTCCATAGACAATTGGCCGGCAGACAATTTGAGAAGATCTTTTATTGGTTATTTGTATTTGTTCATAATTAAAGTAATTAAACAGAAGTGTGATTCAAATTTAATCGTTGGCAAAAAGCTGGCACATTTGGTCACCGCGTGCAACGTTGGCAATATAATAAAGTCTCTTGCTAAATCTTTTCACTGATTAGGACAATGAAGTGTTCGTTCACGGAAGAAAATTATTACTTTTTTGTTTTTAACAGTATACTCCTGAGGTCCTCTTTTCCCCATGATATCGCGCACTTTCTCGCTGTATTTTCCTGGTGTCTTTGGTGATGTTACGGCATATTCATCTAAGCCGGATGTTGAGTTTGTTTAGTGTGTGCTGTGTAAGTAGAATGAACTTTGTTAAGCGTGTATAAACTGCCGATTTTTCTAAATAACTCTTTCCGTCCGCCTGGTTATTGCGTGAGAACACGTGAAAAGTTAGCTGTGGTCGGTAACCGTTCACAGTAAATTATTTTTGTGAAATACATTGACCTACATTACTAAAGAAGTGAATGGATTTTTTAACATTAATCCTAAGTGAACGTTGGTCCTAATGCTGCCATGGAGAGCTTAATTTTTTAAAGATTTCTCGAATCTTCTGTCGGGAGGATGAAAAAAAAATACTGTTAATAAATAAACGGAGCGTCTACTCAAATACGAGTATCCTCCTAAAATAACGTTTAAGTAATATAAATCTGTTGGATTAACAAATTACAAACAATTCATTCTTTAGAAATTGTTTTGTTTTCGTTAGGATACGAAACAGAGCAGATGTTTATTTTGAGAGTCGCATAAAATTGTGTGTTCAAAAGTACTGAACACTCTAAACACAGATTTTACTGCGATTTTGGTTGGGCATTGACGCATTACGTAGATAAGGAGACAGATGTAATGACAGTTTTCCCTAGGGGAACGTAGATTTCAATTTTTCTAATCATATTTCTTGAATATTCAAGCCGGTAAACGAAAATAAATACTTTTTTTAAGTAAATGGAATGTCTACTGAAATACAAGTATCCACTAATAATAACGTTTAAGTAAACACCCCATATAAGCAGATTCTCAGACCTCCAAAACGTAGGGCTGTACAGAGATGATGGACTTATTGTTATACCTAATACCAATGGTCCTCTAACATCCCAACTACAGAAGAAAATAATTAAGGCCTTCCAATTTTGGGGATTTAAAATCGAAATATAATTTCCTAGACGTTACATTTAATCTCTACAATAGCACCTATAAACCTTTCCAAAGGAAAACCAATCGCCCGTTTACATAAATATCAACTCAAACCACTCGAAAGCAATTATAAACCAATTTCCAAATACAGTTAATATCAAAATAAACAACATTTCTTCTACTAAAATAATCTTTAACCAAAAAAAATCTACATATAATGAAGCCCTATTAAAAAGTAACTTCAAACAAAAGTTAAATTATATAGATTAAGCAATTAATAACATATCCGCTAAGCACAAAAATAGAAAAGGAAGATTATATGTTTCAACCCGCCATTCTGTACACTATCTAATATCAATATAGAGAAATACTTCCGAAAGCTAATAGATAAGAATTTTAGTAACGATAAGCTATTGAAAAAAATGTTTAATAAAATGAATCTAAAAATTAGTTATTCATGCATGAGCAATGTGGAAAAAATTATAAACTCTCACAATAGCAAGATCATTAGGGAATTTCACACGAGCCAATTACAAAGTGATTTTAATGCTAACCAATTGCAAAAAGAAACATCTACCTGTAATGGCAGAGTAAGATCTGATTGTCTAGTAGGAGGAATCTGCATGACAAAAAAAAAAACAAAAAACAAAAAAACGTGGTATACAAAGCCACAAATTCCCCCAAGAAAAATATTAAAAAAAGAAAAGAAAATATATATACGAATATCTGATGGAAATTGAAAACAGCGTTTTTACAACCATCGCCATTCCTTCACAAGCGAATCCCCAAAACACCAAGACAGCACTATCGAAACATTATTGGGACTTAGTGGGAAACGGCTTTACCCCACAAGTGAAAATGGAGAATCATATTTAGGGCTCGAACTCCAAGAAATTTCAGAGACCGGTATGACCTATGTATTAAAGTGAAGGTCCTAATAACAAAGCATAAAGATTCTGATGCGTTACTAAAACAACACAAACACAACAATCTCAATATAACTCACTACACATAAAAAAAAAAATATATATATATATATGCTCTTGTATATGGTCATATGTCCATGGAGATAAATTCTTACCTTAAGGTTATGATTTAAAGTTGGTATGTATATGTGGAGATATTTATATACGATGGTAATTATTGGTGTGTATTTGGATATGAGGATGCTTGTATGCACACATGTGTGCGGGTACATATTTGTAAGTATTAAGATGTGGATATGGGCTTGTACATGGATATGTGGATATGTGTGTATATGTATTTGCATCTGTATATGTGTATATATATATTAGGTTGGTGCAAAAATAATGACGTAATAATGTCGTTTTTTGAGATATTTTTAACGTCAAAAAACAACATTATTACGTCATTATTTTTGCACCAACCTAATATATATATATATATATATATATATATATATATATATATATATATATATATATGTGTGTGGATACGTGTGTAAATATGTATATATCTGTGTGTATTTGTAAATTTAGGTTGATATATGTGTATATATATCGATTCATGTATATAGAGTTACATATATAGTTCTATATGTATATGTATATATACGGAATTATATATGTGGTGTATATAAATGTAAGATAAAGTTGTATGCATATATATGTACATATGCGTGAATGTTTATATGAATAGAGATTTAATGTAAAGACAGAAACTTTTTTATTAACTTCTATTTTTTGTAATACCTTCTGATCTTATTTCATCGTGAAATAATTTCTAATTAGACTTGAAAATTTAGAAACATTACTCATTCTGTAGATAATTTCAGTTTAAATTGTCACTTAAATTTAAATTAATAAATATTACTTCTTAACCATTATTCACGATATTAAAACTATTAAAATTAAAACTATTATTTTTTTGAAATTTAAACACTTAATACACTGTCTAACGTTAACTGTAAAATTTAAGAAAAAAACTAAATATGTATAAAGATGGATGCGTGGGAAAATATGTATATGTAAATATTTGTGCATGTATATTTGTGTATATCAATGTGTATTGATACATGGGTTTGTTGTTATATAAGTAATTGTACATGTATATGGATATATGTGTATGTGTATTTATGTAAATATGTATGTGGTGTGTGTCTTTTAAATCCGAAAAATATTTTATTATTATTTTCAAATATTACTTCACCTTGATATGAAATTTAAACTTTAATTAAGAAATATAATTCATCTATAAATAGCTACAGATTAAATCGATGAACTAACTAATTAAGATTTTCCTTAAGCGTCATTCACAGTATTAAAATATTACTATTAGTAATTTTTTTTTTTTATTTTTTATTTGTTTATTAGTATAATATTCAGTTTATATTAAATCCCTAATTTATTTGTGGAGAAGTTAAATATTTAAATTGCTATCAAGCATTAAATCTAGTTTATTTATGGAATATTTAAACATTTAAATTATTATCAAACGTTAAAATCTGTGTTTTTCTAAATTGCCCAAACATCAAGCTATACCACCACCATTCTGCTTCCTTCAAAACTCTACGCCCATCTCTTATTTCTTATCTCTTTACTTCACCCTTTTTTCCTTCTTTCTTTTTTCTTTTCTTCTTTTTTTCCCACAACATTTCCGATGAGTTGACCGATTAAATATGTCAATGTCTGATCCTTACCCTCTCCCCACAATATTGTAATAAAATAAAAAATACATTTTAAAACTCACCCTTCCTCTCTAAATTCGACCATCTCTCTCAAACTTTACCTCATTACCCTCTATGTCAACTTATATAGGCTCAATACTGCCCTTCAAAAGTGTAAATTTTAAATTCATTTTTCTCCCTTGAAAGTGAAGTCTGAAGATCCAGAGAAAAATAAAAACTCTGGTGAAATAAATTTTAACTAATGGATAATTAAAGGGGTCTGATTTTCTTTACATTAATATATATATATATATATATATATATATATATATATATATATATATATATATATATATATATATATATATATATGTGTTTGTGTGTGTGTGTGTATATATATGTGTGTGTGAGCGTGTGTCTGTATATACATATATATATGTGTGTATATATATACATACATACATACATACATAGGGAAATCCATTGCCTAAAAAAATTTTAAAGATGCATTAAGCTACCAATCACACGATGGATGCTATGATCTTTGTTTTTTAAAATTATAAACTGTCTTAGCTCTTCCCTAAATACGCAAGTGCTATCGACTCTACATTATATATATATATGTATATATATATATGTATATATATATATATATATATATATATATATATATATATATATATATATATATATATATATATATATATATATATAGTACATGGCAAACAAAAGGACCCACATAGAAGGTCGATTTTTGTATTTTTACCAAGACAAGTGAATAATATAATTTGTTTATTAATTCAGGTTATCAATACAGGTGTACATATGTACATTATAGAAGTCAAAAATGGTTTTAGTAACGATAACGATTGTAAGCATTCTCTCTTAAAATATAAACGTTATCTAGAGAGGAAGCACGACAAGGGTAAATTGCAACTCTTCCAGTGGCCTAGTCAGTGTGCTGAAAACCTCTTGGCTATTACTGTAATAGGAAAAGTAATCACAGACGATGGGCTTTTTTACGAATTAAATGAATGCTAGTGACACCTGGCGAAGAACGTTGACTTATTAAAGAATTTATTCTATAGGATGTCGCGAAGAATTAAGGAGGTTATTAAAGCAAAAGTTTACCGAAGAAAATACTAAATTATTTTTTGACTTGTATAATGTACATATGTACACATCTATTAATATACTGTATTAATAAGGGAATTCTATTACCCACTATATATATATATTGTATAAATACTCGGCCTTTGAATGTTTAACTATTTTGTAATGTTACCATCTGAATTGCTTTGTAGTTGCTGAATGCATTTTATTTTATCACTAAAAATAGATAGGATGAAAAACGAACCAATCTCTTGCACGCATAGTTCTTCGGCTGCCAGATTCAATACTTTGGAAAATTATCTTTCGTAGTGATTACATCCGCAAATCTTCGGGAGCATATCTCCACCAGGCTTGCACATCCTGAGACTGAAATGATTGCGCAATTTTCATTCTACTCAAATACGAGTATCCACTAACAATAACGTTTAAGTAAACTTACACAAACATATATATATATATATATATATATATATATATATATATATATATATATATATATATATATATATATGTTTGTGCGTGCGTCTATATATATGTGTGTGTATACATATGTGTGTATATATATGTGTATGTTTATATATGTGTGTGTGACAGTATATATACATATATGCAGAAAAAAATAAATGATAACAAAACTTTAGCGTCTTAAGAATTTAAAATTTAAAATTTTAATATGAGAATTACCGTTCGTTCTAAAAGACTAAATATGAAATATGATAATAATTTAAGTAGAATTATCACAGAGCTGACTAGATGAGCGTTTCCATGCGAAAATCATGATTTGACTAAATTGATAAGTTGCATGAACATTTAATAATTTATTGAATACGAACTCCAGTTATCTATTGACAACGTTTTGAGAATTTAGCTAACCAGATAAAAACACGTATAACTCTCGTAATCTTCACGCATTATCTCAGTTGTATTATTATTATTAATTTATTTGAATTATTATTGGATAATTTTTTCATCGATTAATTATTTTAATTCTTGTTGCTTAAGTTATCGTAAATTTTGATGTTTAAATATCATTAATTGGAAACAAAGAGCAGATTGTTGAATTTATTAGACATATCTACGGTAATGAATGCAGGAGAATTTCCACACAGTTGAAAATGACACTTGAAGCGACAGAGATGTATTTATACAATATGAAGTGAACGCTTGAGCAAAGATGAAGTTGGAATAAAAATGGCAAAGAAAAGAACACTTATACTTACAAATAGAAAGAGACAACTGAAATTTGATGAACGCAATGATAAAAGTGTATATGGAGAATGTAATAAACACAATACATTGCAGGCAAGATGGACATAAAGAAACAGAATGTGTTTGTGTAAATAGTGGCACAAACTGGAAAAGGTGGTATAGCAAAGGGACAAACGTTGAGTAAAGTTACAAAGAATAGAAAGAGTAGAGACTCATGACCTTGATTCGGCAAGATTCGAAAAGGTGGTCGGTAAGCGAACCTTATAACCAATAAAACCTCGAACAAGCACGCGATCTATCTATCTATCTATCTATCTATCTATCTATCTATCTATCTATCTATCTATCTATCTATCTCTCTCTATCTCTCTCTCTCTCTCTATATATATATATATATATATATATATATATATATATATATATATATATTGTCAGATATCAAACGTAATTTTACATTAAATTAAGGCTATATTTATCGTATGCTACAAAAACTCGGTAACTATTAAAAAATAAGACCTGATGAGCGTTTCAATGCGAAACACTTAAGTCTACCCAAACAGATGAGTCACCTAAAATCTACTTAATTTGTAGAATATGTTTTTATTATTTTGACATTATTTGGTTAAAGGAAATTGACACTTTCTGACATCTTTATATATTTGCAGTTTCTACCTTTTGAATGGTTCATGAACTTTAGACAATTAAGCGACAACAAAAGTTATTTTACGGGCGTTAGGTTGGGCATGATATGCATTAGTGGATTCTAATCTTTCATCACCTACCAGCTATAAAAAGCCATGAGAATACACAGGTGTGTATAGGCTTATGAAATATGCGTTTAAGATTTTCAATAAATCGTTTGGACTAAAGCAATAGGATAAATGCTCAGTCCATCTCAGCTACAATTTAAAGCATAATTTTAAAAAAATCGAGCTAGCAGAAAGATAATTTGTTTGTGCATATCTTACTGTACAGTGAATATATCTCTTCGGATAAATTACTGCAATTCTTTGAAAGGTTGCATTTATGCAGAACACCATGCAGGTATATTTATGCATTGACGTGGGCTTATGCAAATTATTTCGCTTCCAATTGGTAGATTTGATATAGTAAGTCAGCCTCGTGGGAAATAATGCACATTCGTTATCTGAAAACAAGGAGACGCGTAAATGTCTCGAAATTATTAGATATTACGTCGTATCAAAATTACGCGTCTGGTCGCAATTATTTCGTTGCTATAACGATAACTGAATTTAAGAAGATAAAACTTAATCTAATTTCTAATTTTGTGTAGATTTTTTCTTACAGGGGATTTTTTTTTTATTCTGCAATTGTATGTGCTCACTATGGTTTCGATATATCATTCTTTTAGTTTGTATTTGCTCAAAATATTTACTGAATTACTAAATCAAAGATTTAAGATAAATTTAACAGTGTAAGGCACAAGATCATAAAATGTTATGATCGGAACAACTACACTATTAAATAAATTTCTGATAGCAGCTCGTCAAATAATACAACTAAAATAATAAGACTTTTATCTCAACTCGTAGAAATAGTACTGACTGAGGAGGAAAGTATCCAGATTATCGAATACTTTATACTGTTCTCCACTCAATACAAGGCCTAAGAGTCATTCAAAGTTTAGGTAACCCAAAAGTGTTTGATTTAAGTACATACAAAAAAAGGAGTAAGAAGTGCACCTTATGATGCTCTGTTGACCCTAAACTTGAAGAATTTAAGATTGTAGTTATTGCGGAAGGATTCATTCGGAATTCTCTACTACTATGTAACACTTCTGGGGTAGAATGTGTTTTATTGGAATTTTCTCCTTACAAAATGTCTACAAGCAGAATGAAGACGAGTGTGTGTATGAGCCAAATGACGGCTCGTATCTTTTATTGTCTTGGCACTATCTGACTAGTGTTTCTTTTCTTGCTGTCTTTCTTTTTATTTTCAGAAATGTTCCGAAGATGCTGTCCTTACTCATAAGTAGGGGGCTAGGATAATAGTTACAGGAAACTTGGAATGATTTATCGAGTTCAATTTCCATCGTAACTATTTCACTCTCTTCACACTGATACATTTGCAATATCGAGAATCATTATTTCTTTATTGCAGACTGGGTTACATTCAGTACTTCGTATGCTAGGTACGTAACAGTCAGTAATTTGTATGTTTAGTACGTTAGCAGTCAGTACATTGTATGATTAGTACGCTTAACAGTCAGTACTTCGTATGTTAGGTTCGGTAACACTCAGTACTTCGTTTGGTTAGTACAATAACAGTTAATACTTCGAATGCTTATTGCGGTACAGGCAGTACTTCGTATGCTTCGTTCGGTAACGGTCAGTACTTTGTATGCTAGGTAAGGTAACAGTCAATACTTCGTATGTTTAGTACGGTGATAGCCATTACTTTCTATGCTTAGTACGGTAATAGTCAGTACTTCGTATGCTTTGTAGGATAACTAATTACGGTGAAAGATACATTTAATTCATAACCAGACGAATGGCTAATTTGCCCTATGGAAGCTCACTGATATCATGGCATTAAATGTAATACCTTTAGGTTGGTTAAAGGGTTACGGATTTCTTTATCGTTATACGGCTTCTAGTAGAGATTATAAAATGATGTATAATCCATTCTTCATATCAACCGTAACTTTTTCCATAATTTACCCCTAGTTTCATTATCTCATCCACATTTCCGTCTTTCGCAGTTGTAATCAATTTCAATAAATTTTAGTATATTTCTTTGTGAATCGTTTACTTGCGACTTTCAATTTTTCAGCGTTTTTTTTTATTTATTAGAACTGCTTGCTACACTGCAGAGCTTATACTTCTGCATGGAAAACATAAGCAGTTTTTTTCGTTGCTAGAGAAAGAAAAGGCAGTCGATATTGGCCAAAAACGATTGCTGATTTTACTGTATATTACGGTTGGACAGAACACGTTAGACTTGTTTAGCAGTCTGTCTAGGAGAAGGATCACCAAGGATGATGGGGTGCCTCAGTAACTCTGATGAAAAACAAAACCTTCAAGTAGCCAACGGCTTCATCCTTGTGATGAGAGCGATTCGGTAGTCAGATTCCGCGTAAAGGTCGGAAGAGGATTCGTGATACATCGAAGTCTCTTTTCTCCTGGTGTGAATTTTGTACTTAGAATGTATGGGCGGTTTATTGAATAGCGACTCGTATTCCAATTAAATTATATTCACTTATGCGTAAATACACTTGGGAAAGGTATGAATCGGTGAATTACCAGGTCAAATTAAGCCCTGTATTCCTAGTTGGCAAACAATCTAGGAGAAGAGGAAATCTTGATTCAAACCATAACAATTGTCAATGATCTTCGACCCTCGGTAGAGTGGATGGAAAGAAAAAAATATTTATTTCTCTGAGTCATAAATAATTTCTGTTTTTTTTTATAAAGTTTATTCATAAAAAATAAAGTAGGATTATATTTTATTCAATAATTTATTTACAATAATTAGCAAATGACTTGCCACTTACCAGGCAGCTCGACTATAAGCTTTGCGTAAAATTCCGCAGGTTTTGATGCCAAAATATTTTCGATGTCAACTTGAATTTGGTTTTCCTGAGTGTTGTGGTGTCCTCCTTCTAAAATGTCTATGTTGGACTCTTCCGCCAACTATAAGATTAGTAATAGAGGCCTTCAGAGAACAGTCGCACAGATTGTTTAACTGTCAAACTCTCTGCCACAGGGCAAAGTTTCGTCCGAGGAGGTAGACAGTCCCTGAACCCATTTAGGCGGGTTCAAAGGGAATATTTTTGACTGAGCCTACGGGCTCGGAGAAACCCATGTTAAACTCGGCCTTGTGCCACATACATTCCTTGTGGGGGGACTGTTAAATATAACAGTCGAATAGATTCAACGCTGGGTCAACCGACACACACTCACTCGTCGTGTAACATTCTTCTGTTATACTTACTGTTTAATATATGATACATCTGTAACATTTGTTTTGGTAATTTTTAACTATTTACTTGGTCAGAAAATCTTCCTATGGAGCCAGAACCTATCTACCTAGGTTTCAACTAAAGGATCATCAGGAAATTAGGTACAACAATAAGAGAATGTTTTTCTAAGCAAAGTGTTTTGCAACTAACAAACAAAGTAATAATCAGTTAGTAATAAATGTATATGGTGGTACTAGAAGTCCATTTGCTTCTATGTATCGCCTGCTGTATACGGCCTTGCGTTTTCATGGAGGACAATATAATTTTCCTATCAATGAGAGCAAAGAATTACGACGTAATGGGTTGCTGTGTTTGAGAATATGTAACAAAGAAACACTGTTAAAAGTACAGAAATCAAGAAAACAGAAGATAAATATTAATACTGCATATATATCTTTGAAGAACAAAGTTAACTGGGAAGCCAGAAGCCGAAAGAGGGTTCCATAAGCGAGTGTTGTGAGTGAAGGAAATCTCAGCACAGAACTTGAAGTTGAAGGTAGATATTTTATATTTTAAACGCAGATACATATCCACTAATCTAGTACTGCGTTTAAATTCATAAAATCTACGTACCGTTGAGCAAAATTCAGCAGACAATTACCATGAAAGCATTTATAGAAAATTAAAAGAAAACAACATTACGGCGAAAGGAATGCAACTGAAGTCGAGATGCTATGTCAAGACCAATAACATTGCAGGTTCTTCTTTCTATTTTATGACCAATCTTTAATTATATAGCAGAAGGACAACACCAGAATAACTTATAAATATGTAACATAGATTCCGGCGAGAAAAAACTGTCTAGCACGATACAGGGAACTAACTTTTTTTAGCAGAGACTTTGGGATTGATGCGTTCAAGGAGTTTCTGTTTTGGACATAGGTTATGTAAGAACTAGCCAAATGAATGCTTGAGTGTTCCAAAAAGAAATCCCTTGTACGTACAGAAGAAAATATAATAAAAAGGATAATCGTAGTGGCTTGTCAGTAATCTTCAATTACATCTTTATATATATATATATATATATATATATATAAATTAAGGAGGATGTGAGATAATTAACTCATAGAGTCTAGAAGAAACCTTACCAGAATGCAGTGGACGGCCGTTTCGTCCTGCATTTGGGACTCATCAGCAGTACGCATCCACTACCGAGAAATGAAACCCGGACAGCTACATTGACAGGCAAACGTCATACCAACTGAACTAATGGACCTAGGTGACACAGTGTTAACGAAGTAGACTCGATATTGCGCCGCTCGTTAACATATACCGTAGGCGGAACTCATCCATAAAGTTCCTTTACCCATAGTTATTTACCATAGGGCTGTGCCTCCGAGGGTTACGACTAGCATTCAACATTCGCTCCATCCAGAGCATTATATATATATATATATATATATATATATATATATATATATATATATATATATATATATATATATATATATATGCACGCACACATACACTTATAAGAGGGTATACTACTCTACAGAGAACATGCTTTGTCATCGATGGTAAATCATCACCTCGCCCCGCCATTAACTCTTTAAGCGTGTTGAATGTTCTCGTTAATTGGGGAGGTTGACGCGTCTCCTACTTCTTCGTTGGTCACCCTTGCCAGACAAATTTTAAACTTCTCAATGATCCACCCATTTCTACGCGAGGGAACATTGGTGCCATATTGTGTTAAAAGCCTCCGATAAATTTTAGCCCCTTGCACACCTTCCGGCCATTGGAATCGGATCACTTCTGCTGATTGCTGGAAAATTAAACACATTCATGAAATAACGTTAATACATGACTCTCTCCTTATGGAGATAGATTTTGTTTCTTATATCTTACTAACACACTATTTTGTGTTTTGAAAAAATCTAAAACTAGTTATAGATATGTGAATGCCAAACAGATCATAAAATACGTTTTGTGAGGATCTTTTTAATTCTTTTCTTTCAATTTGAAAAAGAGAGCAATAATAAAATGCTCAATAATAAAATGTATTTAAATTAATAGAACTGTGTTTGAAGAGTTTTTATTTATGTGCTGTTCACATGCTTATTCCTCTACATTTTATCTGACGTTGTCTCTGCTGATACGTCGGATAGTGTATTCTATCACCTTCACCTATTCAGTGATAGCCCGCATAGTCTTGATGGGACCGTGGTTAATGGTGTCTGGATCTGATAGAACTGATCAGCCGATTTTACAATTTCTAAATGCTTATAATTTTTCTTTCTTTCAGAGGTGGGATGACATATTCTCATCAGACTCTTCCAGCCATGTTCGAAATATTGATCATGAAAGAACTGACCCTTTCCAAGAAGATAACTATAGAATATCGTACTATAAATTGCGAGTTGGCTATATTTCCTGTATAAGACTGGCAGCTGCCAATTTTAATTTTCTCCGTACGTTTTAAAAAGTAAATAAAGATAAAATGTTTGTTACTTTCTGTCATCTTTCATCTGTCATTCTATAAATGTGTTCAGAAATATGTGATTTATGTTATTTTTGCGGTGAAATTATTCAAAATAGCTCAGAAAAACAAAGCAGGAACATATATTTTAAAACAACAACTAAATTAATATTATTTGCACAAACTTATTGTTTACATTGACATGTTAATGTTTAAAACAACTTAAAGAAGTAAATAGCAGTCAAAAGGTTACATGTGAATCATTATCTCTAAAGACCCAGAAAGTTTTATATTTTTCTCATTACGTTCTGAGCTCATTGAACTTGAAGCTCTATCATTAGAAAAAAAAGCATATTTTGGACTCGGCGTACGTAATTCTTCCTTTTCTCTACTTCAAGATATTCTGCATCATCAGAGAATTTTATCTGGATGCAAATCGATAAATGAAAGTGAAAGATTTACTCTCAGATTGGACACATTCCCAACTGTAAATTATCTTTTGCAAAAAAAATATTTTTCTGTTACACAGTTTTATCTGAATTCTAACAGAAAATATCTCGACGCTTTCGGTGAAGAGAGTAAATCTTGGAAATATCGTTATCTGAATTCTTTTTTTTAATTCCAATATTGTCTCTCACCAATTTCATACAATATTTTCTCGAAACACTAAGCTTCCTATTTGCATGCCATCAACTGGACCTCTTGTGTACATTTATGAAATCAAGAATCGAAATTTACATGAACAACGTCCTCATATTCAGGTTTTTGTAATAATAGTTCTATCTTTAAATAAAGTACTGGAATGGTGTTATACATAACGAGACAATCCTTCGTTGACTGGATTGTCATTTGTGGATGAGGTAGAAAAATCACCTCAGGTTATAAATTAAAATTATGCAGCCAAAATTATATATATATATATATATATATATATATATATATATATATATATATATATATATATATATATATATATATTTACATTAACGACAGTACATTTCCGAAGTAAAGACTCCTTATTTCAAATCGTTAGTAACAGATCTGAGATCAGATATATGGAAGACAATATGCTCACCAATAATGCTCAGCAGCAAAGATATATATATATATATATATATATATATATATATATATATATATATATATATATATATATATTTGTATGCATAAACATAAAAATGTCTTAAAATAATTGTCAGAATTAGTCCATTACATAATGTGTGACGCTATTTGTTTACATTTGGATACGCTTTGAGCAGATATGAATGTACGTGAGAGATTCATGGAAAATTGAAGTTTAAAAGCAGCAAAATCAACCTTGCCAATCGAACGATTCTCCGTGGCTCGATCGGTTAAGGCACGTCAAGCTAAATGACGGTACCGTATAGGAATCAGGCTCGATTCCAGTCGGAGAACGAATGTTTTCCATGAAAGTTTCTCGGACATTCAGGCCGTTAAATATTATTAATACTGTTTATTATAAAATAGAACATTTACTTAAATATTTGTATCTATAAAAAGTATGTATAAGCATAAAAATGTGTGTATATATATATATATATATTTACTGAACATTATTATATAATTGTGTGTGTTTATATATGCGAATGTTAAAAATGAAGTTATGATTTTATGCGAAAACATTTAAAGCGAAAGAAATTAACGGTGACGATAGAAGGTTGAACGTTTGATTTCAGCTTTAGATTGTTTGCTCTACTGAATTTAATGATGGCTTTTCGGAAATCGAGAAAACTATTGTTATTACAGTTGAAGAACTACTTTGAAAAGTCAGTTCAAGCTATTCAAGCAGTTACCTTTCATCTAGGGATGTTGCCAACAATTCGAAAATGGATTCCTATAATTTTAGGGAAGACACCCATAAAGCATGAATGAATGGCGGCATTCTCTTGAAAGCATTTCGCCATATTTGAAAAGAAAAGAAACGTGACTATAAAAACAATATCGCAAAAGAATATAAAAGATGAATCTATACCATTGCTGCGGGAGAAAAGAGGACGAGTCTGCACAATCCAAACTGTGTAACATTCCATGATGTTAATGTACGGCCTCACATATCAAATATATTATCTGAAATAATTTAATGATATCGAGTGGCATAAAAGTTCTTATTCAATACATTAATATTCCCGTGATTACCACCTATTGCAATATACGAAGGCGAGCTGAAAATTTCATAGGCTGACTTATAAATAAGTAATACTAGAGCTGTGGAATCTTGCATGCATTAATTTCAAATGTTCTTAGTAATAACTGCATTATTTCTTCCCAGGAAAACTGAAACTCTTCTTCCCAAAATTACCTTCTCTCAGCAGCCTACTGATTCGGATTCATTTCGAAACGCCCTTTGGATTGATATTCTTAACCTTCTTATTGAGAATTATGCAACAGAGATTTATTCTTTGGTTAAAGCTGGCTTTGGTGTTCTTGTACCATTTCATAAATATCAGGAGAAACCACAATCTTCTTGGTTCATACCGGCCCTTTCAGTTGTTACAGTCTAAAGCTGGCATTTGTTCCGGGTGTATCAGCGTACCAGTTCAGATCCCAACAGCCGGCTATTTGTGGCTGCTCGAAATGATTTTACACCTGTCCTCAAAGTCGCTAAGTATTTGTTTGCTGATAGAATAAGTCACCGCATAGCCACTAACAAGTTTGGTTCTTAGAACTGAGTTTCTATTGATTAATATCCATACTAATCCGTCCAGGTTTTCTGCTATCTCCTCAAAATGCATGTGTAATTGGTAGTATCCCAGAAATGGTTCTTCAGAAAATGTCCATTTTAACTGAAATCTGTTTCCTTTAAACCTTATAGTATTTGCTTTACTACTTCTTGATGTTTTGCTTGTTGGAAATTCTCTTTCATAGTTTCAGGTTTGAAGAACGCCCTCGAACCGTTTAAAACTTCTAATTATCCACCTGTTAGTGTTTTCCCTCATTTTGGCAAAATGCTAGAAGATCTATTGAAATTTGAATTGCTTAAGAATCTCTCAGCTTAGAGTGTTCTTTCAGATAAGCAATATGCCTTTCGCTTCTTTTGTTCAGCTGTTGATGTATTAGCGATTATTGCTGAATGAGTCTATCAGATATTAGATAAAATTGTAAAGCTTGGGCTGTTGCTTCCAACATCATGAAGGCGTTTGACAGAATCCGGCATACTGACTTTCTTCAAAAGTTGAAATCTATGGTACATCTGGGCGAATTTTTGAGTTGCTTCCACCTTTATTACCAAATCTGGGAATATAAGTTGTCTTGAACAGCACATGTTCTAGATATTTTTGCATTAATTCAGGTGTTCCCAGGGTACTATACTTTGACCAGCGTTGTTCCAAAATTTCAAAAATCACCTTCCTGGCAAGATTACTTCTCATCACAGTATCTATGCTATAACACCATTATATACTCCTTTCGTAATAATAAGAGTGATCCGTTCGATAAGGTCAGAATTTAAGCTGATATAAAAATACAATATTTTGTTAACAAGAACAAGGAATTTTTTGTTAATTTTAACGCCTCCTATTCAAAACTGCTGTCTTTTACAGGAGAGTGCACATTTTCGGACTAATGATTTCTGCTGAGATTAAGTAAAAGATTATATAGAATCAAATGCTAGGTGTGCTGCTAGGAACCGTTGTTCATTGTGTCGTGCTAGACATTTTTTTCGCCAGAATCCGGGTTTCATTTTCAAATATCTACCATCGCCCTTGCTGAATATTGCTGCCACATATGGTCTGCTGCTCCTGCTGTATATTTAGAGATTCTTGATAAAATCAAAAGAAGATTTTGCAATATTATTGGTCTGGACATGGAATCGAGACTTCAGTTGCTTTCCAACCGAAATAACGTAACTTCGCTGTGCTTTTTCTATAAATAGAATGTATGAATTTTAACGCAGTACTAGATTGGCAGCAAGGTCTCAGTTCTTTTACAGTTGAAATGTCCAGATTTAACTTTAATTTCTAAGTTAAAATATTATTATCTCACAATTCTTACTTTTGAAAAATTCTTCAGGCTTCTTGTATCCGAGTCAGATTTGATCTTCAAAAAAGTAAATGCAATGTCAATCATTATCTTCCGACTTCTTAATTGTTATTCTTTTTATTGTTCTCTCTCCTTAATAGTGTGTTTCGCATATTCTCCATACACTCAGTAACCACCTGGGTTTTAGTGGTTTTATTGGTTTGTTTGTGGTGAAATGATTAAAAAATCATGTGCTTTTGCCATTTATATGTTCATTTTGCTTGTCTTATCGAAATACATATATGAATATATATTTATTTTTTCGTCTGTTTTTTTTTCAATTATGACAACGAAATATATCTGAAAATTGCTAAAATAATATATTTTATCTATGTTTTCATGCCTTTTCAATATCCAACCCATATGATTCTGATTTAGCTTTGTGACCATTGTTAGAAATCTCCAGTGAAATTAAAAAAGAAAAACAATCTATAAGTGATCCTTACCTATCTCTTACGGAGCGATATATAAGAGCTTTTAAAAAGTAACAACGGATTAGTGACCAAAATTAGAAAAATGAAAAAAAAAAATCACTCTTTTACGTGCATACATTCACAACCGACTTTCTCTTAAAATAACAATAAATGTAACGTTTTATTTGTCATCAATGTTTCCTTAGTAAGATGCCATGAGTGGTTTAAACCTCGCACACATTTTCCTATACATTTTAGTTGACACAAACGCCGAAATATTTCTTTTCTTTTCGAAATAACTGCACTTAAAAAATAGTAGAGAGGTATACTCATATAAATTTTAAAAAGGGAATTAACACTTAAAAAACCGGAAAAAAGTTATAGAAACGTGAATGCCATCCAGATCATAAAAGAGAAAATTCTTTTTTGCTTCGGCTTTGTGCATATTTCGCATTAATTATATGCAAAACTGTAGTAAACAATATCTCACCGTTTTATATTATGACTTTAAAGAAAAAGAAGGATAAAACAAATGTTAGGTTCCTACATGAATCATTCAAAAATAGTATGATATTCCTTGAAGTATTTTTTCAATTATTTCATCGCAAACATTGCAGTAATGAAACTAGTATGGATGGTATTGCAGAGAATGAAAGTGAAAGTGAAAGTGAAAGTGAAAGTGAAAGAGAATACTGAGAATAGGAAGGATTGAGGATAACACAGAAAGGACTAGGGTTCAAGTAAACAGATGACGTTTGATGTTGCATTTAGATTTTTGAAGGGGAACAAGAAAATGAAAGTTTGTTCCTCAGGTGGAAAATAAACTGTTGGAGTAGAATTGACGGCTGCATTTTGCTAGTTTAACAGCAAAACGGTGGAACCTAGTTGCCAACTTCGTAGCGCGCTTAAATTCGTGTAATTAGGGCTCCGGTGGCAAAAAAAGCTCGCCAAAACATTGGCTATGACAATATTTGTAGAAAAGATAGTAGGAATCCACGTTACGTCGGTGAGAAAGTAACAGATGAAGAGATGCCTGATCAGAATTGATTGCATTATAGATCCTTCTTTGGATGTTGTCAAGAACCCCGAGATGTATAGCAGGAGCACCCGACCAGAGAAGGTAATATTATTCAATGCATGCACGAATAGTAGATTTTTAAATGCGCAAGATGTCTTCTGACGAGAAAAAAATCTAGTAAGACACAGTGAACCAACTTTCCATGCAGGAGAAGAAGCTGTTGATTTGATATAGTCGCTCTTCTCAATGTGAGTTGTAAAACTTGATAGCAAGAAGGCGTTGTATGTTGCTCTCATGGAGTTTGGTATCAGTCATGTTGATGGCAAACATAAAAGGTTAAATGAAAGCTGCTTTGTTTTGGAAGCCTTAAACATGACATGCCATATCTTGTCCCATTATCTACTGATTGGAGGGCTGTCTCAAGAGCGTTTGCTTTTTTTTACTTTTTCAGATCTGACGGATTTGCTACTAACGCGTGAGTAAATCGTAGCGTCATCTGCATAAGTACCTAGTTACATGTATGATGGAGTTTTGCATTCTAAGTACCAAGCTGTCACGATTTTGCCTCTTTTTATCGGGAAATATGAATACCAATATAACACTGTTTTTGACTTTACTGCTAGGAAATGATGTAATTTCATAGATCCGAGTAAATAGTAACCTCATGAATCATACTGTTGCTAATTAATCATTTGATTCTGTTATATAGGAATAAAGTGTCGCTGCCGACACTTGAGTTTGAACATAGGTCGCCAGTGATCGAACACAAGCGATCCCATTATTGAATTAATTGACCATGTGATCATAGAGGAAACGCATATATGTACGAGGAAGCTGAGGACGAAAGATCTCTCTTTCTAATCTATCCTCTATTACTATACGGATCGTCATTTCTACTCTATCCTCTATACTATACGCACCGCTATTCTCTACTATGTTTACTATATAATTTCTTTATTCAGATCACTATACGGATTACTTTTCAAGCGAGATTTATCGAGCAAGTTCTATTAATACGAGTATTATTCCAAGGAATCTGACACTAGTATTGTTCTACGGAGTATTAGAGTTGTATCTGTGATTACAAAGGCTCTACGACAACAGGCATTACAAAAGTGAGTGAGAGTAGTCGTTGGCATCATAAAACTGATAACGAGTGTTCGTTGACATCACAACAGACTAATCATGATTGAATGTTACCCGTATTCTTGTATAAATAGTAAATCATCAGTTGATATATGATGATTTCCAGTAAAGCCTAAACAGATAATGCCCGATGTTTAATGTTACCTGTGAATACAAATAACAGCGGTTGAAAATTGAACTCTGCATGCTGACTCTGGTTTCCTGTTTATGGCGGTTCATTTCATGTATAACAAGAAATATGGAAGAGCCGATATTACTTATTTACCTGTGAATGTTTTTAAAATAAATTCAAATAAGATTTTCCCGTCAATGTTTTAAATATTATTTTCAAGCGAATGTCTAAATTACAGTAGTTTGTATCTATTATTTCTTTTCACAGATTAATGTGGGTAGTTCCGTCTGAAAAGCGCGCACGCATAAACGCCCACATACTTATTTCAGGCTATGCTTTGTATACGTGTTAATTCATTCCTTTACACACTGGTTTCATATTTGTTTCAGCTATTGTTTTCTATGCATTTGTGAATCTAAAGGGTTCTTCCTGCTAAGGAAATATTCCTCTGAATTTTTCCTTGTATGAATTGTTGCATAACCGACGCCATTAATAGCATACACGTTCTGTTTAGGAGGAAGTTCTTAAATGATTATTATACATATTTTGTTTATTTGCGCTTGGTATCTGAAACTTAGACGGTTTCCGTGTTGTGTGCTGCAATGAATACAAACAATGGGTTTTAGTTGATATTCTTTTGGTTTTCGGTGTATTTATTTGTGTAGAATTTTTAAATAAGCAGGAATAATGGTATATGCGCATGCGTGCCGGAACTCATTAAATGATGCACAAAATAAATAAAAATGCAGACTGAAAATAATTAGTGTTATAATAAATAAAAAAAGGACACGGGAATGCGTGAATATGAGTGTCATTTCGATATAAGGAGCGTAATTAAATTTGCTCATAAAAGTAAAGAAAGCCTCATGTCTAAATAAGTGTAACGCTTGCAAATAAAACCGTAACATTGTTTCATTTTATATATTTTTCTACTTCAAATGATAATTTGTTATATTTTGGCAAGGTTCTTGACTTGAAACATTTTCTTTTTTTTCCCTCTGTCTTGTTTAAATTCCAATTAACAAGACATAATTTTTATTGTTGTAATTTTAATGCTGTAAGCAAAATTCCAAATAACATAACTAAACTTTATTTGCCATTCATTTTTATGACATGACAATAAGTGAATAACTGTAAACGTTTGTTTCAATTACATACATTGGAATTTGTCTAAACTGTGTTAAACAAAGATACCTGGTTCAGTAAAAACTGACTTGGCCGATAACCAAACTGAGAAAATATATATGTTATTACATGAAAATTAGATGAGAATGAAAGACAAGTAAAAAAATAGTTAGTACATAGGTTATTTCTAATGTTATTCATAAATATAGGCTTTTACCGAAAGAATGAAAATATTTTTCACTGTGCATCCTTCATTATTTTAAATTCTTTTATGTACTGTGTCTCTTCACAATATGGATGATGGATCTATACAACTTCCTCTACTCTGTAGTTCTTACCAGTCAATGTCATTGTTAATATCCTATTGAAATTATGTTCTCAATTTTGACAAAAATTAGGACGGATATTTGTTTCAATCTTTCCAATTGCTTTCAATTTACTCTGAGAAAGAAACATTTTCAAAATTGTTTTTTTAATTACTTAATCTACAAAAATTCTGATTGCACCTCCTTTTCCTTTTTCTCGTTCTATGTCTTTTGTCTCTTTCGGATTCTGCATCATTCGACACTTTCTGATGCTGTCTCTTTTCTCCTTTTCTGATTCTTTCCGGTGCTCTCTTGTATCTCCCATTCTGATTCTACCTCGTTTCTCTCTTTCATATATTGTCGATTTTTTCTCCCTTTCTGATTCTACCTCGTTTCTCTCTTTCTTATATTGTCTCTTTTTTCTTCTTTCTGATTCTGTCTTGTTTCTCCCATTCTGATTCTACCTCGTTTCTCTCTTTCATATATTGTCGATTTTTTTCTCCCTTTCTGATTCTACCTCGTTTCTCTCTTTCTTATATTGTCTCTTTTTCTTCTTTCTGATTCTGTCCTGTTTCTCCCTTTTTGATTCTACCTCGTTTCTCTCTTTCTTATATTGTCTCTTTTTTCTTCTTTCTGATTCTGTCTTGTTTCTCCCATTCTGATTCTACCTCGTTTCTCTCTTTCTATATTGTCTCTTTTTTCTCCTTTCTGATTCTGTCCTGTTTCTCCCTTTTTGATTCTACCACATTTCTCTCTTTCTTATATTGTCTCTTTTTCTTCTTTCTGATTCTTTCTTGTTACTCCCTTTCTGATTCTACCTCGTTTCTCTCTTTCTTATATTGTCTCTTTTTCTTCTTTCTGATTCTGTCTTGTTTCTCCCTTTTTGATTCTACCTCGTTTCTCTCTTTCTTATATTGTCTCTTTTTCTTCTTTCTGATACTTTCTTGTTTCTCTCTTTCTGATTCTACCTCGTTTCTGTCTTTCTTATATTGTCTCTTTTTCTTCTTTCTAGTTCTGTCTTGTTTCTCCCTTTCTGATTCTATCTCTTTTCTCTTCCTGATTCACCATCGACGCTCTCTATCTGATTGTGTCACGTCTGACTTTTCCTTCTATCTCTTTATGATTTTCTCTCTTTACTCACTTTCAGATTCATTCCGATTCTCTCTCGTTTGACTTTTTTTGATTCTGCTTCTCTTGTCTTTTTCTTATATTGCCTCTTTTGTCTCTTACTAATTGTGTCTCTTTTGTATCATTCTGATTCTGTCTTGATGTCCCTTTCTCATTCTCATTCTTTTGTCTCTTTCTGTTTTGCTCTCATTTTTTTTTATTCTGATTCTCTCTCTTTTGTATTTTTCAGATTCTGTCGCTTTGATCTCTTTTTGATTCTGTTTCTTTTGTCTTTTTCTCTTTCCCTCTAAATCTGTCTCGTTTGTTCTTTTTCCTGATTTTGTCCCTCTTGTCTATCTCTCGATCTTTCTGATTACATGTTTTTCGTCTCCTTCTGATTATACCTCTTTTCTTAAATTCTTCTTTCTGATTCTCTCTTTTTGCATGTTTCTTAATATCTGACGTTTTTCTCTCTCAAATTCTTTCTGATTATTTCATATTTATTTCTTCCTGAGTCTTTCTGATTCTGACTATTTTGTATCTTTTTTTATTCTGTTTCTCTTGACTCTTGCTGAATGTTTTTTTATTCTTTATGGTTCTCTCATTTACGTCTATTACTATTTCTTTCTTTTTCTGTCACTTGACACATTCTGTTTCTTTCTTATTTTCTTTCTGTCTCTTCTTCTTTTTCTGATATTTTCTGATTCTGTCTTGTTTGTCTCTATCAGATTATTTCAAATTCTCTTAGTTTTCTCTTGTTATGGTTATATCTCTTTTGTCTCTTACCGAATCTATCTTTCTTTCTGATTGTCTCCCTTATAATTTTTCTTATTCTTTCTCGTTTATCTCTTCCTAGTTCTGTCGGTTGTTTTGTTCCTCGCTGCGTCGCGTGATCTCTCCATTGTATTCCAACCATATTTCTTTAGAAGTACATATCTATTTCTTTTAGATTCCTCTTCATCTGTGAGCAGATCGTTTAAAATTAAACTTTAATTTAAAAGAATTGATAATGCAGATTATTTCCGCATCCTTTTCCTTGTTAGAATTCAGTTCTCGATGCCGGTAGACTCATGAAGATAATAAGTAATGTTTTAATTTTCCTATTTTTTACATGTAGCATCCGGTGCATGCATCTGTGTACTCTTTATGTCAACACCTGACCTAAACAGGTATATAAAAAAAAAGTATATATTGATCCCGTTACCATCAAGCCATTACTATGGCATCATTATTTTCATAACGTTTTATTTCCTGGGTAATATATCACATGATATTTGTAACATCATTGAGCGGACTGATTAATTTATTTGAGCAGAGCATGTGTGCAAACACTTTCAACCATTATCCTCATACTCAAACACTCTCCCCAATCAAACCCTCTTCACAAGATATTCAACAAAACCACAGTAAAATTCAGCTACTTTTGTATCGAGAACGTGACACAAATAATAAAAAAAGAACAACAGTAAAACAAGCAACAAATCCCTAGTATAAATCGAATCCACGAGCAACTGCAGAACAAAGGATGACTATTACTTGGAAAACAATGTATTATACCAAGCCAATCTGCTGAAAAGTCAGTAGGTAATGAAGAAAATAGCGCGTGTAACATAAAAGTGTCCATTAGTTAGATTAAGCTTTGGACCTTTGTATACTAGAAATGATTAAAGATATCTTACTGGAAAATTCCTTGGCAATTATAACACTATTGGACTCTACTTTAAGCAATAAGAATGCATAATTACTCTTCAAGCTTAAAAGAAAGATCGTGATGAATCCATAATAAGTAATATATGTTTGTATATATATATATATATATATATATATATATATATATATATATATATATATATAAAACAGGAAAAACCTCGGATTTTACTAAATGAATGGATTCGTAGAAGTACATGCCTTAAAGAAATAAAAAAAAACAATGTTCTTACGAGTACAGCCCATACGTTACGAAGGGCTTTATCTATTTAAAATACGTTCTTTTTTGTGTCAGTGAAAAATATCATGATGCTATTATGTTGGTGCAAAAATAATGTCGTTTTATCAACGTTTTCTGAACGTCAAAAAACGACATTATTTTGTACACCAACCTAATATTTCTAACCTTATGTCTCTGGGCGGGACCCAGAAAGAAATATGTACACACAATAGAAATCAAAGGAAATAAAATAATAATAATTATCCTTATTATTATTAATACCATTATTAATATTATTATTAATATTAGTTTTAAATTTTGATGATTATTATGTGATGATGATTGCTGTCTAAAATTCCATGACTCTATCAGACAATTTGCTGTAACTCATTTAATTCTGATCACCCTCTACCTTATCGGGTATATTAACTTGTTCAGTTCTCTAAGGAAACATTTTTTAGGTCACTCTATTGTATCTGTTTTATTTTTGCCATTGGCTCATCATTTATTTCTTGATTCTTACCTTTCTTTTCTTTCACACTCTCTCTCTCCCCCTCTCTCTTCCTCCTTTCCGTTTTTATATTCTTTTAAATTTATATTTGAATTATTTTAGTTTTCTTTCTTCCGTTTTCATTTGTTTTTCCCTCTTTTCTTCCGCTTTCTCCTTTTTTATCCCGATGTATCTATCCGGAATGAATGATTCCATTTCTTAAAAAAACTTTCCGTTTGAAAAGATGAATATTAAAATATTGATGAAATAAAGATATATTTTCAAGTTGTGCTATATTTAAGGGATGCAGTGCTCAATATAAGAGATAGAGCGTATGTAAACATAACAGTGAACATTGAAGTCAACACTCAGAGACGACAGGCTGTTTCATGCTAGAGGCAATCGTCAGGCTACGTGTGTTGTTTTTTTTTTCTGGATATATAAATAGTCGATACGATACAATACACATGACCTGGCGATTGCCTTTAGCGTGAAACAGCCTGTTGACTTCAATGTTAAATTTTATGCATCCATACATACATACATACATATATATATATATATATATATATATATATATAAATATACGCGATTTTTTGACTCTGGGGCCAATTATATAAACTACTTTTGACTTGGAAATAATGGACCTATATCTACCTATTTACTCTTTCTTAAAATGACATAACATTTAATTTAAAAACACCAAATTGGTTTATATGATGTAAAAAAATGTAATAAAATAGTCTTTCTCTCTGCTGCTTTTTATATACGAGGCCATGATAAAATATCATGCATACAAATTGAATATTCGTACTTTGAAATAATATTATTTGGGGGGTTATTCCTTCGTAATTTTACGTACATGGGTGAAGTAAACAAGTTTTAGACAATTCGTTTTTTTTTTTTTTACAAATTAATTATCAATACTATACTTTCAACAGGTAAAAATGTCCAATCAATTACAATTGTGCATATCAACGAATTTAAGTTTCAAACATCAATTTCTTGGACTGTGAGAAAATTCGTATAAAACTTAGAAGGGTATATAGGAGCGGCACAACATCACTAAGCTAAGCATTAGTGCTATGGATTATAAAGCAAGTTATTTTTAGTGTGCAGCTAATATTGACAGATTAAACGATGTTTTGGTATTCATTTCTCAGTTCAACCAAAAACGGTTTTAATTTTCATTCTTATGAAAATAATTATTAAATTGATATTGACACTTTATTTCCCAGTAGAATTTATCGCTCATATACAAAATAAGAGGTTACAGATCGTGAGTCCTATCTTAGGTAATATCCATCATATTAAGTTGTTTAATTGAATTATATTAAAATTGATCTTTGAATTACCTGAATCACCTAAAATATACTGTGTCCATTTAATTTTACTTGACAGAAGTTACGAAGCAGATTTTATATTGTTGTACTGCTAAGATTTCTTTAGACATGTTCCAAGTAAAAATGATTCTTATAATCATTTTACATCCATGCGCTGCACTAAACACGCAGAATGGAATGAATCATATGATTTTAGGCCATTCCTATCTAACTGCAGAAATACGCGTTCTAATAGATCCCATTTCCACTGGTTGAGGGTATGTCAATGTCCAGCTTCTCATTTCCCTTACAAAGTTTTCTTCAGTGGCTCCAAGTGCGGAAGTAAATTGTGGCTTTTAAATAGTTTTTCTTTCCAGAGAAATGATTAATCACATATTAATGACCAATATATATATATATATATATATATATATATATATATATATATATATAGTTTATGAAAAAATAGGTAATCCGTATGGGTAAACCTAAGGAGGATATAATCCAGAGAGCTCAATGTAAATCCAGAGCAAATAATTTAGATAAGAACAGACCACTTTAAGGTTCCATGTAAGAAATTATTTCAACACAGCGCTTTTAAAAGGACTGCGGATCATCAGACTTTACTTCCAAGCAAACAAAAAAATAAAAATAAAATAAAGTTTGGAAGTAAAGTCTGATGATCCGCAGTCCTTTTTTTTAAAAGGACTGCGGATCATCAGACTTTGTGGGTGTGGTGAAATAATTTATTACATGGAACCTTAAAGTGGTTTGTTTTTAAATTATATATATATATATATATATATATATATATATATATATATATATATATATATATATATATACACACATATATGTATGTATATATGACTGAGATATAAAATTTCTAGTCGACGGCTGCAAATTTAGGGTCGTGTTCTCGTTCATGTAAAATTAACATTCAAGCTTTTAGGCATCACGGCATTTTTGCTCATTTTGCAAAATACAGTAGAGCCATATAAATCATTGCTATCTGTTCATATCCGACTGAGCTTATCTGCTAACTTGGCTAGCATATCCCTGGTGCAGAGCCTTGATCAGTCACATTCGTATTTCTTTAAACTTCACAGTTGCATAAGTGTTATTTATACTGCCACCGTGTTGAGAGGAGCTTAGTTACAATTTCGAACTGGATCAATATTTAAACACCTTAAAACAACTGAAATCTTTTGTCACTATGTTTTGTGATTTCTTGCTAGCACAAATTGCATCAGTTTTTAATCATATTCATACTCCCACAAAAAGGGTTCTATGGTTTTATCTCACTTCTGTGTGTCACACCCTGTGATTTTGTTCCACCTTAGATGTTATCAAGATGGCTTATATTTGAAAATTCATTTATGGCGAGATTCAAACCTAGATCATGGTCGGAACGCTAATCATTGATCCACTCGTTCTACTTCGGTCATATATTGCCTCTTACCCATAGTAAAATCAGTAACATTTTACCAAACATTATGCATTATTCGTTCTTGGATCACCTCAGTACACTATTAGTCTGAACAAATAATCAAAATCGTTGACCATATGTTGATATATTGCACTTATGCTCCTCTCATCATTCTTCTTCTATGCGCCGTGTCCCTTCAGGACGGAGGTAATCGTAGCTCTCCACATTTTCTGAGAACGATATCCTTAATACGCGCCTTAGTATTTTCAACCGTCTCTTTTTGATGCTGTTTATATATATGTCCTTTTTGATGCTGTGTATGTGACGTTTTGTCACCATGTTCACTAAAAAAATTTTCTTTCCTTATCATTTGTAAAATAATGTTGTGTTTGAATTATCATGCCCCCTCCACCGGGATATATTATCTACAACACTAATTATTAAAAAACAGTATTAAATAATTATATTGGGCATATCGAACTACATTCTGCCGCAGATTGACACCTCTCATGTCAAAACTCAGAGCAATCCATGCACATTCTGAAAAGGACATCAAAAACAATGAAAATAGAACTATCTACAATTCTACATGTTGCAATACAGAAAAAATTACTGAATGAGGAATAACCAAAACAGAGGTTGGAAATGAAATGGTAATCTTTATAACATCAACAAAGTGCAATACTTGCCAGCGTCGAGAAGTAGGTAGATCACTGCTAGTGATAGACTATTAAGACAGCAAATTTACGATATTTACCTGCCTCCGCATGAGGTAGATTGTGGTACAGGGCCAAATTTAATGTGCGAAATTCCGAGACAGTCGGCTCGGGCAAGAATTGCCCATAGACACCGCATACGCGGGATCGGGTATCTGTCTACCTCCTCGGACGCAACTCTGCCCTTCGGCATAGTCTCGTCCGGTTTCCTCTCTGCTGAAAGTCAGAGAGTTCGACACAGCAAAAGCTTACTACGCTGACAGCTCACGATGACACCGTAGACAGCATATTTAATCCCACTTATAATAGTTTCCAACGTTTATGAAGATTGTGATATACACATTAGTGTTCATAGGTATGGTATAAGACAAATATTAGTGGATTATATCAACATACTCGACAGCATCCAACCTATGGAAAAATAATCTCAAAACCTTAGAAGCTATTATTATACAAAATAAATAATTTATCGTTAAATAAAATATCATTAAATAAAATATAATTCAGAAAAAGAAACGATATCTTGATAGCTTACGATATAACTAATATGTGCATGAGAAAATCTACAAATAAAGAAATAAAATATTAAAAAATAAATAAACTTAATAAAATAAAAAATTAAATAAATCTCATTGATTTTTATACGACCTTGTTCATAATAATCTTTACACAGGACATCACGCGAGACATTTTCAAATTTACAGCTTCCCAAAGAATTCCAGGATGTAGCCAAAGGAAGTATAACTACCACAGAGACACCATATTGTTTCATGATAAGGAAGTCGATGGTTGAACGTACTTGAACAAACAATGACAAAATATGAAATTCGAACAGTTTATCTATAACTAAAAGCACAATACTCAACAATTCGAATATTGGAAAGAGATAATAAAGAATAAACAAATAAAACTTGTTGCACGATTTAGAGTCGAATCTTCCGGTATTTTGACAAAACCAATACACAATTTAAAACATCCTCGTCATATAATATGAATGGCACATTACATGGAAAAAAATGTAGAAATTAATATGTATTAAATATAACTCTTAACTATTAAGCATATCAAGATATATATATATATATATATATATATATATATATATATATATATATATATACAAGTAGGTATAAATTAACTAATCAGATGTAATGAAATAAAATAAAATTATAAAAGCAGGTATTTCTGAACACAAAATATATATTTATACAAAACAATCTGTCAATTGCATTATTTGTGCATAGAAATAAGTACAACCACAACTTCTGTCTAAAGAATGACACATTTATTAAAAGACAGAAATTTCTCAAGAGTGCCGCTCTCGAATAAAAATATAAATATGAACCTCCGATTTCTTCAAATATTTCCATTCGTGAAAGAATTACCTGTATCCCAAGACAACATACATAGCTATAAGCATAAATAAAATAAAATGGTTAAATTCATACCCTTCTTACATATATATATATACATATATATATATATATATATATATATATATATATATATGCACTCTCGACTCTTCCGTCGAATTCGACGTATGAAGGTCAAGCAGATCAGTCCCAAGGAAACTGACAGCCCGACACAAGCACATGAGATTTGATTATAGTGGTGAAGGATTTGTGCAGAAATATTAGGGACCCCAAACAACCATCCGCAGGTTTTGTTTTTTTTTTAATTCAGAGTTGTCCTTCTCCTAGACCAGTTGCCATCCAAGGCTATAAAACCCATATATTGATATATTTACCCATAGCTGGAGGGAGAAGAAGAAGATTCACACCTTTCCCAAGGGTATTAGCACGTAAGTGGTTGTAATGGATTCGACTGGAATTCGAATTCAGCTCTCCGATTCCTCAATCATAGCCGTCATCCATTACTCCACCGTGCCTTCATATATATATATATATATATATATATATATATATATATATATATTTGAATATATATTCATATATATATGGATATGTTTTTTTGTATGATATTACAGATATAACTAAAATATATCTGTAAAATCTGTACACTATAGATGAATACGAAAGGAAAACTTATTTTAGCCAATGCGTTTCGTTATTTTGACATACTATATGAAGACAAATGTGTGATTTAATTTTGCAACAAGTATCAATAAACAAAAGTATACATGTTTGCAAAATTTTAAATTTAATAGACACAAATATTCATCATGGTGATTGAGATATCTAGATTAGACTTGGAGGACGATTAATAACGTAACTTAATGTCTTATAAACGAAAAGGAGTAAATCATGTTGTTGAATTCTTTTTACGCATATATATATATATATATATATATATATATATATACATTGTGTAGCAAAATTATTTAACATATTTAACATATCAGTTTTTTCTAAATTTCATAATAACACACACACGCACGCACACACAGAGACATACACACGCACACATATATATGTATATATATATATATATATATATATATATATATATATATATATATATATATATATATATATATATATATATGTTATAGCATACGGACGCACTCGATTATACACACACTCGCGCAAGCATACAGACACAAACAGAGACTCAGATAAAGGCACATACAGATACACTTGTGTGGGTCTCTGTGCGTACGCGTGCGAGCCTGCGTGTGTACTTGTGTGTGTCAGTATGCGATAACTTATTTTAATGAAAATACAATATATTTACCTTGTTTAACTCTTTCTAACTAACAAAGAAAAAATTAAATAATAATTCAGAGAAAAAAAGGACAAATTTAGCAACTCTAAAATTCTGTTTACTAAATTGTTTGAATCTTGAATCCAATTCATAAAAAAAAGATTATAACGCAATGTTTGAAGGAAAGAAAATGAGAAAAATAACGAGTTTAATTATCGGAATCATTAGAATTTCTTTATTTTTCTTTCATCCTGTAACAAACGAAATAAATAAATTCCTTTCTCTTTTTATGTGTCTTCCTGCCTTGGAAACCTCAGTCAGGAAAGTTTACTGAAAAAAAAAAGAAAGAAAGAAAGAAAGAAAAAAAATATTGCGGTAACCAAAAAAAGGAAAAATAGAAATAGAGAGTGATTATAAAATTCGACCAGCGCAGGTAATCGCCTATCTATTTCAATCTGGCAACATAAACTTTGATTTCGCTTCAGTTGAACTGATTTTGCATCGTTGATTAGAATTCGCTTGCAAGAGAATTTTTACCGAAATGAGTAAAAGTATAAAAATAAAGAATTTATCGCGACCATTCAGTCAAGCATTAAAACTCTAAATTGAACGATGCCAGTGCTATTGTACAGATAAAAAAAAGGTTATTGAGATTGAAATTTGCTTTGTAATTATTTTGGGATTAAGTAACAGCAATGAATGATCGCATCTGATGTCGTAAAATTTAAGGAAAACTTTTTTTGCAAAGTTCTCTTGATGCTCAAAATTTATAACGACAGTTGTGACACAAGTGAACACGTTAAGGCTTCCGGCATTGTTTTTTATGCATAACTCGGTGTCGTAAATGTACACCTTGTACACTCACTTACACAAGCGTAGCAACATACACATATCAACATAAAACGCACATAAACTGATACCTATCTACCCATCAATCTATCTATTGAAGGGATTTTTACACCACGTCATTCATTATTACGATAGACGTTCTTTATAGTGACTACCCATTTTATACTTATATATTGTATTTGTATTTAAATAAAAATATCATTTATTATAATAATTATATATATATATATATATATATATATATATATATATATATATATATATATATATATATATATATATATATATATATACATATTCATGCATATTCCATTGGATACGACAGACAGGGTGCTTTTATTTAGTCCAATTTCTCATTTAAATATCTACACACACATACATATATATATATATATATATATATATATATATATATATATATATATATATATATATACATATATATATGTATATATATAAATATCTATATAAATATCTATATGTACTTATATCTATCTATCAATATATATATATATATATATATATATATCTTTCTCTGTCTCTCTCTCTATATATATATATGTATGTATGTAGTATGTATATAATATATATATATATATATATATATATATATATATATATATATATATGGAGTCATTCTCTCGCTGTATATATAGCTAAAAGTACTCAATATCAGAAATAGAGCTTATGTAATTATAAATGTGGACAATGATTTCTACACAAAGCGGCGGCAGACTATTTCGTCCTTCGGCTCAATCTGAAAGACTTTATACATACATAAAAAGAGCCATGCATACATACATGCATATATATATATATATATATATATATATATATATATATATATATATATATATTATAATGTAATACAAAATGCTCAAAAACTAATATTCCATGGTCATAATTTATTACATTGGAATCGTATCCAATTCATCTAACCTACAAATTCAAAAAGTTTTTGAATTTTTAGGTTTGATGAATTGGATCGTGATTACGATTCCAATGTAATAAATTATACCATGGAATATTAGTGTTTGAGCATTTTATATTATAATTCTTACTCTCACCTGGGTATTGAGTTCTACCTGGATTCTATCCTCTTGGGAATATATTTATATAAACATATGTATATATAATTATATAGTACATATATATATATATAATTGTTTATTTAAAAAAAAATTATAACATAAATATGTTATAAAATCACTACAAAAATAGCCATTTTGTTTCAACACCCTCGGCGTCTTATCAAGTGATGATGTTGAATGTACATTAAATGGTTTTAAAAGTTTCAAGTTAATTAACAATCATTTGCAAGGGGAAAACGTTGTTACAAAAGCTAGATGGACCAATCAAAATAAAAGTATAGGAAAATTCAAAAAGCGAAGTCATGTTATCATATCTATTCAGATGTTTAAAATATGGGTAGTATTAAAAAAGAATTGATTCTAACCAATAAACATCTGAATAGATATTATAACATGACTTCTTTGTCAAGCTTTTTGAATTTTCCTATACCTGTATTTTGATTGGTCGCTAATATTATCTCTCTCTCTCTCTCTCTATATATATATATATATATATATATATATATATATATATATATATATATATATATATTGACTACTAATATTATCAATATATATATATATATATATATATATATATATATATATATATATATATATATATATATGTATTGCGTATATTTTGTCAGCATATTTTCATTGAGACATCTTCCATTGAAAAACTTACAAAGGTTTTTCCTACTTATTTTCAATTTTTTTCAGTTTTTGAGTGTTCTTTTTAAATACGTGTTAAAAACTATTAGTACAAATCTGGATATTTTAAAATATCTACTGTAAACATTTTAAAATATCTGTGCAGTTTTCGCAATTAATTTTATTAAGTTTTTGTTTAAATTTTTAAATTTATATAGCTTCAAGAATTTTTAGTTTAAGTTTTTAGTTAAGTTTTTATTTTTCATTAAAAATTATAGATGTATTTTCTACAATTATTTTCTGAATAGCGAATGTGGACAGGTTAGCTGTTGTAAATGATTACAAATGTTAGAAATGTTGGATGAATCATTTTTTTAGCACTCATCAACAACGTAACTTAGTTACACGTTATTCAATCTAATCGGCCATCACTGAAATCAGATTTCTTCACAAGAAAAAAAAATGTACTTTCATATGCACACAGCAACTTTGTCTTTGAAAATGATGAACACTACAATAATTGTCTTGGAAAAAGAAAAACAACATTCTTATGATTACAATGTGCTCATGCCGAAATTATTCGGAAGAAATAAAATGCAAGACAATTATCTGAATAATGTAAATAGTGTACATAATGCCTCATCTCAGAAATATAGACAAAATATTTGTCATTGAATATAAAATGATCCAATTGAAAATAACCAGACAAAATCAATATATATATATATATATATATATTTGAAAAAGATATAGTTTTAAGGAATGTTATATGTATGGTTAAAATGCTCAATATCATTGATAGAGCGCATGTAAATATAAACGTTGACAATGAAATGAGAAACCAGCAGCGACAGTGAATATCATGCTTAAACGAAATCTTCTAGATTGAAGGTTGCGTTTAAGCATGAAACACACTCTCGCCGTTCACACACACAACCGCGCGCGCACACACACACACACACACACACACATATATATATATATATATATATATATATATATATATATATATAGATATATGTTCGGGAACAATATATGACAAAATGTAAGAAATTTTCTAGTGACACGTTTGTTTTGTTGGTTTATATATATATATATATATATATATATATATATATATATATATATATAGATAGATAGATATTTGTATGCATAAACATAAAAATGTCTTAAAATAATTGTCAGAATTAGTACATTACATAATGTGTGACGCTATTTGTTTACATTTGGATACGCTTTGAGCAGATATGAATGTACGTGAGAGATTCATGGAACATTGAAGTTTAAAAGCAGCAAAATCAACCTTGCCAATCGAACTATTCTCCGTGGCTCGATCGGTTAAGGTACGTCAAGCTAAATGACGGTACCGTATATATATATATATATATACATACATATAAATATATATATATATATATATATATATATATATATATATATATATATATATATATATATATATATATATATATATATATATATACGATCAAAAAAGAGTTGCTGAATTAATGGTTCATTTGTGTCTTTACTTTTTATGAACACTTTCAGATTTTTTGATAGTGTCACCTGGTGTTCTCAACCCGTTTCACTATTTGACTGGGATCGACACTACATAAATGATCGAATGGGAACCAATGTTATCAGTGCGATTTAATCATAAGTTTATATGAAGGTATGCAAATATTCGTCTTCTGCTGTAGAAATATCTAAAGAAAATATTTTCCCCACTTATTTAAAATATGAATTAATTCATTTGTAATACGAAACAAAAAATTAAACGAAATATGAAATCTACTTTGAAAGCATTAATTTAGCTTTGATAGGAACGACAAATCTACCAAATATTTGTTCCTAGATTCAGAGGACTTAATTTAAAGTTAATATTTCTAATCAATTTAAACACAAGAAAAATAAATTATGCGGGAATATGAAATGGTACCTGAAGTAACTTCTGTGCGGGAATCTAATTTGTTTCCATACGTTTCGGTGAATTGCTTATGAAAAACCATTCAAAGAATATGCAAGCTCCAGAAACGTGTATTTCATGGTAAAATTTCGATAAAGAAAACATATATAAAACAGTAAGTTATATAATCCGGTGATATCATTGGTACTTTTATTTTTACAAAATATTGCTCAATGTAAATTTACAGAGCATTAATATTATAAATTAACTGATTTAAAATATGGTTTTTTCGCTACACCATGTTTCAAAAATGGAAGCTGAAGGCTTCGAGTTTAATTTTGTAAGTAAATTAAAAACATTAGTTCCATTTTATCCTCAAGCGAATTTTGGAGTAACTCATTTTTTAAAATTTACTGAGTTTTAAAGTCACAGAAATATCCCTAATTCAGTGTTCCCAAAGATACAGGGAAATCCAATCATTTAGACAAGGGATGGTACCGTGTTCATTTTTATTAACTTTTGTTGTATCAGTTATTAGTTACGTTTGAAATAGGGGTTATGTTTAGTTAGGTGTAGGGATGTATTTTTCAGCGTATTTTGATATCCGTTAACGGCAAAACATTCTTACGGGATGTTAATTTATATATATATATATATATATATATATATATATATATATATATATATATATATATATATATATATATATATATATGTGTATTTTGGGATGTTTATATATATATATATATATATATATATATATATATATATATATATATATATACAGAGAGAGAGAGAAGGAGAGAGCGAGAGACGTATATTATGACAACAGTTATTGTAGACAATTCGTATTTGAAATATATTTGTATTTAGTAAACAGTATCTCTTACGTCTACCGGCCTGCACATTCCAGAAATCTTATTAACTTTCAAGTGCCTGCAAGTTATACTTATCTCTTGACTTGAATGATAGCTACCGATGAAAAGGAAATTAGATCAACTAAATTACTTCTTTTGTTCAGTCTATGGAGTTCCTTTGATGGACGTCGACCTTCCGAAGAAAGGAAGAAGCTATATATCTTACCGCGCTGACGCAATGCATGTTGGTAGGGGTGGATGTGACACGCTTGGATGATCCTATCCGCTTCATGATAGTCCACGGCGATGTAACGAACCCGACTGGAATTCGAATTCTCATTCAGAGGCGTTGTACTTTACATCATCCGTTCATCCAATCTTACAGCATATAGTTTTGCCAAGCATTCACACATCTAAATACTGTGGAGTAACAGTAATTGTCTAGTTTGTCTCGCAAATCATTTTTAATGTCGCTAACAAAGTCTCCTTTAGATATTATGCACCTTATACATAAATCCTCCAAATCTAGTTTTGACGGATCAACCTCTCTCTGTTTAAAGATATCTTCAGGAGATTTTTTTAAGCTTTTCACCCCAAGAAAGGCGAGAGTGCCACTAGCGCGCAAGGGGTTACAGAGAGTGGGAGCAAGATTAAGAAGGCGCGAAAGAGGAAAGGATGAAGAGACGGACTGAGTATAGATAAAGGCTTCCGGAGATATCGATTGACATTGTATTTGAATGGTTGGAGATTTTAGCTAACAGGGAAGCAAGTAAGAGGAAGGGAGTTTCACGGTCAGCAAGTGCGAGACGTGGAACTATTGGAGTAGAAGAGACGGCTACATTTAAGCATTTCGTCAGTGAAAGGGCTGGACTGAGATGACAAACTAGCAGCATATTTAAATTCATACAGTTTGGGAACTAGCGAAAGTAGCTCGTCGGAGCATTTACCCTGAAAGTATTTGTAGAATATACAGAAGGAAGCGACGGTACGTCTGTGAGAGAGCGACTGTAAACGAGATTCCAGATCAGTGCCAATCGCATTGCATATCCGTCTCTGGATTTTGTCGAGGACTTTAAGACGAACAGCGGGGGCTCCAGATCATATATGGCAGTAGTATTCCATGCAAGGGAGAATAGTTGATTTATAGATTTGAAGGATGAACTCTGGCGAGAAAAACATTCTAGCGCGACACAGAGAACCAACTTTCCTTGCAGTTGATGTAGCCTAGGTACCGCTACGAAATGTAAACAAAAAGAGCATAGCATGATAAAAAAGACGCCGAACTTGACTAAAATAAAATTTTATCGTCTTATGTTCATATTATTATTAAAGAGGAAAGATCAAAGTATTTTGGGGGTATTTTTTTACATTTTTTAATCGTTTCTAGCACGTCCGAAATTTTCGTTAAAAAAAAAATTTTTGTCAAAAAAAAAGAACAGATAATCCATCATTTTCAATCATTTTTTTCCATTTTATAAAAAAGATGAAAATCTAACATTGATATTCTTTTAAAAATCAATTATCATTTTTCAAAACTTATTTTAATAGAATCAGAAATTATAATGTTTATTTAAAATATTTTGAACCAAGCTTAACTTAGCTTCTGCGCCGAAAAAATGAAATTTGAAAATAAAACAAAGCTGGTCATAACCTTTCGCGTCATTTGACAGGTGACGAAAGACATTTTCATGACGTTTAGATAATTTACGGGAGGATAATTCTTTCTACGGATGGAAGGAAGTGAAATTATTTAGATTTAAGTGAACAAATTATTTACCTCGTTACTTTTAAGGAAAGCTTTTAGCTTTCTAATTTTTTTTTGTACTTAGCTTTCATCTTTACGTTTACGATGCTTTATGGAAAATAAAAATAAATTAAAAACTAAGACTGTTAAGAGTGAGATCAATATAAAAATAAGATCATATAAATTAAAGTTTAGCAGAAGTTAAATTTCGTAAGATGATACTGATATTTATAGGTACCATTCTCAGTGGAAATTGAAAAATCAAATTAACTTCTTCATACGTGTTTCGCAAAAGTAAAAGCCTTAACAGAGGAGAACAATGCTGAACTCAAATAATGCAGCTAAATTGTATTCTGGTTGGTCTTCCGTACTTTATAATTACCACCCGATTATAAACACAAAATTACATTTCTTAATTACTGCCGATCTTTTGATTGGTCCAAATGATACAATTTAGCGCTAGACAATGACAATCTCATAAGGACACTTAGAAAAGTTGACGTGGCTTTTAACTAATTTTATAATATTTTTAAAAACTTAATGTAAAAATCTATTATAATTAAAGAAATAACAAATAATTGTATTAAAAATTCAATTTTCATTGAAATTGTTTTTTGCTTTCAGAAAATATTGTCCATATTCATAAGAACAAATAAAAACAAATAAAAGCATTTGAAATTAAATAATATATTTGTTTTGTTGAGTTTTGTATATTACAATTAAATGCTGATTTTCAGGTACTGCGAATCCAATTAATAAAAAAAACAAAAAAAAAAACATGATTTGGATTCTTCAAAGCCATGTGCTTTTAACTATTGTAATCACTAAAGTTGATGCGCTCGAATTTCTAGAGTTTTTCATAAAATTAGTTATGGGGGTGTTAAGAACTATAAAAAAGATATATTTCAGCCATGACTTTAATAAAAAAAAAAAACATATTTATAATAATTTCGATCATCTGTGAATAGTTTCTGAAAGTTTCATTAACATATGACAATTATTTCTATTTTTGCAAGATTTTCGAAATTAAAAAAAAAAAAAAAAAAAACGTGCTAAAAATTGTCTGTTATTTACTAGCCCCGGTTGGTTTTTTAATCAAAATTTAGAATGTTCTAAAAAGAAGGAAAAATTATAAAAAATAATTAAAATTCTTTGGTTTTCCTCTTCATAAAAACGTAAGACGATAAAATTTTGTTTTCATAAAGTTTGGCGTCTTTTTCATCAGACTGTGCTCTATTTTTTAGCGATTTCGTGGAGGTACCTAAATTGTAGCCGTATTCATCATGCTTGTCCAGTTGCGGGTTGATGATGTTTTTAATTCAGAGCTTTCATCCACTTAGATTGGTTACCACCCAAAGCTATTTACCCATAGTTGATGGGAGAAGAAAATGATTCATATATTTATGAAAACATTGGCACGTAACTGAATGTAACGACCTCAAAATCGATTCTGCGATTCCTCAATCCGATCACCTATTGATTAATTGTGTCTCCTATAAAACCTAATCGAAAAACATTTTAATATTTACCGAATACACAGAATCGACATAACAAGCGTATGATTCATAATGCATTTAATAAATAATCTTACGAGAAACTCCATTTATCAATATTAAATTGTTTTAATTTACATCAATCAGATGGAGTAAACTAGCGCAGAGGTTTTCAAACTTTTTGACTTGCGGACCTCTTTATATTTCAGGCTTTACCTTAGGGACCCCCTTATAAAAGCTTATGAAATTTATACATAAATATTTGCTGAATATAACATAATTTTACATTAATGCAATAAAAGCTGGTTTAAAGCTTACTTTAGACATAAGTGTTCAAATAAATTAATGCTTCATGTTGCTGCAAAATGTAACAAAATTAAACTTTGTTATATTAAAATATTAATTTTACATGTAAATGAAAACAGTAATAGTATTTAACAAATAGTTTTATTGTCAATTACACACACAGGAATCGCAAAAAAGATCCAAAATTCAAATCCTTTGTTTTCTTCTCTGCATGAATAGAATCCATTAACTTTATCAATTTGATATACAAATTATATTAGTATATCAAATCTAGGAAATAGTTTATTGAATCAATTTATTTCATGATCGGCTAATAAGTTACTTATAAGCGCTTATAAGTTTCACGTCACCCATAAAAAAGTCTTTTCCGTCCACGGACACCCTATCTTGTCCTTACGGACCCCCTGTTACGGTTACTTTAATTTCACGGGTTGCATATTCCTCAGGTCTCTGAAAGTATAGGGTCAAGTAGATAGGAATATAATTTAGTCAATAAATTAGAAAAAACTAAATAAAATATCGTCTTATATCATGAAATCTAAGTTCAGATAGTATCATACAAAGTGCTGGGTGCGATTGATAAATTGTCGCTATCTAATATTTTTAATTTTGCGCATGCGCGTTTTTTGTTTTTTATTTTGTCGATTGCACAGTATTGTAGGCTCAGTTGAGCGCCGTTTGTGAGAAAGGGCATCATGACACAATTCACTCCTTCAAAAATTTGGAAAAAGCATGCTATACTGCTTGGCATTCATGACGGAACCTTCAATACGAAATCTAAGAGCAGTGCAAAGGATTTGGAAAGAGTTGAATGAATTTAATTGTAATTAAGAAGGTACGTTAGCTCGGAAAATCTCTCTGATTCTTCTAATAAGAAAATTGCACCCGAAATTCCTGGTGAGGGCCTCAGAATCAACATGGAGGCCTATATCAAGTGTCTTGAAGAGGTTGTGTTTCTCTGGTTAAAGAGGGTGGCTGCTGGAAGACCCTATATCTGGCAACAGGACTGCACAATACCGCATGGTTGTCAGACAATTTCTGTGACCACTTACAGCTGGCCGACTAACTCCCCGACTGCAACCCCATTGATTATATGTGTGGGGCTCTGTTGAGCGTGAGACCAACAAAACTCATTGTAAAACCAAAGATGAACTGAAGGCAAGGATTATGGTAGCGTTCACCAACTTACACAAAGAAACCGCCCAGAAGAGTTGCAGGGATTGTGAAGTCCTCTGAACGTCGTGGGTGGAACCAAAGGACTTTATTGAATAAATTTACTCTGTAATATTTCGTGATATTTTTGTGTAATTTTGGTAAATATATCTCTTCAAATGATATATTCGGTGTTATTTTTTATTTCTGCGTAATTAAACGACAATTTACCAATCGCACACTCTATATGACAAAAATGTTGGCATCAAAATTCACATGTCCTTGAGTAATGTGAAAACAAACGAACTGTTGAGGTAACTTTATTACTTATAGCATGTAAATACACTGTCAAGATACGAATACACATACTCTTAGAAAATAATACGACAGCTGAAATAAAAGTAGCCACAAACAGACGTCTACACAGCTAAAAGCTTGCCTTTTATTATTCTTAGCATAGATTAATTTCCTATTACTACTAAAGCAATATATTCGTATCCACTCTTCATGTATTATTAGGTATTTTGCTGTGGAACGCTTCATAAAATGTTTGCTCTAAGCGAATTTATTGATTTATCAAATTCTGTTAGATAAGCCGAGTGGACACAGAAGGCGAGCTTCATTTCCCGTACTCGGATAGAAATGGAGAGACATCAATCGACTAGTAAAAGAGATAACGATGGTTTGAGGGCCTGAGGCCTAATGACCAGGCGCATAAAAGGAAATATTTGGGAACATTATAAGATGCCAACTATTGGCATTGCTATTTCACTTGATTTCTTGAGCATAAAATTGTGCGTAATTACAGTGGTGAGCTCTCGCGTGAAAAATAAGGAAATCCGGTTCAATTAGCATCATCAAATTCATATAATTTCTCCTCGTGATCTAATGCAATTCAGTCTTCAAGTTATCTTTATTAAGCAGGATTCTTTGGCAACCGTTTTAACACTCTGGAGTAGAAACTGACCTTTTATATGGCATTCGCCGGACGAAGGCGAGAATGGCTCTCCACAAATTTCTGTCTAAATATGTTTTGTTCCTTTACAATAGCTCTTTGTCTTCATTCTGTTATATGTCCATATACATTAAGTAGGTTACTCGCTATTTAAATCCAACGTCTTTTGCCTTCGATACTTTCTGTCAGTGAGATATTCTCCAAGTCTACTTTCCTCATCATGTGTCTCTTTCCGGTTGTAAGCATCAGTTTCTTGGTAATTTCTCCTTTTTTTGAAATGCCTGTTCATGTCTGGGTTTATCTTTCTCACATATGCCCATGAACTGTGTCTCTTATTTACTAGCGTTCTACGTTACTAGTGAAAATCAGTGTAAAAAACAAAAAAACTAACAAAGTTAGAAAAAAAGCCCACATTGTTCACATGATTTATAGAGTGTCTTCTCAGCATTCACAGTTATCAGTTATCTGTATTCATATTTTTTTCTTAAGGTTTGAAGACATTTTTCTAAACATTCTTTGTTATCTAGGAGATTGAATCTTATGTAGCAGTTCATCGGTCTTATTATTTGCTTGTTCATTTTCCTCACTCTTAATGTTTGGAATATAATTAACTATGTTCCGTGATTCTAACAACTATTTTAATAACCTCCAAAACAATAAGAGGTATTAATTAGGTTTAGTTTATTCTGGAATAATACACGAATGTAATAGAATATTAAGTATGTGAGATTAAATTGTTAGTTTTCTCGACGGGTTAATCCATTATTAAAGCTTAGTACGGTACAGCCTCACAGCTCTAGAACAATATCTCTACTAATATCTAAGTGAAATCTAAATGATTTTCCACGATGAAGTGCATTATTTTTAAATGTCAGCCATTAGGTGCTCACTAAACTCACCTTGCCTTTAATCCTTGAACAATTAACTAAAATACGAAGTTATATGTGTCTGAAGTTGTCTATATTTAAATTAGAAAACAGACAATTAGTCGGTATTTAATGATATTAGTTATTATATGTGAATATTAAGACTGCAGGATTAAATTCTGATTAATAATTTAAGAGATGACTAAAAGTTTTGCTGCCGTTTACTCTATAACATGATAATCAGAAATCTTTGACAGGATTATTTAGATAATGATGCTTATATGAAAAAGTAAAGTGAGTGAATCGTAATTACATGAAATTACAACCTCGAATAATGGAATCTCGCTGTCTGAAAGAGAAACATAATTGCAACTAAGAACAATTGCTTTAAATGTAATCAAACCAAAGACAAAAGAAGCAAGAAATAGCAAATCTGTAAATGTCGGGTATTCGAAGACATGAAAGATGAAAATATGAATCATAATTTGTTGGAATTATATAAGGAAGTCTATAAGAAACTATGCATTTAAAATATTGGTCAGCGCCTGAAACTCACTTCCTTATACATGAAAAATTAGTGGTGGATTTGATTTTAAAATCTCTTTTTAACAATATGTTCTCAGGGTATAGATGGATAGAAAATTTGAAACTTTTTGTGGATAAGTAGACCACAATAGTTATAATAATTAATAACCACAATGTTTTATTTTCAATTTGAAAGGATGTATAGAAATTATTTGCACTGACGGCATAAGATTCAACAAAATGACCAACAATATTTTATCCGAGAAAGGATTTATTATTTTGCTCCACTTTTTAGGTTGTCTCTTTTTTTAATGCATGCATCTCAAATGATACTTCACAAATTCTGTGTAGGATTGAAAAGTGGTAATTTTGCAAGCGATTCGACATCTCTAATACATTTGCCTACAAACCATCTTTTAGTCTTGGCGCTACAAAATCACAAAGAAAGAAATGCACCCAATAATGGAAACCACATTCCTTGAATAATTTCAACAGCAACAACAGATAAAATGTATAACGCATGTAACTGCAAGAGAAAATAATGACATAAACAAAATGTTGACATTTCACATTACTTCAAATAAAATTTTAAGAAGGGGACTCCCATCAATATTGAAAAGAGCAATAACAGCTACTAAACAGGAGAAACCGATTTTCCTGAAAAATTATTTTAAGATAAATATTTTATAAAGTTCAACCGACACTATTATAAACTACTCTGTCATTGCGTGCTAAATGTTTCCTTATAAGGAAACGACTAATGTCATTTTCTATTGGTAGTCATATTATTGTGAATGGCTGTGTTATTTTGCCAGATTACAAAATTACTTCCATAATGGCATTTAACACATGGGAAAAGACACCTCTCTGTGGAATTGTGTGAGTTTTGCTTACCTTCTAGCACCAGCACTTCAGCGTTATCTTTGAAGGAAAAAGTTTCCCACGTCATAACTGATCTTCCGATAAATGGATGTGTGAAAATAAAACTTACTCTCTCTTCTGATGATCGTGCTAAGAGCGTTGATTTTCATCGTGTCCATCTAAATTGGATTTCTTCCCTCTAGAGAGCACAGTCACTTCCATTGTTCCTTCGACTCATAACATTTTTATTTTGTCCATTTGTTGTTGCGAGCAGCGATACAGATGGGAGCCTTTATTCTGGGTCGAAACATAGGTTGGGGCGGACCATAGAGAAATAAAGATCTATTTATGCAAGGATATTAAAATGAAATTTGCTTCGATGACACCTACAGAAAGATACAAATTTTGTTGCCTCTCGAAGTAGGCAAGAATATCCTATAGCGGTCGATTTAAGTGGATGTTATGGTCCTTTTCTGTTTAAGACTTTGCCGAAATCTACAACAAATTCCTAATAGCGCAGGCGTAGAATAGCTCCATTTTTTGAAATAGCAATAACTCTCTTATTCTTTCAATCATATAAGAGAGGCCTCGTATTTTGCCTTTGAGGAGGCTTATTTATTAGAATACAATCAAAACCTTTAGAAGATTAATTGTCGTAAATCCAGCATACAAATGTCGAATGATAACATCAAGACTCACTTCGAACGTCGATTATATACTAGCAGTACTTGTAAAAGATGTACGTCCTTTTATTTGATTTTCCGAATGAATTCAATTCTTAATCTAATGATTGAGTAAACTTTCTACAAGTTATAGATTATAAAATACTTTTATGCCAACGACCACAATATGCACAATCTACTAAGGTGCAAATGGTCGATCATTTTCATATGCATGGCGATTCTTCAGGCTAAGATCAAAGTATTGTAACTGTTTTTCACGGTCAAACGTGTTGTTTTAATTTCGACGAGCCGCTGTGTCGTGTTCTTATTTTAGGGTATTTTATGACATAACACGAGGCGGTATTAATACAAGGTTTCCAATATTGAGATACCGACTCTCCTTTGCAAAAAAGTGAAAAAATTGCAGATTTCGACATATTAAATAAAATCCAACTTGATGAATTTTCTCTTCTTTCCTCAAATACATGTCAAGTGTTTCGATAGCGTGTATGTTCTTTGTGTATAAGGAAATGCATTCTTTTTTGCTTCAATTATCTTAGTCGACACTGAATATTTCTTAGTATGTAAGTAGTGTAATCATTCTGTTCATCTATAAAGTAATCACTGATTTTCACTGTTTCCCCTGACAATCTATGAGGAAAATATCATTTAGATTTTGAATTTTTCCGTAAGCGAATTCACCTCTTAAATTTGCGGAATATTTCGGGAGTTTCATAGACTGTACATATGCCAGGTACATTGTCTGAGCTGTATGCCTACTACCCGTTTTTTTCATCTGTTTGCGGAATTTGACGTAAGCCAATATTTATAATCGTTAAATAGATCGTACATCTTGCTGTATTTCAATAGTAGATTCCAATGTGGGTATAAAATGAAACATAGTTTTACACACAACTAGTTTGAATTTAGCGATTAGAAATTTCTTCAGTGCTAGCTGACTGGGAGCAAATTAAGCACATCCCATTAGTTTATTTCTCCCTCTAGTTAACTGGGAGCAAAATAAACACATCCCATTAGTTTACTTCCCTCGAATGACATGTGTTTAGCTTTTGAAACAAATACTTCTGAATCTTGTAAGTATGATTATCATCGAGCAACATTATGATTACAGGAAAGAAAAGTTTAACTAACCAAGTATCTCAATTTCAAATATGTGAAAAGATAATCAGGCGTGTCATATGAACATATAAAACTATTATTTATATTATTTACATTGTTCAGACTGTTGTTCTCATCTGTATTGTAGGTACCTCCATGCGCTCGCTAAAAAAAGAGCATAGTGTGATGAAAAAGACGCCCAACTTAACGGAAACAAAATTATATCGTCTATATGTTTGTTATTATTAAGTTTATTTTGATTATTTTTTAAATTTTTTCCTTCTTTTTAGAACATTCTGAATTTTGATTTAAATATCCTTGTTTCTTTTTGTATCACCGGAACTAATAAAATAACATATACATTTTTAATCCTTTTTTTTATAACACGCATTAATTTCGAAAATCTTGCAAAAATAGAAATAATTGTCGGATGTTAATGAAACTTTCAGAAAATATTCACAGATATCATTACCTATTATATCAAGTTCCTAACGTTTTGTACATCGAACCTATTTTAGGACCGACTTAGTACAAATACAAGCCTCCACTGTGAAACTACTCCATAACACACTTGGCGACGAGGTATTCGGATTCATTCGGTGGAAGAGAAAAATAAGTCTCACTCCATAACAGTATAGAACATTGGTATATAATTGTAGGCCAATAGATCGTACAGTTATTAGTTTCATTTTGAGATGATCATTTCACTTTATTCGATATACGAACTAAATAAAGAAGGGTTGGTTTTAACCTTTTGACTAAGAAGGTGAATAATGTATCAGTTCATTGCTACTTGAAATACATGCTTTTTTCATCATTAAGTTAGTGAATTTCTGATACCATACGATAGAAAACAGTAGTGTATTGTAAAAAATAGCTGTAAAATAAGTGAAGGGTGGAAAACTGAAATATTTCCCAGCGTTTCTGGTTTCAAATATACAGTCACGGTAAAAACAGATAAATAATAAGACACTTGATGGCATTTTATTTCAGCCAACATCTATGTTGAAAATCATTGAAAAACTTTAAATGTACCTGTTAACCCCTTCTCCGTTAATCATTTTTTGGAAAAACTGTACATTTTCGGATAAGTTTTTTTTTTGTTGTTTTTAATATAGTACCTAAGATACTCAGGCACCTTGAAGTACCGAATGGTGGCTAATAACTCTACTAGACGTATGAGTTGACAAATTGGACTCGTTTCAAGCTCAGAAGGGCAGAAAATGAATCAATATCGTCATATAATCACGTCTGTAGCTGGTTTTGAACATTATGTTTTGGGCTTATGAAAAAGTCATTATCAGTATATACTCGTCTATGCCGGGAAATTATGACTCATTTGAGGAATCACTTATAATTAAATTTCCTTTCTTTTGTTATTTATGAGAATATGTACGACTACCATTTACCAAGTCTTCTTAGTTTAAGGAGCAGTGACATTAATTTTGTCATTCTTGTTTAGGGAATGTTATCCAAATTGTAGTTAGATTTTTATACTAGCACGCGTTTGCTAAAATAGAATACGAGAAAGCTTTTCTATCGCTAGAGATTTTCTAAGCATGACTGTTAAACAGGTCTCTGACAGAAACCATTAAACCAATGTGTTATTTTATTTTTCTATCCTAATTAGAAAATCTATTTCTGAGATATTTACTTATTTCGATCCCTTTTTATCACATCTGTAAATCTTATAAAGATTTAATATCGGATTTTTTTTTATTTAAGAATTCTTCAAATACAACAATATTTGGTAAATTATAGGCGAATAAATACACTCCCGAAAAATGTATCTTCGTCCATCGATTACGTATATTGCATGTTAGGATTATTATATTTTGGTTGTCGAATCTTTATATTTTAGAGTCGATGGAAGATATTCTGTCAAGGAAGTGAACATCGCTATCATGAAACCGGATCAACAGCTAGAAACTTGAATCTGGAAGGAAAGGGGTCAAATTACAAGAACAAATTTGTTGAATATATATAAAAAAGCAGTCAATCACATTTCATAAACTTTTTTTATAGAAGAAAAAAGGTGACATGCTACCAGGTGGTGTCTGGACGAATTTTGCATTTACAATAGGAAATCCTCCCTATGACGTATACATTAACAGATTTACATATACACATAATTAAAGATAGCTTAAATCTTTTAAGGAACCATGCAAGATTTTTTCTATTATTTCATCTTGGATTATCTGTTTTTTCTCTACAAATTATCTGGTTTATATCTTGTATTCAAATTACGCGCTTTCAGTAATGAAGAACACTTGAAAAATTTAAAGTGCAGTAATAAAACCATTTAAACTCAACATTTATTTTCCTGCCAGGATCTGCGGATCCAATTATATCATTTGAGCTCTGTTAGATTTCGAAGATTTTAAAATTGTCATAAAGTACGGCATAATTGTTTTCGAACAAACCTGAAATGGAAAGATTTGTGAACTATCTATATCACCTACGCTCAGCAATTATTATCAGACAGGATTATGTAATTACGGTATTTTGAAATCTAAATATTATACTGTAAGTACAAGGCAGAAACAATGATAACAGATTCAAACAGAAATCTAAGACATCCAAATCTATATAAATTTATAGTTTTGATAAGTCTATGAATAAAAGTTTTAGATAAGTGCAAACACTCGTAAGAAGTAAGAGTACACGGAAAAGTACTATTAATGTCATGCAAGTTAAATACATTCAGCCATATTGAAAGAAGTGTCTCCGCTAATGAATGTTTTACAAACAGAAATGTTAGTGTTAATCGATTATTTGCTTTTTAAAACATTTTCCAAAGGGGTTCTAAGTATTAGAGAGTGAAAACAGGTTTTAAAATAACTATGTGTTTTTGAATTCTGTTTCTTGGGAATGCATTACTTTAACAAAATTAAAAAAAAGAAAAAAACGATGATGGCTTCTTTTATCTCAATTAGAAATTTTCATAAAAAGCAAATTTAAACTACTGAGTGCAAAGAAGTAAACATTCCTCAATATCCCAAAAAGGCTTTATTTTAAGACGAAATTCATTAATATTCATGGGTATGTGCCTATCTAAATTGCGTTTAGCCAATCGATAATTTTCAAATTCTATTTTCTCTTATGTTGATTTTAACGATTTCAAATTTCTTCGGTGATAGTTGACTCGGAGCAAATTAAACACCACAGTTTTGGTTACTTCACTCGAAACAATTTTTTTTCAGATTTTATCTAAGGAGATAGAGGAATAAGTTTCCAACAAGTCGATCATGCATACAAGTGAAGAATAAAATCAAATATAGAAGAAGCTATGAATCATAAATACTTGATTTCAAATGTAAAAAAAAGACAACATATTTTCTTAAGAATCAGTATCGTGCTGATTAGTACTGTCACATGTTTATGGCGATGTGTAAGGGGTTATAATTTGGAATTTTAAACTCAGATAAAATAATCGAATAATTGCTTCTTTTGATGGATCTTTTCTGTTAATTCATCCATTTATATTTACTAAAATTAACACCAAATTATCCCAGTGAGAAATTCTTACATTTCTCCCTGTATATGCTAAACATTAAAATTTCTAATTTCTTGTGCTGAATTAATATTTGCGATAAGGAATTTACATTATTCAGGTTGGATAAGCAGAAAAGGTACAACGTTTACACATAGCAAAACATGTTGACCAATGAATTAGTAGAAATCAACGGGTTTAATGCGAGCAGACTTTTGTAAATAAACTTCTTAATCTTAAAAATATATATTATTTTGTGCGAATAGAAAAGATCCCGACTAAATTTTGTCATTCGGAGATACATAATAATAACTGATATGAATTTTTGAAATATACAAGGGCATTCCAAGCCATAAGAATAGAGAGCAATGCTTAATAGTGCCACCACATAACACAAGTATCCTTAACACTTGCGGAATGGTTCGGAAAGCCACGGTTTCAAATGACTCATGTAACATTATTTTCAAATAACCTATGTTCTGGCAGATATACCGCTTATATTTGTTTACATATATGAATAGATTAATGTTAATCTAACGATTTGTGTATCTGAGAATTCGGAAGGTACGCCATCAGAATTGCTATTTCTTTATCATATTTCGTTCTGATATTTTTAAGATTTAGAGTTTATTTTCAAAGGTTTGATTAAACACGTTGATTTGTACTAATTTTTTGGCCAACGTGTTTTGCTAGGTGTAAACAAAGGATCTTTTCTGATAATGCAACTGAAAATAACGTAAAGTTACATATCGCAAATATTATTTGACACCAACCAAGAAATTATAGTTTAAATCAGAGTTTGTTCGTTTATTAAATTTTTGGCACTCTTTTGAAATTATAAATTTCAAATCAAAAATTTTTTTAGCTTGCTTCCCAACAACTCCAATTCCCAAAATGAAAAAAATAACAAAAATCAGGGAGTTATTCATATTTCGTAAGTACGGGTGATATTCAAGGTACATACAAGGGATTTCTTACAATTTTTTCTTCTTCTTCTTCTTCCTTTTCTTCTTCTTCTTCTTCTTCTTCTTCTTCTTCTTCTTCTTCTTCTTCTTCTTCTTCTTCTTCTTCTTCTTATTATTATTATTATTATTATTATTATTATCAGAGGTGTCGCGAATATCGACCCCAGACATAGAAATAGCGCACCTCAGACGCCCTCATTTGGGGTGATTCAAATGTCAACCCCACTGGCATGCAATGCAAGGGGGGCGCTCTGGAAGAATTTTGGATGAATTTTCGTAAATACAAATTGTTTTATTTTGGAGCGAATTAACAGAAAATATCCATAACGACATATGCTGTTTTACAGTAAATCAATATTATTGAGTAAAAGGTATCATGTCAAATCGAAAAGCACCGCTCGAAAGGCCATATAGCATAGACCATTTCGCACCGAAGTATCGTACAATGAAACATACAATTAATCAGAAACTTAATTACATGAACGTTTTAATGAAAATTAACGGAAGATTATGTAGGAAAAAAGAATTACGTTTGGATTCAATAAATGAAGATAATGGCATTTACATATGTGCATTATAAAATTCTTGTATTTAATTATAATCTCATATTTTTATATGACCATTTGGACGAATTACAAACCTAGCTGAATACTACTCAAAATGGATAGAATCTTCAGGAAATATACGATTATATTGAACACTGGTGAAGAGATTCATTTTATTCTTATTTAAAATTTCTTTTCGTATGTATATAACAATTATTTTGATTTTTCATTTTAATTTAAAACAAATACAAAATATTTTGATTTAAAATAATTCAAAAGGCCAAAACTTAATCCATCAAGTTGGATTCATTTTCCAAAATGATTATATTTAAAATTCTCATATTCAAAAATTGCTAGCTTTTAAGATTTGAGTTGCCCTTTGAGGACTAAAGAAATTCAAAGCCAAAATCCAGTATAAATATTCTGGAATGGAACGGAATTCAAAATGAAAGAAATAGAAAAAAAGGAGCGTGAACGTAGTTCAAAAACTTAATGCTGTCTTCATTACGGTCGATCTTAAAGTCATAATCCCCATATGCCAGATCTAATTATACAGTTGCTTGCTTTTGGTAGCTTTTCAAATTTAGGATTCAGAAAAGATATTAAATATGGTCAATGAATTCTCTGTTCTGAATAGACAATACTTTCTTCTACTTTAAAAAATTTAATGGGGACCATTGTCTCGTAATACATTTTATTAATTATCATTTTTATATGCATAAATTTCTGATTCAATTTTCTTCAGATTGTGAAATTTCTCCCTATGTAACGCCACTCTTAATAATACACCAAAATCCCCATATGAATATATATACATACGTACATATGTGCATGTATATACATACATATATATGCATATATATAAACATACACACACACACACACATATATATATATATATATATATATATATATATATATATATACAGTCACATATAAATATAGACCGGATATGGACACAAGGATTCAGAAACGACACGGACACACAGTAAGTCTCAAATGAACGCATATTACCAGGTGTATATATATATATATATATATATATATATATATATGTGTGTGTGTGTGTGTGTGTGTTTGTGTGTGTATCCACACATATACATATACATATAAACATACATACACCTATACATATAAACATACATATACATATATACATGCATATACATAAACTATACACAGGCACACACACACACATATATATATATACATAAATATAGGTACATACAATCATACATGCCCACGCATATATACAAGCGCATGTACACAGACACAAATATGTATAGAGAAACACATATACAAATAAATACAACCAAACATATTCATATAAACATATACAAATAAATGCAACCACACATATTCATATACACTCATATATACTTATTTAGACATATGCACAGGTACCCATGCGCATACATACAACGCGTGCATTACTACGTACAACTGTACTCTTCTATAGAATTTAGAATTAGTAACAATTCTTCTAACAAATATGTCTCCTATATACATAGTATTTTTTTTTATAATACTGTTCTAAAAATAGTGGTAACAGAGTCAGTATAGCAACCCTAACATTACCACCCGGAGTATGAAGAAAAGGAGTAAGAAAATCATTACACCCCCATTCAACATAAACAAGCATAAATAGATTTAATTATTATAAATAAAACTGTTTGTTTGATGATTGCAAAAGCGTGAAACTCATATCCATACAGCTGAATATATATATATGTGTGTGTGCGTCTGTGTGTGCTGTGTGTGAAAGAGAGAGTGAGAAAGAGAGTGATGCTAGTGTATATATATATATGGCCAAGGGGTTCCACTGACTAGTGATTGAAATCGAAATGCTTTATCAAGGCTGAAATTCTTAATTTGAACGTAGGTTCTTCATTAAGTGTGTTTGAGAATATACAATATTTTCTCTATATTAAAGTCGCCGCGATATCACAGATTGAACTTAACGCACAAGAAAACATAACACACTAGACAAACTGTAACTTTAGAGTTTAGCATTATCACTTCTAAGAAAATTTAAACAAAATATCAGAGGATTTGGACAAGTGGATCCACTAACCAAGCAACATTCCATTGTATACCACATCGCTTATTATATTTGATAATTTACCAAAACCACCTAATCTTAATGAATAGAACTGTGGAATTTGATGTTTAGTGCGAAACTTAAGCCCTGCGAGATGGTAATTCTAAACAGGTCCTTATGCTATATGTCCGATCGTCAATTGTGTCATAGTTGGGATCTTCTCCTAAACAAAGTTAATTTAATAAGCTAAAAATTATAGTTTATATGATGATTATAAATTTGTTTGTGCGTATGTTGGAGCTTAATATTATAAAGAATACAAAACATTAATTTTCAACAACCAATATTTTATTTTCGACGTAGTCTCCTTCTATATAATTGCACATATATAGGTCAAACATCCAACTTAGAAGCTTTCAAATGAAAATGTAACACTTAAATATAATCAGAAGAAATGACTGATTCACCTTTATATATGATAGTATATCATATTTAGAATTCATAAACATTTATGCATATGGCTTCATTCAATGATGTCACGTAAATATCTGACTGGAGAGAGTAAAGAATTAAAATGAAACTGCACGGTATTACCTTGGCTCTGGCAATGTATTATAACAGACGACCATTTAATGTAGGCAGTGTTTCGTCTCATCGCTACCCTAAACCTCCTTTAGTATTATCATCTACACTTTAGTAAGAACCCGTGCATAGTAAGCATGAAAAATGAATATCAATGGCTAGTAAATATGAGAAGCATTGTTGAAACAATGGGGTTGTATTTTGAACTAGATTAAAAGCCGCACTCCGTGCGGACATTTAAGCCAACTCCTTGGGATGGCTAATTGGGGATCCGGCCCCAAACTAAAGGGAACTTTGGTCCAGCTTTGAAAACTGCAACAATAATTTAGAAGAATTAATTCTGAATTCCTCAATTCACGCTATAAGTCAAATTCCGACCAAAAGGACCGATTTAGGCTGAAAGTCCGATTTGCGCAGAAGTTCCAATTAAGACCGAAAATTGGGTTCTTCAAATCGCAAACTCCGTGAAACTTCAATTGAATTGAGTTCTTCAAATCACAAACTCCAAGGAAATTCAAAACCTCATGTTACGAAACATCTTATTTTAAATCCGACTCCTTGGTATTTTGACAAAATAAAATTGATTTCCCCAACTCACAAAATTTGGGAGATATTTTAAACTTTTAAATTCAAAAAGATTTTGAGTTACTTTAAATTCAATATGAATTAAAAACTTTTAAAATCATTATTTCTTCAGTTATTTTATAATTTTACTTATTAACTGTTCCTTCCACATCTGGTCAAAAATCCAAATCCTGGATTTTCAAACACCAGATGATGGGCAGATTTTTAATCCCAGAATTATCCAGATTCCAAATGGTATAATATGCGGGAGCCAAGTTAGAATGTTTTGAGACACACCCTCGGACAGACAGAATTTACCGTTTATTTATTTTGATATCTAATTTGTGCCAAAAAATCGTTCAGAAATTAATATTAACGATTGATATTTTTATTTAGCAAGAATGAAGTTGTATTATTAATATCTACTGTAGTATGGCATTTCTGACTGCTCATCAAGTATATGGCTTTTTCCAGATAAATGCCAGCTTAATATGAATGTCAATATAGTGTTTCTTAAACCAAAACACGTCTCATATGAAATTAAAGTGTCCGGAATTTGAGTGACATATGCCCAAGGCCTTGCTTATCAACATATTTGAGAAAGACGTCTTATTTCATTTGATATTATACATAATATAGTTTGAAATATGTTTCTGGGAATCGAGATTTAAGCTATCGTCATCAATTAATTATTTTGATCGGAAAATTTGGTCACTGACATTCATTTCTTAAATCCAGACGCTTGGGATTAATCAAATAGTTTATTATTTTAATGTGTATTATAGCATTATATGAACCTAAATTTATTTTGTGAGTATTCAAATCTAAACCGAACAGGAAATTACTGCTTGATTTGATAGACGCGAAGATTAATTTATGAAGAAAATCAGAACATGGTATATGAATTCCTTATTTTCAGAAGCTGTGTAAAATATCTATGTTCATGTTAATCCTATTAACAAAGCGTCGACATACATATATTAAAAAGATTATATGACAATAACTATGTGAATTAATTTTTGAAACTTAAGCAATGATTTTAGCTATACTACAACCCCAAATAGTACTTCATGAATAATACAAACTAATCTATAATAAGACCACTTCTCCGACTTCCTTTAGAAATTTTTTATGAAGATAAATTCAATTAATTTTTAATATTAAGCCACCAACCACAATGTACTGCGATATTAGACATCTATTTTATTTTGCTGATGCCTTAATAAACACGACTTTTAACTAATAAAGAAGACGGATTTCTTTATATCAGTTATCAATGCGAAGTAATTATGCATTGATCAATAATCATTAATAAGAGTAGAACGTAGGAATGTTTTATTGAAAAATCTAGGAGGCGCTCAATGTCAGGTATTGTTGGAAATCTCTTGGTTGAATGAAAAACTCTGTCAAAGATCTTAAGATATAGCTTACCCATATCACGTACTCTTAACCGTTATGATGAGGCAACTGAAACATGCAGTATCAGCCATATGTTTTCACGCAAATTTATATTTCTTACCGATAAATTCATATATCAACTAGCAAATGACTGATACAATATTTTATTTGTACACGAAATATGTTCCTTTCCACATAATTTATAAGTTGAATATGTCAACAGAATTCATTATACCGTAAGTATTTCAGACCAATGTTTTATTATTACATTTGTTTGATCAAAGACCAAAAAACTTAGAATATCACACAAGTTTAGATGTGAAAAGTGATCTATCAAAGATCTTACATTTTAAATACGCTATAACGCTTTAATAATCGTAGGTTAGATGTGGCACAAGGCCAAAAATATGGAGCACAAAATGAGAATTGAACTCACTACTCAGTCGTAAATTGGTCTAGAGATACAACCATTATATCGTGTCAAGTTACCCATCTTGAGTACGATATATATCCTGGTCAAAAGCTGCTGAGGTTTTACGATGTTAAACTTATTAAAATGTATTGGGTACATAAACTTAACTACATAAGATATGCAGATGATTGTTGCTAGATGAGGCAAAAATGAAAATGCATGAAGGTGATAAGAAAGCGAGAAGAAAATAATATTCGTCGATTGTAAAAAGACAGAATGTTTCGTTGCCAGCAAAATAAACAACTTCATATAGGTAAGAATTGGGGAAACCAAAAACCAGCGTGTGTAACAATTCTCAGAACAGTTTTAGCAGAGAACACAAAATTTAACACCTAAATACGAAGGGGCATTGAAATAGCAAAAGTCGTTTGCCAAACGCAAAGAAGTTATTAAGAATATTCCGTTGGAAAATGAGCATTCGACTGTTATGTATTATCTGTTCTCCTTTATGGCAGTGAATGCAGGGTAGTCTCCTTTCAGATGAAGAAGAGATTTGAATCAACAGAAATGTTGTTATACAGAATGATCCCGAGAATAGCATTTACATGAACTGTGAGTAAAAAGAAAATACTTCGAAAATGAAAAAAAAAAAGAAAACATGACACTTACATGACATGAAACAACTACATTGAGAATCAATCGCTATATTTACCGCAAGGTAAGTTGGTTTTCTGTGTCGCGCCAGAAGGTTTTTCTCTCAAATCTACAAAATCTACCACTCGTATTTACATTGATTACTCTTGCCATATATGGTCTGGTGACCCCGCTGTTCATCTTGAGGTTCTCGACAAAATACAAAGACGGATATGCAATACATTCTGACTTGGCATATCGATTTCAGTCACTTTCTCACAAAAATGCGTCTTCCCTCTGTCTTTTCTGCAAATATTTTCATGACAACGGCTCTGACAAGGTATTTTCATTGGTGCCCCAACTGCATGATTTTAAGCGTGCTACTAGTTTGGCATATCGGTCCCACACTTTTATTGTTGAAACCATTAAATGTAACCTCCTCTTCTACTCCAACAGCTTCTTCTCTCGTACTTCCCGACAGTTGAACTCTCTTCCTCTTACTCACTTCCCTGATACTTATAATATTCAAAAATTTAAATGTAATGTCAATCGATCTCTTCCGATGATTTGATCTTGATCCCCGTCTTTCTCTTTATCCTTTCCTCAAACACTCCTGTTTATTCTTACTTTCATTCTCTGTAACTCCCTTCCGTGCTAGTGGCACGCCCATCTTGCTTAGGGTGTAAAGCTTAAAAAACAGAGTAAATGCAAAAGAGACGAGAACGTAGCCAATAATCTGTCTAACGAACCTATGTAAATGGTTGGCAGAGGAGGTATTGTGAGAAGTAGCAGAAAGACAAAAGTTAATAAGAGCTACAAAGGACAGGAAGTTATGGAGAGCCAAATTCTGAAGGTCAACGAGCATAGATGATAATGAAGAAGAAAGATTGCCTTTGGGCTAAAATTAGCAACATCTAGAGTAATCGGTTGTACTATAGTTGAATATACAGCACAAAAACAATTAACTTAAACCGATCGTCGCAACCTGGTCCCCAGACAGTTCACAGACATAGTGAGTGCTGCTTCTGTTGTGCTTAGCAAAATTTTAATATCAAGAGGTGAAATATGCATGTTACTTTATGGTCAGTTTCCCTTCAGGATGAGCGTGATCATGGATCTATACAAATACCAGCAATTAATTGCTCTAATTAACTTTTCACTCTTTACTCTCCGTCCATGTTCTAGAATTTTCAACTGTCTCTTTCTGTTTGTTCTGCTATTTTTCATATTTTTTTTATGCATGACTGTTATTTTCATGTTGAATCCTATTTATATTTCTGTACACTTCCAATGGCTATGCCTTTCGTCATTTAGTAAGTACTATTTTCATCTCGAATATAGCTTTCTTTTTCCTTGTCTCTCTACTTTGAAGTAATATCTTTTGCCAGTATCGCTAGTTCTACTAGTAATTTGTCTTACTTTGAATTACCAAACTCGTCTAATTTTTATATTTATTCTTAATTACATCAAAATTTGCTTGTTTAAATCAGACCTGTCCTATAGTCTGTTGTATTTCATTTAATTATTGCTTGAACTTTTAAAAAAAATTTCCATAATTTCATTCTTATCCTATGTCTTTTTGATGCTCGTTCCTGCAATTAGACTCTGGTTATGTTTTATAGAGTAGAACTGCATTTCTCAATATTTTAATATCTGCTATGTACTCTATAGGTCTTTTGTGTCATCTGTTTTATTTCCATGTCCACAAGCGTTTTGAATATCCTTAAGAACTGGTTTGCGTTATTACTCATTTGTTAGTTGTTTAGCAATATAACAATTTTTCTCTGTCTTCATTGCGCATTCTGAGTCAGTATTTTCGAAGTATTTCACTATTCTTTTTCCTTTCTACGTCCTGGATAAAACGATAAACTACATCCGACAGCAAGGCATTTGATCAGGAGGCTTTGAGGTGCGTGAAACCGCCGTTTAATTGCTGGTGTAAAAATAAGTTTTAATGCCAGCAATACACTTTTGTAAAAAAATAATATCAGCGATGAATTTTTTAAGAAAAATATTACCAGCAATACATTTTTAAAGAGAAAAAAATTATTACCAGCAAGAAAATTTTGTTAGCATTGAGGGTGAGGTGCCTTAAAAAAAACAAAAAAAAAAAACTAACCGGGAGTGATAGCACTTGTTAGGGTCCCAGCTATGGGTAAATATTTAACCCCAAACAGGGGTCAATACGCTATGAAAGTGTAAAAAATAGGTTTCAATACCAGAAATTCTTTGTAAAAATTATTACCAGCGATACATCGTTGGAAAAAAAATAAAGCAATAAAAACTTTGTCAGCATTAAATAACCCATTGAGATTGATATGACGTAAAACAAAACAAACCAAACAAAACCATTTTCCTTTCTCATTTTAGTACTTAGATCCGACATGCTGAAAATAATTTCTTAAGACATTCACTAGCTTTTCGAATCACGTGATTTAAAAAGTATTTATTTCTTACTGATTAATAATGAAGCTAATTCAAAATTTACTGGGAGAAGAAATACAGTCAATATAATCTAAGTATCTAAGTAGAATATATGTACTGATGGTCACAGAAAGACTGAATAAAATATCTTTTACGAACACACGTTTTTTTAAAAAAAATTATTTGGTTGAAAACATTTTTAAATCTAGTTTCAGAATCTTTTGAAGCTATGTACTGGCGATGACTAGTTAAGCAGAGAGACGATGTGTAGAAGCTGAGGTACTCTCAAGGACACTCTGCCGTACAGCTTCCACCTCGTCGCCTTTGCAGACAGTGAGTTTAGGACCTCTTCTCTGAAGATCGCCGTCTAGTCCAGTTCTTTCAAACCGGGCGCCTTGGTTCCGAAACATGATATCGCTAGGAGATATTCTGAAATTAAAATACAGCAGGTATTAGCTCTGAGTTTGAATAATTGACCTTTCGCTGAAATAGAAAACAAAAAAAGAGTTTTACTCGTTTCTGGACATCCTACGTAAATATTTTGGTTTCCAAGAGATTATCTATAACATGAAAAATAAATAAATAAAAAGATTGAAAACGAAAAAT